>CM032879.1:39051027-39188527 GCA_019176425.1 Megalops atlanticus | reverse complement strand
ATGGGAAAAAAGACTTTTTGACCTAAAAATGAAAACGGTGTGAAAGAAAAAAAAATAGTTTAGGTTGCAGCTAATTAGAATAATGCTTTAAGGCTTTAATGTAGAACTGGAGTAAAAAAAAAAACTTGGCCGAATTGTCAACTCCAGTCATCTTATTTTTTTCTCAGTGCAACATTAAGGTGCCACTTTCATGAGATGTTAGTAGGTGTAAAATCACAACATCTAGAATTGCTTGCCATTATTGCTTTCCAATCAGTCCTCACTTTTACACATAGTCAGCCACGCTGTTTACAAAACAGCTAAACTGACAGAGCTTAAAGACAACTGTGGGGCAGAAAAGTGTGCTGGGATTGTACATGGGAGAGACTGTTTACTGAAAAAAAAATACTAAAGAAAAATGTTGTGCATGTCACAAAAAAGTTATACTTGTTAAATTCCTCCAGTCAAAGTTTAAATTATAAATACCAAACCCCTGACAGACAATATCTGGGCCTGATTGAATTGCACATAATGATGAGCTGAATTCTTCCTAATCGTATTAACTGCAGGGAGATGAACCCTTTAGCAGTTCTGCAAGAAAGTGCTACTCAGCTAGCAAGAGTGGAAGAGGTCCAGCTGGAATAGGCTCCTGAATAAGTTTTAGGGATTTTAAAGAACGCATACTAATTTGTAGAGCAGTAACAAAGTCAAGTTCCCTATTACAACTCTGCATTTTGTACCTCACTGTCACCCAGAGGCAGCAGTTTAGCAGAATGGTAAGGAGCAGGGCTTGTAACCACAAGGTTGCTGGTTCAATTCCCTGCTGGGGCACTGCTGCTCTACCCTTAGGCAAGGCACTTAACCCAGAATTGCCTCAGTAAATATCCAGCTATATAAGTGGATGGCACGTAAAAATTGTAACCTGTGTTAGGATATCGCTCTGGATAAGAGTGTCTGCTAAATGACAATAATGTAATGTAAAATATATATATATATATATATATATCTTTGTAAACTTATTCAGGAACATGAACCACTGCAGAGAAGCAACTGCTTAAACTGCTGAGAATAATTTAGCAGAGAGCTAAGCACAGAACCTCAGAACAAGACCTTAAGAACTCCAAGCGGTCTCCACTGCTAGGCAGTCTCAATTAATCAAAATAGCACCGCTTGACTGCACTCCACCTTTGGCTTGTTATGGCAGCCTTTAATTTGGAAAGTTGTTGACTGAATGATGGCTATATTTTTTCTGGAGTATGCAAACTTAAGGACAGTGATGGATCTCCCGAATGTGTATGAATATGTAAGAAGTGTCCAAACATTTTGGAAAAAATTAAAGTTATGTATGCTATTTCTTGGATCTCCTTAAGTCTCTCTCTGTGCCTGTTGTTGCTTGGCTGTGTAACCTCACAAGGAAAAAAATAACAACGAATTTAGGTGTTACATTCATATAAAAAAGTTTATTTTGTGTGGCCATCATTACTAGGATATAGTGTGCATTATTACCATGATATGAGCAGATTTACTTGGTTACCCTTAGCTGAATAGAGGATACATTACTTCTCGAAGAGAATAGCTAAAAAGACCAATGCTTTCATGCCTGTGCCCACCCCTTACATTATATATATAAACACTTCTTGAATAAGTCTAGTATTTTCCATTTCCCTCAAGGCAGTGGAGAACAGGACTATTCATTTAGCAAGGGAATGATTTTATTTATCACAAAGAAGCAGAATAAAAAAAGTTACGTAAGTCCGAAAGCTCAGCGGATCCCATCCCTCTGTAGTGTTAATGGGAATTCTGTTTTGAATTAATTACACGAATGCATTTCTGAAACATTGCGTCAGAAAGCTGCCGTTGTATCGAGTTTGCAAGTTCTGAGACATGCATTACATATCTGCTCGTGCTTCCTTCCTCTCCTGATGGAACGTTTGACTGGCAGATGTTCCATATCACAGAACGCCTCAACTTCATCTGTTTCCCAACATGAAACAGTGTGGAAGTGACTACTGTGTGCAAGCCGCAGTAATTGGAGGGTCCTCAGATCCCGAGGAAAAAGAGAATTCTTCCTTCTCTAATCAGTGAGTCCTGTGTACCATCAATGGTCAGGTAAAAGACAACATCAAGAGATGAATAATTTTTTTCTTTGCCATTTTCCTTTGGTACATCATCTTTTTCTCGCCATATCCTGTCCACCAGAGCACTTTTCTTTCTGTATGTCTGTGCAGGTCTTAATTTTCCATTTCTTACATCTACCGTTGTGTGCTTCGTGATTCATGTGTTCTCTTTCCCCCAACTGTCTGCCCCATCTCTGGCGAAAACCACATCACAGATCCAGCAGACGCATCACTCAAGCTTGTGGGCCTTACAGAACAATCATTAAATTTATCTTTTAGTGATTTATTCATAGCTTTTACTTATTAGCACATTATTAGCACAAGTTTAAATCACTGTGTAGAGGCCTGGTGGCCATGCACAACTCCCGCGGAGAATACGTTGGATAAAAGCCAGAGAATCATATTGTACAACTTTCATTTAAATGGAGCTTGCGAATAAAGTTCCCTCCAGTACAATTGCGATGGGTCGAATGAAAGATGAATCACTTCCGCCCAATCTGGCGCATTACCAGAGGGAAGGCGTGTGAGATCTTTCCGTCTGGGGGCAGCTTGGCGCCGAAACCGTACGCTGGGAAGAGCTTGTCGCTGTCGTAGTCCTGTATGATCTCGCCCACGGCCTTCAGGGCCATGGCGTAGGCGTTCATCTGGTATGGGTTCATGTAGTGCAGAGAGGTGGGCTGAGATGGGTTGCCTGAACAAGACAAAAACCCCTCGTTTGCAGAGTATACGCACACGATACAATTCAGTGCAATTTGCTGTAGAGCATAAACATAAATGTGACACTAGTGTTATCCTTGATAGCTGTATGAAGATGCGTTAGCATAGCATTCTCTGAAGTTGCATAGGTGTAACATAGCATGCTCAGCATGGGGAAACACTTGCCATTAGATGCGGTGAAGTCGATGGCTACTGTGAAGTTCAGCTGTGTCCTGGAGATATAGGAACGTTGTAAAAAACACATAGATTCACACATTTGCTTGTGCATCCTTCACATACTGTACCTTCATACTGTACAACTGAAGAAAATGCAAACACTGGTGATCCCTACACATTACAGCTATGCGCAAATATTCCACACTAGCAGTATATCTTTCCATACATTCAGCTGACAAAATCCTTCTCCTTAATTAAGTCACCGTGGAATCCATTTAAATGTCTCACCCCTCTACAGAACCTCAGATTACCTCTAATTTAATAGTTTTTTGTAATCCCTTTACTGAAACCGTGCCACTGCTTTAATGGTAATTGATGAGTGACAGATGCAATATCCATAAAACACAGTAATTTCATCATATATATGCCACACGGCATGATGTACGATCAGCATAAATGTAGCCCATAAGAATCTCCCACTGGTTTTAATTTTCAAATATTTCTTGCAGGCAAAATTGATGATGAGCCCCGAGATGATGTAGGCTCAATAATTGTAGACAAAGAATTTATCACTTTTCAGAGCAACACGCACGTCGCTGTACGATCGTGCCCCACTCCGAAGTCACTACTACGTGTCAAATGTTCATCCATGTTAAAGGAAGCGCTAACGCTGAGTCTGTAAAGACCTCGGAGAGTCCGTCTCTGCACTAAACGGCGATCAGGTGAAACATCCGCGCTGGGCGTTTGACAGGGAAGCCGCGGTGCAGCCGACAGCCCGGCACATCTGCGGACGAGGATCCGGCAGATAGCTGTCGGAACACTGAGCCGCCGAGCTCTTAATTATCGCTGATGCGATTGGCATTCCGCTCACCCTCCACGGATGAAATCCACGAACGTGTACTCCGACTCCACTTTGAAGGACAGCAGAGTCACCTGGAGACAGTGATGGAAGAAAGATTATGCCAGATTGGTTTTTTTTACGTTTTACGATGATAGATCATTTTTCGTGATAAATTACCACATTTGCAAATATGACAGGCAGGTGAAGAAATTGGTACTTACTGTGCCGGAATTGATGTATTTTTTCTTTTTGCCTTTCTTTTTGGGATTTAAAACCTGATATCATACCAAAAAAAAGAATTAATTGATCTGAATGATGGGTGCATCAAATATGCTATCACAATAGGAGTCAACAATCTTTAAAGAAAAGCCCACTTCAATGCAACAGGGTGTTCAGTATAAACAAAGGCAACCAGGAAGTGATACCATCTCCCAGTGGTTTGCCTCCTACCTCATAGACGTTGAACTGGCTCTGGCCGCGAGACAGTTCTCTGTAGCTGGTGGTGAACTCGCCGATGAAGTCATGGCTGTGGGGGTCATTGGAATAAGTGGGGGGTCATTGGAGGAAATAGGGGTACGGGGGAAGAGGGGGTTTGTGGAAGGATGAGACTTATGACCTCACAACAGTCCCTCCCTACAGTACCCCTGCTATTCGCTGTACCCCAGGGCCTCTTGTCCCAGACTCACCCCCTCTGTTCGAGTGTTTGGATGCCTCTGCTTTTCACTGCACTGAATAAAATAAACCTTGGGTGCACGCACACCAACCCCATTTCTCCATATCCCCCTTAACGCTCCCAAACGCTGTGGATATCCTTATGAATATTTTGCACTGCCTCTGCTCGTGGCTGAAATATTTATAGACAACCCATCTCAGAATTGACAATATCAAAGAGCAGCCCAGTTCACTCCCCAGGAAGTCAACTCACAGGAGGTATGTGGCGGGGGGGGTGACCTAGCAGGGGGGAGGAAGCAGGTGGTGGTCAGATGAGAATCTCATCCTCAACACAAAATCCTCCAGTAATGTGTGTCAGGTGTTTTAGTGCCTCTCTGTTATTGTGTGCTCTTAAACCATAGAGGAGTGACTGATGATCTAAGAATCTAACTTCACTAAATCACTGTAGCCCTTAACTGTCCTTAATAACTGAATAATGAATTTAGGCAAATATTACATTTTCTTATTACATTATCCTTACATATGCTATATATTATCATGAGTTCAGTAGTAATTGAAAAACATTACGAAAGATGCTTGAATCTATGACTCAAACCTGTGTGATGTTCCGCAGTACCTAAAAGACATCCTAAATCTTACTGCCCCAGTGTGAAGGTAAAAGGGCAGGAGTTTCTTTGCATGACATGGCTCTATAAGCGTAATGTCTCATTCCAGTAGTGGTTGTCGACTATGAATGCATGCAGCACACTGAGTCTCCATGACTAAAGTATGGCATGAAACATGTATATGAAAAATGTATTTCATATGTTGTCTTTCCTTGTAAAAAAGTGAATTGTAACATTGAACCTGCTTCACATAATGGACCACAGGGACTGCATTAAATTATAATACTCAAAAACATAAGTAAAAAAATGTGTATACCAATCAAGTTGACATATGCAGTTGTCAAAGAGAATGTATGAATGTAGACCCTAGAGGAATTGTGTACAGTTCAGAAAACTGTACCCTGTAGCAGATTCTGAGACAGACCGGAGAGAATGAGGTTTTTATGAATAAAATCACCATAAAAAAAGGACAATGCAGAAACTATCGCTCCTCTTTTCAGAAATTGTCCAGAGCTCGGACAGCTGAGCACTGTGAAATGGTCTCATTCAGAACCATCAGACGAGAAAGGAGCGTTGACAATGGGCCTGAGGATGGAGGGGCGGGCGGTCATTTTTCAGTGTTACCTGCCGTCTCTGTCCCAGTCGTACACGTCCACCTTGACCGTTCTGGCGAGAAACGAGAAAATTAGGAATGTGATGAGTAAAGCAAAGAGAGAGAGAGAGACAGAAAGAGAGAGAGAGAGAGAGGGGGGAAAAAGACATGAGTGAAAGAGCAAGAAGAGAAAAGTGCATGAATGCATTTTAATTTTGCAGAGGAGATGGATATCTCCCGCTCCCCAGGGACCCAAGGCTTGAAATCAACCTCTCCATTAGGAAATAATGATGTAGCATTTGACACAAGATCCACATTATATTCGCGTTACTGCATCAAGACCTCAGACGGTTTGAGGAAAAACTCTTGTAACCCCAAGGAGCCAACAGCACCCAGGGGCCTAAACCACCTGACATGGCAACAGCCAATAGGAACTGGAGAAAGGTGGTGGTAACTGCATAATAAGGGAGAGCAGTTTTTTCAAGGACACAAGAGGAAAGAAAAGTGTTTTCTTGAGCATAATAATTATAATACTAAAACAATAATGAAATCATATTTGATTAAAGTATATCAGAGACAGCATGAAAACACTTGCAATGAATAATTTTTCAATAAACCATAAATTTTAAATTAAAAAGTAAAAAAGAAAGGCAGGTAATTCAGAAACAGCAGCTGGAACAAAAAAATCATAATCTAACAAAAATTTAATTAAATTGTTTTGAACCATTTTCACGCATCTATTAGGGCTCACTAGGTAGCCAGGCTTAAACCCTCATTACAGTAACTACAACTGACAGATCCGCAGTGAAGTCTCGTTGTCTCTGATGTCACGCTAATGCAAACGCATGAAAACGCACACGCAGTTGCCAATTGTCAAACATCAGCTCCAAGATGCACATTACACTTCTCCTCAATCTTCATTACAGTGAGAAATACAGAGGGATTATAGAGTTTACGCGTGTTGGCTTCGGGCTAATCTAATTTCCCACGCTGGCTGTCTGTAATGAAATGCAACTGTACAGCTAGGCTGTCCTCTTCCACTGCGCTGCGTCTTAAGAGTTAGAATTAGCAAACAAAATAAAAGAGCACCAGCTAATGTCCTGCCCGCTCTCTGATGAGGGAGTATCTGCCAGGGGAGGGAGAGCTGGCTGTTCCGCTCGCAGAGGAGGCAGAGTGGATCGGAGCCCTGATCCTCTGAGATAATCCCAATAACACCAGCGCTGGCCTGTGGGAGTCCTTGGCCGAACTGCTGGCATTATTCTGATCAGCACAGAGCGCACTGCCAATCCCAGAATTCTCTGCATAACGGATGTTCCAGGGGGAGAGAGACGGGAGAGCGCTGGTGTGTGACCAAACGCTTGTTCCGTGGTCACAGGCTGAGTGTTTCCAGACAGTGCACACCAGTAAAAATGCTCCGGGACAGAGTGAGTCTCTGCACCCCTCTGCTGTCTGTCCCACCCGGTCCCCTCTCTCCCGCTCACCTGTCATAGTCACCGTTGCAAAGCGCCCGGACGGGGATGGTGAACGGCTGCCACACCGGGTTCAGCGTGTTCTTTATCACCTCTGTCTTGTGGCAGATAGTGAACCTGCAAAACAGAGAACACAGCCTGACTGCAAAACAGAAAACAGGAGCCTGACTGCGAAACAGAGAACACAGCCTGACTGAAACACAGAGAACACAGCCTGACTGCAAAACAGAGAACACAGCCTGACTGCAAAACAGAGAACTGTGACACAAAGCACAGAGACTGAGGACTGGAAAATAGCATAGAAACTGACTGAGACACAGCACAGAGACTGACTGTAACACAGAGCACAGAGACTGACTGAAAGACACAGGGCCAGGCTTTGACTGCATTTGCTCAACAGTCACACTCACGTCCCGTCCTCGTTACTGCGGTAAAACACCAGGAAAGGGTCTGACTTCCCAAAGAAGTCTTTCTTGTCCAGTTTGTTGGCACACAGCTGCATGGTAGCAATGTCCTGCAAAAAGGAAACATGGAGCACTGAGGCACAATGCAAATAATGCTGGTAGTGTAGGAATAACACTCTGAATGAGTAGAAACACACAGATACACAGACACTGGAATGGCCACAGGTGTAAGGTGTGAGTTTGGAGACAGAATATCTTGGGTGGAAAATCTTTCACTGCTGTGAACTGCTGTTTACATTTACTTTAGCTAACCACACAAGGCCAAAACACATCTTACATTTTGCAAAAAAAAAAACATCCCTCTGCATTTTAATAAACCACATATTCAGAGCAAACACCCTTCAGAACCTTCTGCAAGGTGACTGTGAAAAGATTTGCTAAAAAGGTTTGCTTTCAGGGCATTTTCGCCCTTTCACTATGTTAAAAACATTCTACAGATTAATTATTTCTTCTTAAATAAATTAAATCCCCCTCACAACCTTTGGTAGCAAATCTAATTAAAAAACAGATTATTGAATTGAGTCACAGAATTAGCGGTGGACACAGAAATGATGAGAAAAAACAAACATGAAAGATAAATTTGCAGTGCAGCCTAAACCGCCAATGGGCAAGCTTACAGCAGCTGCATGGGTCAAAGGTCACCACAATCAGCTGCTCAATGAATACAAAAGAAGGCAAGTCTTAAAGTGGTGTGGCTGTTCATTTCCTGTTTGTTCCTGCATTTGTGGCTTTTTGTGTCTGTGCTACGGTTTGCTATGACCATGTTTCTACACAACGCCCCCAAATTCCCTTTACTGCCAAACCATCTCCAACCCACAGGGCTACCTAAGGGGGGGTGCATCGCTTCCAAGATAAAAATCTACCTAGTACTCCTGGATCAACCCACGGACCCACCCTGAGGTCACCTGAGCTCAGTGATTCTGGAACAGACACACAATGCAACGACTGTGGGTTTGAGTGATGAATAGTTGTAGATGTTTTGGAGGGGGGCTTTGTTTGTTTGGGGGTTCAATCCCAGAAGCCAGAAGTTTCAGAGTTTCCTCATTACTCTGGCAGCTTTCCGTACGGGCTGGCTGTGAAATCATCGCCATGACAAACACGTCTACTCCTAATTGGGCCTCATAATCACTCAGCCATTGAGGTAGGAGAGGATGATTCATAATTCAGAGGGTTTTACTCCCTGCAGAAGAATGGGAATTAACTCGGTGCGCTGTACGGGTGATTGTGTCTTCATTACCCAAGACACAGTTGTTTATTTGTGTCGGTCTGCAGGAATGCATGGAGCCCTGAGTGGGTCCAGTCATGTGCAGAGCCCTGATTTAATGATGCCCCCCCAAGAGCCACCATCTCCCACTGCACTGAGATCAGCCCCTCCCTCATTACCTGAATTACTGGGTAACCATCTCCCACCGCACTGAGATCAGCCCCTCCCTCATAACCTGAATTACTGGGTAACATCTCCCACTGCCCTGAGATCAGCCCCTCCTTCATAACCTGAATTATTGGGTAGCATCTACCGCTGCACTGAGATCAGCCCCTCCTTCATAACCTGAATTATTGAGTAACATCTCCCACTGCACTGAGATCAGCCCTTCCCTCCTCACCTGAATTATTAGGTTAGCATCTTCCACTGCACTGAGATCAGCTCCACCCTCCTCACTTTAATTAATGAGTAACATCTCACACTGCACTGAGATCAACCCTTCCCTCCTCGCCTGAATTACTGGGTAACACCTTCCATTCTGAACTGCTCATATTCATCAGGATTGAGCTATGCGTACTTGCACTGTCCACTGATATATTACAAGCTTGAAACTGAAAATTCGCAATAAATAAACACAACTACGAGGGGAATGTAAGATTCTTTTTTGAAGTTTGTGAGATGGAACCTATCAAACAAAACTACATCTATTCCATCTATCAAAGTTAGAGGAATACACTAGATAAGAACAAAGTACCTGTCTTCTTATTTTCAGAGAGAAAGCCTGGATGAATAAAGAGATAAAAGAAGCCGGTGCCAGCTAAGATATCTCAACATGCTGTCAGGCTATAAACAAAGGATGTGCTAAAGAAAGGAGAGAGACAGGGCGAGAAGCTGGAACTGGAGGGATTTTGCTCTACAACCTCTTATTGTCAAAATGTTTCCTTGGCTCTTGTCTTCTGCGGTGTTGCATCTTTGACTCCAAGCTGTTCAAAACAAACTACCTACTCTTCCTTACAGTGTAAAAGAGCAATGTGTATGCATTTATGAATACTTGTGTACAACATGTGGATTGATATGTACATGCCGAGTGTGTGTGTGTTGGAATGTATATGTGTGTATATGTGTGTATCTGTGGATCTGGAGGTTTGCGCTGTGGCTTCTCTCAAATACAGAAACTTGTGCACAGTAAGTTGTGTGCTACTGACCCGGCAGTTGCTTAGCTCCTCGGCTGTAAATATAATGGTCCCACATTTCTTCCCTGGAATCCCACTGGAAAAAAAAGAGGAAAAAAGGGATTTATAAAGAGAGTAAAAGCTATTGATCACATTGGACACAACTTTCTGTGTGTGTGTGTGTGTGTGTGTGTATGTGTGTGTGTGCGTGCGTGTGTGTGTGTGTGTTGAGACAGGTGGGTACTGGCAGGTCAATCCTACTGGCTCTACACACAATTACTGTCTGCCTAAGACTGCCATCTGCATACTGCAGGTCAAGGGCAGCTTCTTCACTTCTAATTAGTGGGAAGAATGACAAAACACAGCAGCAAGCTCAGATCCCACATCAGACAGGGTGCCCTTTTCTGTCTCTGTATACAGACACACAAACACACACACACACACACAAACACACACACACACACACACACACACACACACACACACACACACACACACACACAGTGATATTTCCTTCTTTTTTGTCTCCTTTTCTGTGTCAAATAATGGAATGTCTGTCTTCACAAGAAACTGTCAAAACACAGTGATATTTTACTGCTATTCTCTTTTTTAACTGAAATTTATTCTTCTTTATTCACCACTTCTGTCATCCTTTAGAGTCATTGGCGTTCAAGTGGATTAATTCATGCATTAACACTGCACTTTCCATTACATGATTCATGGGGTGACCAGTTCAGTTCTGTAATCATGTTATCCAGTGGTGTGCTTTTGCTGGAACAGAGGGTGGAATCCCCATTCAGTCTTTCAGAGTATCTGTATGTCACGCTTGAGAAATGGCTTCATAAAAGATGTTACGCTCTCGTCACACTCCAAAAAAGATGTGATCTTGCCTGTACAAACAGTGAAAGTTTGAACTTCACATCATTCAGCTCTCACTTTAAACCACAAATTCCACCTTAGTATCCAATTTGCTGTACTCACGCTCACCTGATATACACTATAACCCCCACCTCAACTGTCTGACACATTACAAACATTCAGACTGACAATTTCCTTTGCCTACCACTCGTACATAAATTCAGCTGCGGCTTGACTGTCTTTTCGTAATAGCATCAAAATTCTTCTGGAAGAAAAAAATCAATAAGACAATGGATAAGGGAGTAGGGAACGCTTTATCCGAAGGTCTGTTCTGGAGCAGTTTCCCTGAGTCCCGGGGTACACTCAGCGGACCCTGTGACCACAGCCTGAGGGAGCAAACCTAAAACCAGCTCCACGTATCCCCCTCACACAGGGAGGGCAACGGCCCCTCCCAAACGCCCTTGAACCGGGCGGGGAAATCAAACCCAAACGCAAGCCCGCCGGCTCACACCGTGATTACATTACAAGGACATGAGAGTGTAGGAGAGGGGAAATAAAAAGGACATGGTAATGGTTCTGCCTGTGGGCACAATACCCACTGCACTGAGATCAGCCCTTCCCTCCTCATCTGAATTACTGGGTAACATGTCACACTGCACTGAGATCAGCCCTTCCCTCCTCGTCTGAATTACTGGGTAACATGTCACACTGCACTGAGATCAGCCCTTCCCTCCTCATCTGAATTACTGGGTAACATGTCACACTGCACTGAGATCAGCACTGAGATCGCAATACCCACTGCTGCCGTCTCATGTACAGATCATATGAAAAAGGTCACTGACCCGCACGCTTCCAATTTCAAACACTATTAGTCCACGCGATGGCCATCTCTTCCCTTTCATTTAATCCATGCCGTTATTTTAATAAGGCAGCCCAATCAGGGCAGACTGCTGATTAATCCGCTGATATACGAACTCCTGCCCCCCCGTTTGATGGATGCATGTCCGCCATGACCTTCATCTAATGTCGAGGTCACAGAACGCAGCTGCAAAATGTCAGCGCAAACTTAATTGTGAATTTCTAATGCTCCTTACCCTTTCTAATCCCCGCCTTAAATTGGTCCGTAACACACATATGATCTCATCACACCTATGATGTCAAATCCGCACCCTGTACTGTTAGTTAAAGTATCTTGCTCTGCCTTCCTCTGTGAGCACCTTACAGCATCCCATGGGGTAGAAGAAATATTAATTCCATTCAACTATCAAGCCCAACTGACCATATAAAATATTCAATCATATTTCTAAATGTATTCTAAGAGAGCCTGCACAAAACGCAGGGTTTGGATCTAAGACCATGCATACTTTTAAGATGCTGACATCTAAACTCCAAAACTCAAGATATGCCCAATCCAAATCAAAATGGCCTCCATATCGTAAAAAAGAAAGGACAAGGGGCAACATTTGCATAGCATGTCCTGTTTGGAACTGGGATTCAGCTCACACCATCCGATGTGCAGCTTGAAGTGATACTGACAATGTCACAGAACCCTGACTGGAAGCCCACAGACCAATCAACTTAAACGCTGGGTACCGTATGTCATGGCGTCAAGGTGAAGTTACATAACCATGCTCTGTGACATTCAATCTGACGTTTGGATCAGGGTGATCTGAGACGTGTTACAGTGCCAACCAAGAGATGAACAGAAAAGCTCGTGGTAATGTTCTGCAGGTCACTCAGAACACTTCTACAAAATAGGACTACAAATTGGTCCATAAATGGAAGCAGAACAATTACCAGCAGGGTGCAACTGAGACAACGCAGGCAGAGAAAGCTGGAAATGATGAGAGCATCTTTGGGAGACTCCATTGCTCAGCAGAAGTCTCGTCGCCTCGTTCTCCTCCCACTCTCGCCTCTGCCACAGAGCCTCCCATCTCCCACACGCGTTATATAACCTGACAGCTGGAACGCAGCTTTACCATAGGAGCCAGAAAACCGCCTATTCCTAATTATTTAAACGGGGTTTCCCCTCAGCGCTTCTGTTATTAATCTTATGGCTTTTTAGTCTTAAAAATGTTTGTCTGCTCACTTCTCACTTCTCTTTGGAGTCCATTATTTATCAGAGGCATAACGACCTCAAAACTGCATTATGATATGGGTGTCATCTTGTCCTGCCATCCAGCTCCATGAGCCTTCTCTAACAGGACAACAGCTCGTGAAAGGCGATTTTGAATGTCTAATTATCTCAATGTTCCTCAACGGTACCAGAAGATTTGGACTGGAATTTGGGGCCCAGTAGCCTTAAAGATGTACTAGGATCTCAACTCCTAAGAACCCCCCCACCCCCCCCGACATTCAAAACACATGATGTACATTGATACAAATGGACTTGGCAACATGCACTGATGAGTAGGAAGGACAGAGTGCCATTTGGATCCCGGTAGATATGAAGACATGAATCTCTCTCGGATCATGAGATTTTTGTAATTCGAAGGAGTACCAACAAACTTGACCATGAGAACGCAGTTTGGATGGGCGGGAGACTCGCCCCGTGGAAAACGGGTTTTGGGGAGGTGCTTTTGGCCCTCCTGGGGCTGAAGACATGGTAGTGAATACTGTGATACAAGAATTAAAATTAAAGGAGGGGAACCCATACAGAGGCCTGCTGGGGCCGTCCTGACTGTGCCCTCTCCCCTCCTCTGTGCCCCTGTGCCATAGCTGATCTGAGAACAGTTCAGCAAAACCACAACGACACTGTGGGCCAGGTGGGAGGTGACCTCTCCCTGTGAGCATGCCGTTACCATAGCGACATGGGGAGTTGGGGGGGGAGGTGTCTGAAAAGGTAAGGAGCATTTTTCTTCCTCACAGGAGAAGAACATCATTAACTGAGCCTGAAGACCCAAAACTCCTGAAACAACTCCTGTCTGTGTATGAGGGGCACATATCATATCATAAGTCACATGACTTTCTCATACACTAACATATCCAGTCCCTGCAATTAGACTAACCAATATGCAAGGAAGCAAATTCAGCTGAGGGATAGATTAGTAGTCGTTCCCTGGGGACACTTTGGGTTACGCTTAGTTGGAAACAGAAAAATCACACGGAAAGGAATAAT
The DNA here is from genome assembly GCA_019176425.1 of Megalops atlanticus. Taxonomy (NCBI): domain Eukaryota; kingdom Metazoa; phylum Chordata; class Actinopteri; order Elopiformes; family Megalopidae; genus Megalops; species Megalops atlanticus. The sequence continues at coordinate 39,174,563 of CM032879.1, read as the reverse complement.
GAATTGATCCCAGTGGAACCCAATTAAGGTCTACCTCTTTTAACACTGGTCACCTGGACTTTGCACACACACAGCGCCTAAGCAGAGGCCCTGTCTCGAACCTTTGCAGCTGGAGAGTCTCCGGAGCACGCTTTGTGTCTGCGGCCGTGTCCGTCACAATAACGCTTTTCAATTTTACCTCTGCTTCGGCTGCCTGATTTCCTCCACGCTGCGATTTGTCACAGAGGGAAAAAGACAAATTTCGAAAAAGTAGGTCTCCCGCTGGAGCGGGGCTTTCAGAGGAGGGTCTCTCGTTCGAGTACAGGAGCCCCTGCGTGCGTGCGGCCGGCCTGACCCGCGGCCTCCGCACCCCAACACCCGGCGACAAAGACACCAGGCGCACCGGGAGACCGACGGCGGGACCGGCTCATTCAACTACCCGGCCTCTTGATGAAAACCTTTCATGTTGGAAGAAGAATGAGGAGTGGAGTCGCGCAAGAGGAAAATATGTCAAGCTTCGCCTCGGCTGTCTTAAATCTCTCCCTTCTATGCTCCAATTAGGAAGGCTTTCTGACAGCGCCGTCTTTCAGGAGTTTTTTAACAGCGCCGGCACAGATGTGTTGAAAAATCAGGGTACGAGAGTCAATCATCCAATAAATGATGTTAGAGGTATGAAAAGAGACATTAGCCTTGCCATCAACAACCTCAGTGTGCAGTTCTAGAAACGCAAGTTTACCAGGTTGAATGGCAGAAACACTCATTCTGGTATGCTGACGTTCATGAGGCTACTGGCAGTGTGTGTTTAAAATGAAACAAACGAGTCATGCTTGGTCAACAGTATTTTCAGATCAAAAAGAACGCTCCATAACCACAACTTCTATCTGCATAATATCTAATATATGAAAGGAATAAAAAGAATTGCTTGAAATATGTTTGTACCAAAACTAAAAGAAAGAAAAGAATGCAATAATCCTGAAAACGGAAAGCCCACAAACAAGAGTAGAGTGAAGTGCGTCAAAGTTCCACTGAGAAGTCTGTGTATTAATGTATGTTCTCCAAAAACTGAGAGAGATGGCCTTCAGATACCATCCTCAGGTAGGATACTCAGAGACCTGAGGGAGAGATTGCCTTCAGACGCAGATACACAGATGCCACTCAAAGCCTGGACGTTCAGAGATGCGACAAGAGAGATCTCGCTCCTAAAACTCAAGAACTACTTCGGATGAGCAGGCGGCTGATCAAACCCTGTTTACGAAAGGAAACAGACAGAAACTAAAATACGCCCTCTTGTCTGAGCACAGGAGAACACGAGGACACTGAGGCGACATCCTCCCCTCTGATTCTCTGAGTGGTAAAACACGAACATCGCCCTTTCCAGAACAAGGCCAATTCATTATGCATGTTTGTTTGTTTCCCCCCCCGATGCCGCGTGCCTCCCAACACCCAATATCACCACCCCCCCCCGAAGAGAGGGGCAGGCGATTGCATATGCATGGAAACTGCCAAGAGCGCGGTTTCCGACTCCTCAATATTTCATTGGCGGCGCTCCAGTTTTAGCCGCGATCAGCACTGGAGAGGATTAAGCCAAATACCAAAACAGCTTCATTAAGACTTTAAAAAGGGCTCCAGGATCCTCCAGCACCCCTGAGGAGCGGGTCCACTCCAAACGCTCGAAGAGACAAGCGCCATGACGCAGCCTGAGAGAATCCCGTCTGTGCACTGCTGTGACGCATTAGCAACAGAGATTACGGTTGGCTGAGACCCAGACTCAGAGCTAAAATGTGCTTCCCCAAGCGACACAAAAACAACACTGGTTTAAATGTTTCTCACTCCCAGTTATGAGATTAGCGGTCACTAGAATTAAAGAAAAAACATTCTGCAAGAGAGGGGAAAAACAAGACAATTTGCATTCATTGTTCAAAGCCAAAGACAGATTACACTGTGATTAGACTGAATCTTGCCCTTAATTTCACTGAAATGTATATTAAAGCCCTGACACACTCCCGTTATGGGGCCAGCAGATACTGTGAGTTATGCTCAACAAGTCTGGGGGAAAAAAAAAAAACTATCATGTAACATATTGCTTCCATCATTGCAGCTAAAGGTGAACTTTGAGTAAACTGAAGCATTCAGCGTAGGTTAAATGAAACTCCAGGAACAGGCTATTAGACCATCGTTAAACATTAATGGCTCCTAAGCCTGTGGAGAGTCAGCATTGTACTTCCTGGCTGGCATTAGGCGTGGGGAAGGAACAGCTCGTCAATGACTTTCCTGAGGTCCCAGAACCCCTTGCATGATTAGTATAGAGGCATGAAATATTTCATTTCAACGCATCGGGAGCAATAATAATAATAATATAAAAAAAAATTATATTACGTAGGTTCACCATCACTTCATTCTGCAAGTCTCTGATGGAATGTATGTTATTAAGAATGAACCTGACAGACTTCAATTCTACTCATTTAGTAGTTTAAACTGATGAAGTCAATTAAATTCCAGTACCAGTGTGGGGGTTAGAAAGGCTTTGATTAAGAGGCTCAATAAAAACAGTTTCCCAAGACAGCACCTTTGTCTTTTAATAGATTCTTTCAGGCAAATGGTGAGATTTGAGCTCCGAGAGCTGATGGTGAGTCAGGAGGCATAGGAAGAATGAGCTCTTGGTGTCTGCTTCGGTGAAGCAGGCGGTGACAGGCAAGGTCTCTCCCGAGACCTGATGACCTCCTGTACCCGAGACCTTCAGATGTGGGAGTCCTTCAGACTGGGATCTTAAGTTCACCCTGTACACAGATTCTTAACTTATCATCCCAAAGTCTAAAGCCCCCTCCGGTACCCCTCCTAACATCAACTCAGAGCATGACTCAAACACACAAAACTCCCCCGCCAAGAGAGCGTTCTCTCTTCACTCTTGAGAACGTAGAGCCACGTTGATATTGGGAAAAAGTAAAGTACCTGACTGATGTTTTCTGCTAAAGCTTCAGCAAGACACGCTGAAAAGGGTCAGACCACTCTCTTGAGAACGTGAGGACATTTCAATGTTGAACAAGGTACTTCTTAACATTTTTCTAAACGAGTCAGACCTATTGAGGTATCAGCTGCAGACACATGTTTGCTTAAAAACCTGTGTTTGGAGAGGAACGCTTATGCTGGATTCATGGATTCTTGTGGAGGACAACAAATGATTCATTTCTCCAGTGTCACACAGAGCCCAGCCCAACATCAATAAATAAGATGCTCCATGGGGGTTGAGGCTTATTTCATGGAAAAACACACTCTCTGCATTACATGTCGTTACAGACAGTCTGTGATTGCCCCACCCCAAGACTTAATATGTCAAGGAACAAAATCTTTATTAGCACTGAGGGAAGGATATAACATTTTGCAGGAAGGAGGTCTGAATTTTAGGGGAACAACTTAATATCTCAAAGGAACAATTTAATACCTCGTGGGAACAACACTCTTCTCTAGAGGGCATGATGTGGTCTCTCAAGATATTAGGTTTTTTTCCACAAGATATTAAATCATGCCCTCAAGCTAATAAGTCAACCCCTCCACATATAAAGTAATTCCCAGGAGATAAGTACCTCATTTGCTCAAGTTACTGTATGAACCTGTTGCCTCAAGATAAATATTTTTCTCTCTGTGTCTCTGGCGGGGTTCTTTGAATATGCATTGCAAAGTAGTATGATGCTTGCTGCAAAACTGGCTTCATTACCTTACATTTCTGTTGTGTGTCCCATGGCTTTCTTGCAAGTTGGCAATCAAATCAAAGTAAAGGACACTTGTTTTGTGTGAATACTTGTTAGCTCACTATAATCAATATGGGAACATGTATAGAATATACAATAGATTTTCCTGTTGTCCACTGTTGATTCTTTGACTGTTTTAGTGCTATCATTGTCAGGACTCCATTGTAAAAGAGATTTTAAATCTCAGTGGGATCATTTCCTGGTTTAAAAAATGAGAGTTTGTTCTATCCTCTGTGTCGATTGTTTAAAAAATAGCACGCAAACATACCGTGACACACCATCATTAAGAAAAATGTGTTGTTGTAAAATATAAACCTTGAAAATGCTGAAAACCTTGAACGAAAAATAGAGACAAGTTCAATTAGCGTTTTTGAAAGCTCTAACCAATTTGAGCATAGCTGAAATGTAGGTTTTGCATAATTATAACGTTGATAACTGTATATGAATTTGCATGAAAGAGAAATATAAAGTGGATATGCACAGGATGTACCTTAAATGGTTATTCTACATCTTGAACAGTTCATGTCAAATTGTGATTGACACCTTCAATATGTAAAGAGTATTTAACTATTTCAATAATAATAATAATAACTAGAGAATGTAATTCCAGGGAATTACGAGTGCATGAAAATGCAAACAGTCTAATTTTACATAGATAAAAGTATATAGGCCTACATCAAACAGATGTAGGTGGTCAGAACAGCTGCCACAAGATTCTAATTGCTTAATGGCTCTATTGTGATGTCATAAAGGCCAATGTTAAGTCTATGGGGAAAATTTTGATAGTTTTTAATTAATAGTTTAAAAAGTATAAATGTTACAAAATAAAAAACACATAGCATAAGTGTCCTTTGTAAGACCTACGCAACACAGTTTTTAATGAAGTTTCTACGTTAAACGGTTGAAGCTGTATTAAACGCACAAAATTGGTTAGAAGAAGAAAAAGAAGAATAAGAAAAATTCGGATAGCAATAGAGTGCATTTTCATGCACTCTAATAAAAACATCCTTCACAAAGAAGAAAAGATTTCATCATTACTAACTAACAAAAGCCTGACCTTCACAAAGCTAATTTCAGGTCTATGGTGCCTTTTTAGAAAATGGAACAGCCTGTTCAAAAACAAAACAGAACATAAAAGGCAAATAAACAGAGGAAAACAGCAACATATGTTATGTGGTATCTGAAACTGTGGGAGGAAATGTAATTGAATTAGCAGTGTTTGTATTAGCCATATGAAGCACTGAACCCAGTGTGCCAGAGTGAGAGAGAGCGATGTAGCTAACGTTGCGTCATTGGGTAAGAGGGGGCTCGGCATGACCAGGTGGCCCGTTTTTCTGATAAGTTCTCCTCAACCGCCCTCCCCCACCTCCCTCTCTCCCTCCCTCTCTCTTATCTGGTCCCCTACACTGACACTCCCCGGCGTCAAACACTTGTCAAAACATGCACATTAAGCCCCCTTATTCCGACCGAAAACAAAACTAGCCCTAAGCATCCCGCACCCTCTCCATGCCCATCCCCCCCAAACACCAGGAGAGAGTGCCAAGTGGGGAGTCTCCTGGCATCCAGCAGCCCACACAGAAAATCTCGCAGTAGGCGAACAGGTGCACTAATACAGTAATGCAGCATAATGCAGACTCACTTTAGTGTCTCACACACACACACACACACACACACACTGCACTCACAACTACGGATTCTCACCCTGGCAACCCACACACCTACAGCTGCTACATTGATATACAGATGACACACTCTGATAGGAGTCAGACAGGTTGAGAGATAAATGGATAAACAGACACATGTATGCATAAAAAAGAAGCCGAGAGGCAAAGAGAGGAAAATCAGAAGAGCACTATATGTTGATTACATTTATGACTACGTGCGTAACAGCGAAATAGTGTCGACCAAAGTCATCCGGTAATGGCACTCCAGAACAAAGAAGGATTCAAATACACACTCCTGACTTCATATAAGGACACTGTACGCGCATCACACAGTAGTGATTTTGATGTACTGCACATATCCTTGGAAAGACCCTGTGCTACTTAAAAACACTGGTCTGTTGTACAGCAGTATACCACAGGATTGACACATCCATTTCCACATCCATGTAAATCATGAAACATGAATATGTTAACACAGCTGAATGTTGTGTTTTTTTCCTCCTGTCCTCTGTGGAGCACACACAGAAACTCAATTATTTGTTTTGAAGTCAAAACACGGAGGAAGCTTAATTTCTTCCCTTCAAACGGTAAATAAAATATGCTGATAGCCTGAGGGAAATTGTCGCTATAAATAACCCCTGACGCCAGTAATATTAACGAGACAAAGTTCGGGAGTGTGTTCTCTGACAGTGGCAGATAGAATTCTACAGGATCTGTTCTCTCCGCTCTCCTTGAGGGCATCTAAAGGTGAGTATAAGGGTGACAGGACACCTGTGGGCGGCGAGGGAAGGGTTCCAGAGCTAATTATCTATTTGGACAAAGATAAAACACGCACCACTGTCAGAAATTCCACTCAAGTCTTTGCGCAAACCCCCAGAATTCTGACGCACAAGAATGAAGGCCCCCATTCCGTCAAAAGCAGGCGATTTGCACATCACAATGCGATGACTAACCCAAAATCATACGCACACGGAGCCCGGACGATGATTACGCCCTGGCTGTGCAATCAGCGCACTTCAGATGCATTCAGCAGATACTGAGGCTTCTCGCGTCTGATACGAGACAGAGCGAGGGATCGCGTTTGACTGAGAGCCGTGATGCAAAATGAAGGAAGGAATATTTTTGGATGGCTGAGAGGGTAGGAGGTAGGAGGGTGTTTGAGGATATATTTGCTGGAATATCTGTGTGAGAGGCAGCGATGTGAGGGTGGGGACTGTAATTACAGGAAACCAGGGTGGATAGAATTAGTTAAATGTCACTGTGAGGGCAAGCATTGTACAGGTTTCCGTTGATGTGTGGTTCAAGGAAGTGCATGAGCTCAAAGACACAAACATTACCTTATAACATAACTAACCTTATAACATTTTATAAGATGGAGCAGTGTGTACATACAATTGATAAGGCTATAATACACACATATCCACAGTCTGAAAATCTGAATGGAGGCCAATTCAACAACAGAGACTGGGGCAGCAAACAGCCAACTGAATGCACTGACAAACTTATACCAGACAAAATGAAGACTGAAGTTGATGAGGCTGATAAGTGCCCAGAAATTACGGGTTGGACTGCAGCCTACCAAAGCAGGGGGTGATTAACTGTCTACGCTAATGGCTTTTTGGGGTTTAGGCTTCTGTGGTTTTTTTTTTTTTTTCCTATGGATGGTAGGAACAATCATTTGCCTATCACTCTAAACTCCCACAAGACAAAACATGTAACTGAAATATCCATACAACATTAAAAAAGCTTTATTTTAACAAGAAGGTTGCAAGTCTATTATTGAGTGACAGAAACAAATTAAGAACCGACAGACACCTCCATCTAACATGAGGTCTCTCCTAGTGCTGGGATGCTATTTCCTGCAACACCATTCCACCTGCTGCAAATGGTAGTTTGAAACTTCAAAACACAGTGTGCATTGCAGGGATCTGATATTTCTTGAAAGGGCACAACTGTGGGATTAAGGAGAAATAGTTGCTATCAGAGTTTGACCTACTCTGAGATATTGGAGATTATGCAGATAAAAAAAATATTTTTTCCCCTTTTTTGAGTTTTCATTTGAAGTGCATATCTCAGTTGCATAGTCAGTTGCTGATAACAGAATCCAGTTCTGCAGTGAGTCATAAAGATGTCAGTAACAAATGTAACTTAATACTGTCGTATCTGGGTTTCTGTAAAACTAGGTACAAATCCCTCCAACCCTTTCCAAGCTACCAAAAAAGTATTACTTTCATAATTTTAACACTGGAATAAAATTAGTTGGCATGACTAAAACATGTTTTAAATGGGCCACCAACTGCCGGTCCCCTTTCAAGCGAAAGTAAATCCAGCCACCTGTGCAACAATCCCCTATTGATCAAAAGTCTAGCACTTTTCAAGATCCATTTTCCCAGTAAATTCCTCAAAATGACACCAAGATTTTGTTCTCAGCTATCACAAAAAACATGTCTGCAGCTGGGATGTAAATAACAGTAAAGTCTACAGTTTGTCATTGGGCGTGCAAGTACTCATTGATGGTAAAAATTGAGTTTGTTACTTCAAATATGATTTACTTAATTCATCTGATCTTGTTTTTGGCAAATAGCAATAGTTTATCAACCAAATGACACTGAAAGTACTATCGTACTAACATGGTTATTCTACGGGAAAAAACTAAAGTGTGACCTAATACCACAACATGATTACTCTACATGGAAAAACTACAGCATGACCTAATACCTCAAAATGATTGTAAAATGGTTTTAAAACTCCTCACAGTTCAAAATTCACTACAGTGTCAAAATTTTGATTATTAATAATCCTAACACAAAAAGTGTGCTCAGATCATCCGTTCAAATCCTATTTATAATTTCAAAATTCATTTTCAACAGCAATCGCAGTGAAATTCTTTTCCTTTGAACATCCGACGTGGTTCTTACTTACGGTGCAGAATACAGGGGTGAGAAGCCAGTGCTGTATTTCACCTGTACTGTGAGCAATTACACATGGATGCGCAGACACGTTCACCAAACGCAAACCGCACCGTGAAGGTGGTGGAGCCAACAGCGCCGTCGTCGCCTTGCTCAGGGAGACCCCCGAAAGGTGTCCGCTGGTCGAAGAAGCGGGAAGACAGCACACTGGCAATAAGCATTTTTATTATCATTTTGACGGACGGAGGGGGAGAGCGCTTCAAGTGGGATTCATTGCCTGTAGATCATAAAACTTCAGAGACACACTGGCACCTTCCCTCCACAGCTAATTTAACTCCGTGTTTCCAGCTCATATATTTTAATATACATCTTTGGCAGGTCGTTTGTTTTATAAATTGAGACACACTTTTTTCTGTTACTCTAATTCCAGGCTTGAGCATGAAACAATTTTCTTTGCCATGGATTTAATTATTATGCATTGATAGGACTGGCTGTAGTCATTTACATTCTTTTCAACTGACCCTCGCAAAGTCATTAAAAATGTGTGAGTGGCATTCGAAACAAGAAAAGCATAATTTGACATATGATTCATTAAAGTAAAAGGCACGTCCCGATATTTGTTTAAAATTAAATGCCTATAATTAAAAATATTGAAATTTAAGAGGTGACCATCCCCTCCCAAGTTGTGTATTATCAATTATGCTGTAGATTGGAACTCGGATAATGAATCACAGTAATTACTCGCTGAAGTAATCACCTTCCTGGATCATAATGATGGCTTTTCTACTGCACAACAATGACGTTTAAAACAATCTAATGACTTCTAGCTCACAGCTCTGTGATGCAACACAGATTGTCAAGAAAGAATTCCGTTTCCCAGACTTTGTCCACCTTCTCTGTCCTTTACTCTTGCAGACAGGACAACATTCTGCAGCGGCAGTACTGCTTATTTTTTACATCTGTACAGTCATCCAGACACACAGTGAAGCCCTTGTATCTCTATTAAATCGTAGGCCATAGAATCAACACTGACAATTCACAAAATACCCAGACTACTTTATCTACTTTGCCACATCACTCCTAATGTTATCTCTAATGCATACACAGCAATGACCCTGAGATCAACAACATTTCATCACTGTCTGAGCACTGCTGAGAGACAGAGAAAGGGGAAGGACACAGACAGAGTTCTCTGAAGAACATTGTAAACTCTTATTATTATTAGTTGAAATGCATTAACAGGATAAAACCGCCTGAAATGCGACATCTCATTATCAAGGGTGTCCGGTAAAGACAAAATGAACACGGCTGCAATACAGTGTGGAAAAGGGCTAGTAACAAAAGCACATAATGATGGTACAAAATGTGAAGAGTGAAAAGAAAGGAAAGAAATACCCATACACACACAAATACTACACAATACAGGAACAGGCAAACAAAGACACAAGGAAAAAAAAAAAAAGCAAAAACATACAAACAGTGTAACAGTATAAGTGATTACAATCTCGAGTCACCAGCAGGATCACTTATTACGCTTCTATGAATAGCAACAAGTATTCCAGGCAGCTTCTTATTTTTCCAGCAGCAGGAATAATGCCGCTATCAGTATGCATATTAGGGCTTCGCTGGTCAGACCACCAGCATAATGATCAGCCAGAAACAGAGCCCTGGCGCCCATTCCTTTCAGTAGCATACATCTAAATGACCATAGCGGGGCAACTCTATGTGAGCAGGGAATGGGGAAATAAGGAATGACAAGGCAGTTACTGCAGTTATGCATACTATATCCATATTCACTCACATGAGCCTATAAATGTTATCATAACTTCCTGGAACGGGATATGAGGCATTACATTTCACTGGACTATTACCACTAAAGGAAGATGTATGATGGTACAAGAATTATATATGCAGAAGGATAAATGACAGACAGCCACTCTGGCCCAATCTAACAGCAAGGATAAATTTAACAATTTTTGTACTTGTTCCTTTCTTTCTTTCTGTCAAACAAAACATAACGATTTTGTCTGTTTCTGTGTATTACAAAAAAATATTATTCCTTACACAAAATTGAGGGCACAGCACATTAATATGCTTCGATGGAATCTGCAGCTGACTAAATCACTTTATTTTTTGGCAAATTCTGTTGATGCGAAGTGGTAGGATGAAGGAACATTCAAGGACGTGGACCACCCTTGGCACCTGACACCTGCACAATGTAATGATCTGTGAAGATGGCTCTGCTGGCAATGAGCACTTCCTGTAAGTGCAGACACAGGGAAAAGAGAGAGCACTCTGGAGAGGGATGGCTTACTCCTAACAACAGCCTCACGTCTCACAATATTGAATAAGGCTTATTACGGAAATGGAAACCATGCATTCTTGAAATGTCTTTAAATTTTAACCTGCATAAAGTGAGAGGTTATGAAGGAGGAGATGTGGGGAGGAAGCAGAGAGGTAATTTTCTGAACTCCTGAGAGTAGCTGGATGAATCGGTTGGCTGTGTTTGGACATGAACACATTTCAAAGTGTCCACATGGGTCCAGCAAGTGGAGGTGGTGCCTATACAGTCAGTGGGAGGGTTAAGCTGCACACTCTTCAAACTTCACACATGGATTAAAACTTTATAATGAGACGTTAAACCAAGGCCCTGACTCTGTGATCATTAAAGACCCCATGGCACTTCTCAGAGAGTAGGGGTTCCCCAGCGCCCTGACTAAATTCCAAATCAGGCTCCTTTAATTTGGCCACCTGATAATCCCTCAGTTTAATTGGTTACATAATTCTCTCTCTCTCCACCGCAGCTGATGTACGGTGAGCCTTCTAGCACAAAATGGCCGCCATCACCCAGGTGGGTTTTATACTTTACATTAAATTGCATTACATTACATTCATTTACCAGACACTCTTGTCCAGTGTGACTTCCAGAAGAAGAATAGAAGAGAATAGAAGTGCATCCATTCAAGTTGAATGAGAAACAGTGTCAGACCAGACTAACAGCACTCCCAGACCAATGAGTCTCAGCATAGTGCTGTTCAAGCCCTACCCCAAGTTAACTTGCGCTAATCTGAAACTAGACAGCCAAGAAACTAAGAAAAGCCAAGTACACACATCACAAATCACAGTCACTCGATCACAGAATCCAAAATATATTACAATACTGATACATTTGTGGCAGTTGAGATGAGCCTCCCCTTCACTGTAAATTGCTTTGAGAACCTTGAAAGGAGCTGTAAAAATGCAATCCATTATTATTATTACTGTTATTAAAACTATGGGAAGTCACAATGGCAGACAGGGGATTGGGTAAGACCAGGGCTGCCCTCTATGTACCCAAAGAGTGCAGAAACACCGGTCAGTGAGGTTCTCATATGGGCCAACTCCACCACACGGCCTTGGATTAATGAAACCAAAAAAAGAAATAAGGTTAGAGCTACTGTAAAAATATAAAGGGAAACCTGTCATTGGAGCCTCCCAAACATACACACAGAAATATACGTGAGCATGTTTGCTACAGAAAGTAATTTATGACAGTTGGCAGTGCACCTTATCAGTTTTGATGGACCCACGGGTGCTGGTGGCTTTCAGCTGACCTAAAACACGATTGGAAATGTACTTCATGCATTTGCAGCTCTTCTATGAAATCTATGTCACTCGCCATTCTGTAACCTGGTCTCCGGAATGTCATGCACTCCGTATTGATGGATGCTTTTTTCTCCTCTGTCAGAGAACTCCCAGGGAACTGTGATGTCACAGACACAAACCCCGCCCACTGTTACTCCTCTGTTGCCCCCGGCAGCAGTGTGCCTGCAGCATCAGGGATGGAGAGTGGGAAGGAAGTGATTAAGGGTATTGTGAATGCACTGTTTTTTTGTAGCAAAAATAAGAATGTATCACAAGAAATTCTATTAGGAGACTTCAGCCCACGCTGAAACCTATGTGAATACAAATAATAGTAAGTGCCTGGCCAAAATCCTCATACAGCTGACCTCGAAAAATCCACTTCATACCGCCGTTGCAGATCAAGGCTGCAGCAAAAATATCGTATTTTTCAACCCTCTCACTGCTAATTTCCTCACTCAATGCCAATCTCCCTATCATTTGCATATCATTAGGATGAAGGCAGTCTTGCTCGAGTAGAATCTAAATATTTATGGAAGCAGGCTGTTGCCGACTCTCTCTGACCGTAAAAGATCCCATCTAAAATGACATCTATTAAGAGCCGGGACATAGCGATCGCTGTGTGATTAGACTTCCACTCCAGTCCCTTCCAAACCTCTCTCCGCCCTCATGCTGTGTCTGCAGGGGAGGTCGGGGGGGGGGGCAGCTGCTTCTACCGAGTATCACACATTGAGTTGATTTCCCATTGGTACGGCACAGTGAAGCCCGGCACCAAAGCTGAACCCCATTCTGCCACCCCAAAGCTGCAACAGCAAGAGTAAAAGGCTGAGGTTTCAATAAACAGTGCCGAACTCTACCTGCTGTGGCCCCTTCATCAAATTCCACACTGCCTACACCTTGGTGTCCACTGCCATAACTCCACAACCGAGTCTCCCGTTCCGGAACAAAAGTCTTCTCTCCATGGCAACACAGCGCCGGCGATTTAAGCGAAACATCTAGAAATATCACAGGATATCTCAAAACAGGGTCAGATGAAAGAGAAGGCAATACACCTGGCTTCTGTCAGGTACTTCTGACACGGGCACTCACATTTTAACCTAAAACTTAACCCACTGCTACATACAACAAAACAAGACCAGATGTATGCAGTTTCTTTACAGGGTAGAATCAAGAGCCCATAGACAATTGACTGGGCTTAATTTGCTGTGGACCCAACTTCCAGCTCATTCCAAGTTTACAGTACCAGTTAAATATGAGAAACCAGACAGCGTGTGACAGACCCTGACTCACTCAGTATGGTATATACATGCTTAAGGGTTACATTTGTCCAAATGATTCCAAACTTAGCTTTGCAATATAAATTAAAATAATGAAAAAATGTCAGAAGAGCAATAAGTTTATGATGAGGTGGGTGGCCCTTCTCTGAAGCTGTAAATACTGTGTCTATGCCTCAGGTGATGGGATGTTTTTACATTATGCTGTCTCTAGCTGGTAACTCAGCCCACTCCCAAAGAAAGAAAGAAAAAAAAAGAATACGACACGAGGAATCAATATTTTCACATAAGCCAGGCTTCAAGACATACGCTCCCTCTGTGTGTTGCCCAAGAAGTGGAGGGACAATTTTGGCAACATCACACCCAAGACACAATCATTTTAAAATGGTGCATTGGGGCTGTGTTTAAGTACTTTGGACAGATCTCTCTGCTGTGGGCGGGTGGATCTGGTGAAAAGGTTTCGGTGGTCCCCAGGTATGGCGGTAACATCTGGGTAAAGAGGTGCAACACAGTGCGGGAGCTTCGGCAATCCCCGCTCCCCTGTCTCTCAGCTAAACCTGGCTAAAGATTAAAGCCACAGTTGACAAACCAAAATCATTTGCAGACTGTTTTTTTTTAATGCAAAGCAATTTGTATTTCTAATCTCAAACCCCAGGGAGAGGGACTTCTCTTCCTTTTGAATTTTCCATTGTCATTAAAAGAAAAGTGGTTGGGGGTGTGCGGGGACTGGGGGGGGGGATAAGGGGGGTGGAAATAAATTGAAAAAAAAAAATGCTTCTATTTCAGCCTCCTTCCTTATGTAGGTCAGAGGCAGCTACCTGTTAAATAATGAAAACTCTTCATTTTCCAATCAGGGGCGTAGTGAAGTGGTGTGTGGCATAAATCACTTGGACGCTGCATTAATCACCATGATTAGGGGGCCCCCTCGGCTCTCTGGGGTCGGGGCCCCCGGCGGTCAACAGTACGCCTTGGTTAGGATCGGTAATGAAAATATATACTGCGCCGATAGCCGCGCTGTCGCCGAAAATCATCAATCACCCGCTTCCAGGAACCCCAAACCCCCCTTCCCCTCCACATGCTGCCGAGGAGAAAACCCCCCGTCTTCACAAGGTTATTGAGGCTGGTGGGGGAGGCCCCCCCATCTCACCCCCCCTCACTCTTACCCCCCCGCTACAACCTATTCCCAGCCCCCAACAACCCCCCCCACCCTATTCCCGGCCCCCACCCCAATCCCCTCATCCTGCTGGTCATATTCACATCCTCTCTGTCTTCTTCACTTCATTCTTACTGAGATGTGTTGCGGTCTTTTGGAAAGGTTAGCTCTACAGTATGTAGACCAGGTTTATATAACACCTGCAGTTGGGATTAGAATGTGCTGTGTTCATCTTTGTTCAGTTAATGTGTGAAATTTCATGTGGACACATCTGAGGACAGAGCCAACAGCGATATCTAAATGTTGTAACAAACTGTGGGAGTGTGTGTGTGTGTGTGTGTGAGAGAGCGAGAGAGAAAGAGAGAGACAGAGAGAGAGAGACAGAGACAGAGAAAAGAGGAAGAGAGAGGTTATCCCACATGTACCGGCAGGTATGAAGGATAGAACCTGTGATGCGGACACCACTCACCATAACCTGTCACTCAATCTGTCAGCCACTAGGGTACCAGTGTTACCAAAGGGTCCAGCTGTATTAGAAACAAGCTGTGGTCTAAAAATCAGTGCAGCTGTGCTGTAATGGCGGTGCACAGCAGATATTTTAGTAGGCTGTTGTCATTTCCCACTTATTTAGCATGCACCTAAAATCCAATCCTAACACATGAAAAGCTGCCCTCCGCAGTCTCTTCATCTGTGCGAGTCCTGCTTCTGACAATAAATGCAATTCTTCTCAACGTGGAGCAAGAGAATAGAGAGGGGAGGAGAGGACAAGGTAAGCAATAGAGAGAGAGAGAGACTGAGAGAGACTGAGAGAGGGAGAAAGGGAGTGCAGTTTGTTAACTCTGGGTGCAGCAGTTGTAGCATGGAAAGGTTATCTTAGAAATTCTTCATAACTCAAGGTCAAAAGTGCTTCCTCATCTTTCCCTCGAGTCTAAACCACACTAATACCGCCTGGAATTTTTGCTTTTTATTAAAAAAAAAGGAATAGAAATTAAAAAAGAAGAAAAACTACATTCATCCAATCACAATTTTGTAATAGCAGGAGAATACCACATCTACTCAGTTACCATAGAAACCGGTCAGTGAAGTGAGCAGAACATTCTATGTTCCACTGTGGGTTTGTAAAGGTCTGCGTGCGCCCCATTTCAGCTGTGCCACTGGAAATGTCACTCCTCTGAAACACCAATCTCTGCACTGCCTCCCTCTCTTATTTAGGTCGGTATGCTTCCATTACTGTGGGGTAGGAAGAGCACCAGGAGGACACTTAACAGCTGTGTGTCTCCTGGGAGAGGGTTAGCCATATTTGACAGTTTGCTTCCCCTATTGAAGAAAACAGGACCTGTGGTAGAATGTGTGAAAACAGGGTATCACATTACATTATTGTCACTTAGTAGATGCTTTTATCCAGAGCAACTTATATAGGCTACAGTGTTAACATATTATGCATTTATACAGCTGGATGTTTACTGGGGCAATTGTGGGTTGAGTACCTTGCCCAAGGGTACAGCAGCATTGCCCTGCGTGGAAACAAACTGGCAACCTTTTGGTTACAAGTCCTGCACCTTACCACTATGCTACACTGCTGCCCCAATGTAGAATGTAGTGATAAGAAAGAGAAACATCCTAAGCTTCAACAAAAAATGCTGTACAATCACTGACCTGTAAGGACCAATCAACAAACTTTTATCTCAACAGCAAAATGCTACCATTGGTTCATATCAGTGAGTCACTGATGGCCCCACCCATTTTGGGGTCATGAAGCCACACTCTCCCATTATTACATCACTTATGATAATTTATAATGCAGCTATGATGCCTTTCAATGAACCAGTTGCAATAGGAGCATGACACTGATAACAACCTTTGACAAAGGTGTTACGGTCATATTTGATGAATGGGCTGAAATCCTGTGTGTACCTAAGATGTTGGCAGATGTTCATTTTCAGGCTAATGAGCCTTGATTGGCTCGTCACGTCCTCTAAATTACCTAAGTGTTACTTACTAATTAGCCACTGTTCAAGGACGAGGAAAAAATAAGCAACAGCACACAATTTCCATCAGTATTATTCTCATAAATACCTTCAGTATTATTGCCATTCTATAAACTTTACAGACCTGCAGAGAATCATATTCATTACAAATACCAAAAGAACACATTCATCTTCCTCTCATCTCATTAACAAGATTGCAGGTATTAAAACCAACACACACAGTAATATGGACCCGTCATAGGTCAGACCACTCCTCTATGGGATAAACCGCTTTAATGGAGTGTCAGTTAGATCCAGCATGTGGGAGCAGGTTCTCGATGCCTAAAGGATCCCACTCATATACCGAGTAACAGGCTGAGATAGCTATGGGCCAACTTGTAATTTAAAGACCAATATCCCAGTTAGTGTTTCCAGAACCAGATGGTGCCAACCCATGGCAACATTGCGGCGTTTGTTTCTACATGCCTGCTGGCTATGTTTGTAGTCAGGTCTGTATACTCAGGCGCAGTTATCTTATAATTTCTGCACATTCAGGAGGCAATGAACAGTTAGCGCCATCCAAGGCTTCTGATTTTATCTGATAATTTCCCCTGCAACTACACACTGTTACAGCATCTGATACAGCATCCCCCCCCCCACATAGAGCTAAACTACACAACAGCTGGTACCACAGGAACCAGGACAAGTGTGATGGTGTAAGGGTGTTCTGCAGTGAATTATACACCTGAACACTTCTGTCCTCAACCTTCTGGAATATTCCTTCTCTAATCTTTGTTCTCGCAGCAAAACAAAAAAATGAAAAAAAGCCCTCCACCATGCATTTCAGACAGTACCACAAAGCCTATTCTGTTTGTTTTGCCAAACCATGGCTCAATGTGTCCTTTCCTGTGTCAGCCAAGCAATCTCCTGAAAGTTCCTCAGACAGGGCAAACAGATTGCATCAACTTCCTAACTAGTCCAGTGGCAGCAGTGTGAGCTTTTTAGATAACTTTCCGAGTTTCCTTCGCATCTCAGTCGAAACTCTGATGGTAAGATGGAAGCCGTTCTACCTTTCACTGCCCCTGGCCATTGTCTTCCCTCTGACAGGTGGGTGCGTGTATACTGCACCGCAGGATCTGCTCCTACCCAGCAGCTTGCTGATCAAAATGATCTTCTTTCGCTTTTGAGAACTCACATTCAGACAGACTCCGCTCTGTTTGTAAAGACTTTAATCAGTCCTTTAATCTTCAGGAGTAAAGGAGCAAAGAAGAGGTATTTAATTTGCCACCTGAAAAATCTGATCACCACCACAGTTTGATCTCCCAGTTCTATTATCCCTCTCTCTTATGCACTCAGATCATGCTGTTATCTGTCTGATCCCTTTGCACAGACAATTAAGTCAAAACTAACAAACGGAAAGTATGCAAATTGACTCTGCTGTTAAATGCTGTTAAAACACTGAAAGGCATCTTTGGCTGCTCCGATTGAAAAAACCGTAAGGCTGCATGAGACAATTTAAATGAATCTGCAGGTACAGGACCCTGGGATATAGCATTTGCCTTTTTTATTGCATGCATTTTACATTAGAATATGATGTTGTACAAAACATTACATTACATTATTGTCATTTACCAGATGCTCTTATCCAGAGTGACTTACATAGGCAAAAGTTTTTTCATACTATCGATTTATACAGCTGGATATCTACTGAGGTAATTGTGGGTAAGATTTATGGCTAATAACAAGTTATGGGTTACCAAAGATGTGAAATGACTTGACTAGAAAGGACACAGACGAGGATTGGTGATGAACTTTTTTGGTGATTGGTGATGTTCTTTTTTAATAAAGTACCAGGTACATAAAACAGTTTTTTAAAAAAATTAAGTGCACAGGCAAGCTGGAGGAGGATTTTGCTACTAACAACTCCTGGAGCCATTAGAATAGAAGAAGTCAGTTCTGGCTTTGAGTGGTGACCCCACCTTTCCCAACAAGATCAGCACATCCTGTAGCAGCACTGGCAATTGGTAACAGCCTTGAGGCTCCCTCTTTCCATTCCTCTTCATGATGTAACCGGCATGAAAGCAGCTGGCCCTGAACACACACCACCCTCCACACTTAAAAACTGCTCTTTCCCGCACCCCTAAACCAACAGCATGAAGTGCTTGCCTGTTATATGTTATCCAACATCATTCCAGTCCCAAAAGAGTGAAATCCTGCTCAGAAATGACTTATGACAACAGGTCAGTAGTGGCTTAGAGGTCATAAGAGGTCTAATAAAGTCTAGGTCATCAACACTGGGAGTTCCATCTCTGGCTCAGGGTTTGATCCTCTGCAGACTGCATGTCCTGCTTACAGATCTGTAGAAGATGCTGTATTATGGGTCTCTGTGCCATTCCTGCAGTTTTGAGTGCCTCCATATATTTGTGCAGGAATTTATGGTTTGCAGCTCTGCCTTCAGCATATTCATCCCTCAGAACTGGTACAGAAAGCTGAAAAGTCCTGATAATCCTACATGTCTAATGACAGACTTCTGAGCCTATCACCTGTGCACAGGTACACCCCAGGTACGTAGTATGGCACCCCTGCTTTACGTCCTCTACACTAGTGCTTGGTGCATATGTGACTTATCTCGAAAAGATAGGGATCTGTTAACTGGGACCTGGTGTCCAAGACAATTAACCAGCCCTAAAAGAAAAGTGTCTGTCTCAAGGACCTCAAAAAAAGAGAAGAAATTGTAGTTGGTATTTGGAAATGAAATGTCACAGTAGTATCTCTTCAAATAAATGGGAAAGTTGTTGAAACGGTCAGATTTCCTGGGAATCACATGCTGAAGAGAACAATAACACTGCTGTATTGTCAAGAAAGCACAGCAACACTTGTTCCACTTGTGTCAGTTGAAAAAATGTGGGGGAAAAGTCTGACAATTCAATTCTACAGAGGCATTACTGAGCGCCTTCCAACACCCCATCACTGCTGGGAAAGGCAACTCAACTCAGTGAGAACAAACCTGGAGACAACTGTTAAAACTGCTACTAATCTGGTCAGCTACAAACAGCTGAAAATCTCACTCTGTTCCAGTCCTGTAACTTGTATGTCATGAAAAATAACTGCTGACCAGATTCGCTGAGTAAGCCCCCTCTTTCAGCATCCCCCTGCATCTCACCAGAGCAGTTCCAGATGTTTTTTTGTCCAAAAGCTTTCAAAATACTTTCAGATATAACAATATAATAAAATTCTGTATTCACTGAATTGACACATAATCAATTATATATATATATATATATATAACTTCATATATTGCTTCTCCATTGCAGAGTTGCACAAATAACTTGTATTTGTAATTTATTGTATTTATATTGTGCATATTTTGTACTGTACTGTATTGCATGTGCATACAGTATTTCTTGTGTATTTAATTCCTCTTCTGTTGTACAGAATTGCATTCCATGTGTATTAGTTTTATCATTGTGTGTATGTATGCACCACATTTTTTGTGCAGGTTTTCAATATGTACAATAAAACACTATGACACATTTATGTAATGAACTTCAGTTGTTCTGATTCTGACTTCACTGTATTTATCAGTGAACACTAAACACACACAAAAGACCTCTTTATCTGGTGACATGACAAAATGACATGTATGCAATAAGGAACCAGCCATGCAGGGCTATGTTCAACTGATAATTGCAGAAAATGTGCTAAAGGGTGCTGTACCTACTGCAGTGACACTAAATCTAAAAAAGCCTCTCATTTATATAGATTTAATTTTCCATACAGCTCTGACTGGCCCCTCTGGGACATTCTGGATCAGCTACACTCACAGGCCTTTATCCATCTACATGCCAATAACACATTTCATTTTTACCAAAAGTACAGTCTTTACAACCACATGGGAGGGGGGGTATACAATACAAATAAATCTACAGAGTATAAACCCTGTCTAAATGGTTATTTGCTGTCACCTTTTTACTGATTGAGTTATAATAATGGATCCCCTGTTTTTCTATAGATGGAGGGGGCGACAAATCTGAGACCAGTGCTGATGTAAGTTCTATCCAATAGAAACTGAGTATGCAAATGACTTAGTCAGCTCTCAATAACATGACACCAGTAACAATGGCCCTGATTACACCACCAGAGCCAATGGAAAGGCTGAAATTTTAATATGCACAACCATGGGTGCTTTGTGATTGGCCCCAGCAGCAAAGCCACCAATTGGCTTAAGAATCCCAACATGATTACTATTTACTTAATCATAACCATTTTCATTCTGTGTTATTTAATATGTGTTATGTGTTAATATGTGTTGAATATGTGTTATTTAATACCAATCCCTCTCGAAAGTCTATAATCACTAGTACGCATTCTACTTAGATTTACCATATAGAGTAATACTGTAAACATTCCCCACATGTAAATGACCAGACATTATCTTGGGCAATGTCTCCTCTGGGAACATCTCCCAGTTTAGAGATTTGCATATCCATAAACAATGGAATGTGTTTCTGTCAAGTTTAGCATCATATTAAACCTTTACACATGCAGTGTATCCTGTGGTCTGATACAAGCTTATCCTTTATCTGCACAGCCCAGGAGACAGGAGACACTAAATCTTTCTCAAACACAACGAGTGTAAACCACTGTATCATCAACTGTATCATTACTAATCGTGGTCATCTTTTAAAATGAAAAATCTGGCACATTGACATTTAATTCAGATTATCACCAGGTTCATACCAATCACAATCCGACCTTCATTTTTAAGGTTTTACCATAAAATAAATTATATCCCCCAACTGAGCCATTGTCAGCTGAGATGGGCATTAGTGTTCTAGCACTTGTCATTAGGGGTCAGAGACACAGGGAGTACATGATTAATTGAGCTCCTGCATGCTTACTCACCAAGCCCTTATAAAAGGGCGTTTAAAACTGCGAAGGAGCAGAATATGGACCACTAATGAGGTGCCGTGGGTGGACTTACGAGAGGATCCTCTCCAGTCGGCCGCCCTTGGACCCGATGATCTCCCCTAGGGTGCAGAACGTCTGTCCCAGGAAGTCCTGAAGACAGAAGATTAATATCATCAACAGTGTGTCGTCTACCTGCAGTGGCCAAGTTCTCCACCGAAGACAATTTCATTCAAGGCTGTGCAAATCTACGCTTTTAATGATCGAGTTTAAAGATTGGGTACGCCGCTCGCTTGCAGTGAGTGTGTTGATCAGGTGAAACATTTCAGTAAAGTAAGCGGTTTCTCTAAGAGCTGTGTTTTCTATTATGGGATGGATTCCCAGGCATAAGGCGGCCTGTTAGAGCGACATGAATAAGTGCTCCGTGAAAGGAGACCTCAAAAATGTCAAGACACAATCGGCGCCCGGCAAAGACAGGCCAGCAGATGGTCACTTTGCAAATGATGGGCATGGAGGGATAATTAAATGCATAAATGAAAAGCGTTTCCATCAGAGAGAAAGAAGAGCTATGAAGCAGCATCCCAAAAAAATTCATTTCAGATATTCTGAGCAAAAAATCGGACTGAAGTAAGAAAAAAAACCCATGACCACTTTGAAATGACCATGAATACTACCTCTTAAAACTTGGCCACCTGGATTTAACCATCACTACCAAATGTTACCATTAATTTGTTAATTATTATACTTACCAGCAAAGATTATTGTGACCACAGAGAAACTGCATGTTAACTGAGGAAGTTAAATGAGGAAGGCTTTAGCCATTACTTGTTCAGTGATATGCATAAAAGTGATAAAAGATTTCACCTGATGAAAGTGATTTACTGAGAGATTTATGAAAAAAAAAAGTATAGTCTTGGCAGAGAGAAAAGGGAGACCAACATGACTGGAAGAATACTGATCTCCGTAATCTATCCACTAAAATTCTGTATGTACTGTACATCACACAGTTGACTAAAAATTATGGAATATAAATAACAATATCCATCTAGCAATAGCATACAACAATGTGAGTAAGGCAGGTGTCAAAGACAAAGAAAGCCCCATGTCTTGGGCAAGAGATAGGTGCACAGCAGGTGCATAGACAGTTGTGTAATTTATTGACATATTATTGATCTTTTTCTTCATATGGTGTTACTTAAATTACCAATCTTGAAATTTTACAATTAGTGTTACATGAGATTATTTGGAACTGCTACAAAATCATTACACTACACTGTCCATTAAAGTGTTTGACAAGAGATGTAGGTATTCCATGACATGTTGGTCACAAACTCAGTCCAATGATTTGGTGAAAAGATGCTGCCAGTTTTCTTGAGCATGCACAGTCAGATATATGATTGGCCTTTTTTCATATGGTGTTACTTAAATGACCAATCAGCTTGAAAATCTAACATCAGTGATACATTAGCAATCAGCAATCAGTGAGATTAACTGGATTAGCTAGAAAATCAGTACACTACACTGCCCACTATCTTTTCAGTGGTTTTCAGTGGCAGAAAAGGTTTTCAGTGGCAGAGGAGCCAGACTGACAAATCCCATATGTATTTTTATGCATTTATAAGCATCCTGCTTTGATATGTTTCTGATTACAGCCAAAGAGGACTAGGAAATTAAATAAAATGGTTTTGGAGTGTGCGCTGTTTTATCTCTTATGTTGCTGGTTCTCTGTATACAAGATTGGGGACCAGGTGCATTTGCAGAGGCACTTGATAAAAAAGAGCTGAACCAGGAGAAAGGAACTGTCTGCAAGTACACTTCACTTCAGCATTACATCAAATTAACATCTGGTGAGTCACGGCGGAATGACTTTCATGATCTGAAGACACAATAAATTACTGACCTTCTGCTCGTCCGCATTTGTTTAGCAGGAAAGAAAATAAAAACAGAACTGTTAGAACAGAAAGAGAGGAGGAAATAACTTAAATTCCCTTGACCCACCCACTTCTCCTTGGCAATGAAATTTCTTAACAAAGAAGTCATGATGTTGTTATAGCGATGCGGCTCTTTTCAGACCTCCATAATAGCCAGCAGTGAGAGAGAAGCCAGGGTTGTAGTCAAACGCTTTTCAAACAAATGCTTTGCACTTATTAAAATGAGCGAAAAGGCTCCAGCTCATAGCTTGACATCACCATTCACCTCAGTCAGCCAGCAATCGACAAGAGGAAATAGTTACGTCCATGGGGCATGTGTATGATGGGGCCATGATTGCATATGAACTGCAGTATGACAGGGCAAAGCTTCCACATCAATGCTGTGTGTATTGAGTGAGTGTCCCTGCAGGTGGATCTGAGATCTTCCCATCGATAGAGGTACAGATATACATGAGACAGGCATGCAGATAAACACAATGGCATAGCAAATTGCAGGCACATGCAGACATATAAGAGCTTACATGTTTTGACATATTTGAACTTCTGGAGTCCACATTGTACCTATAAGAAATCAGAAAAATACTCAGAGTGATAATTGAAATTAACCACAAGCGTCTGCTTACTAAATGTTATTTTCAGAAGGCAAGGAAGAACGCCACATCACCAACTTGCAGCAGCATTTCTGTGAAGATGCCACAAGTAAATTAAAGTGCCTCTCCAGTGCCTAAAGTTTTCACTCATCCTCAATTTATTCCCTGAATGATACAGATTATGATTTCAACATTTAAGCATTTTTTTTGTTTGAAGTTTTGAAATAAGTATTTTGGTAATATCTTCTTTCAGATAGGGGTGTTTTTCTATAAAATGACACAAGATTGAGAAAAGACTGCTTTTAAGAGGAAAGAAATTTAAAGGTATTTAAAAAGAAAACAATGGATTGTGTGTGGCAGAGAACTTGTATCTGAGACAATGTAGTGCATTTTACCATAGCTCAACATTTCTAACTAAAATATTACATCCATCTTCTTATTCAATACTAAAGATTTTCATAAGTTAACTTGTTAGCTCGCTTTAAAAGTTGAAAACTTCTGACCTCTCCATGGTCCACAGGTTTACCTTGCAGTCATTTCCTAGTTTTATCTTAAATTATCATTTCACAAATAGTAACCAAAAATAGAGGATTTAGCGCAGACAATTGTCAACATGTCAGATGATTTGTGTTATCCAAAGCATTTGCTACTTGTAGTGTCCTGTAATCTACACTGATGGCCAGTGTAAGAGATGTTTGTTAGATGATTTGCTGCAGGTGCATTTTGATGCAGGCCCAACCTGAATACATGCACTTTTGTGAAATGGAGTTCTGCTATAGTTGAAATTGACTTTACTCCATGAATGCTTGAATTAGAAAAGAGTACATCCAACACAACAGGAATACAACAACAGACTCGGGAGGAGAGATATAGCTGACATTTAACTGAGATATAACTGGACAGGTGCATCACTAGCAAGCAGCTCCTACACCAATGGGTGATTTCCCAGAACTGATTTAAGTCCAGAGCAGGCCTAACTTTATTTTAGTAAATCCAGAAATGAAAAATATATTTCTGTAACATTGCTTAACTTCAGATGACTTACTTTTGCACTGAAGTCCTGGACTGAAATAGTAAAGGATTACTCAGAGATAATCCAGGGAAGATCTAATTAGATTAACTATGTCCCCTGATGAAAAGTTCCACATGCAAACAACTTTAAACTGATCAATGCTTGCAGAGCAGAAGGGATGAGCCCTTCCCCCTCACAGAATCCTGGGAAAGCCCTGTCTCAAGCAGTGATATTATCTCAACTGCATTTCATCTGTACCAGAAACCCAAAATTATCTCATCAAAATTATACTTCGGGTAGCTCCTTGTGGTGCTTGTTGGTTATCACTGACATAGTCCAGTCCAGTAGTCCAACTTTCACTAGTCCAGTTTAAAAGTAATTTAGCCCAGAGGTATGCTTAATCTAGCCTGGGAAACCACCCCCAGAGTATAGCATTACTGTTCAGTGACCACTTATTCACAGAAAACAACCAGTAGAATCGATAGTCAGCATCTAACTAACTAGTCACTCAACCGTTTGCCTCATAATGTGGCTAGCTAGATGGCTGGCTAAAAAAACATTGGAGGGGTCAGCCATGCCAGTAATGTTCTCAACAATCACAATAATCTTTTTTTATACCACAGTGTTATAAAAATAACTATCAGAGCTTGCTGCTTCCCCTTAGAAAAAATAAAGATGCTTTCCCCCACGCATGTCACATAGCAACAAATTTCTTCATAGCAACCATTTAAACCAATGGTGAATGTTCAAAAAAAAAAAAGATTTAATGAAATTAAATACATTAAAATAATTTGACCTGATTCTAATATAATTTTAGAATTGTAATACCCAAAAGTAGGTATAATTTGTGCATTTCACCATTGTGAAAAGTGTATGCTGGATAACCACATTAAGATAAAACACACTCTCTCTCTCTGTTACACACACAAACACACACAAACACACACACACACACACACACACACACTCACACACACACACTCAGTTATACACTGTCCCTGCCTCACTATGCCACCCTTTTGGACTGTGTCATTATATCACTGAGAAAACTTGAGAAATAATCTTCACTGATTCATCCACACAAATAAAGGTCATTTCTAATTAATTTCACAATGCTAACAATGACCTGCAGAGAGATAGGGAGAGAGAGATTTAGACACTTGTGGTACATTATACAGAAACACATGCTTAAATATAGAAACTATTTAGAAGTAGAGGGAAGGGAGAAAGAAGTGAGGAGATCTACAGACTGCATTCATAAATTGTAATCCCCCCCCCTAACCAATTTGCTTCAGGTCATGGCATCTGACTCAAATTAAATGGTTCTTTTTAATCATTTTTTGCTCCTGTTCAATTACCCTGTTTCTCTCCATTAGAAATGCTGTACATTTCAGCTCTCAGTTATTTGAGCATTCTGTGCCCCACATATTGCTGGCATGGTGTTTTGAGCAGTATGCTGTCAAGGAAGCCAGCTGTGGACTTCACCGCATAAGAGAGAAGGACATCGACCTGAATTACACAGATTATTGCCTTAAAGACTTCTTCAGTTTACAGAGACACTGGCACAATTTGCACTGATTAATTGCTTTTTCAGCAGCTGAACAAACAGGGAGACGTGTTTATGTAAAATTCAGTGACACATCCCACAGTACAAAAGCAGCCAGTAAATAACACGTAATTTGAAGGGAACCACTTGTAAGCATGTAGTACAGTGTAGCACGGGATGCCAAAACATTGTGTGTCTTCCAACAGAGTCACAGCCCTTCAGCACTCAAGCCACCCTGGACTCATGGACTCCCGTTTCTAAAACATTGGCTTTTGTACCTGAGGACAAGTGAAAATGGTAAAAGCAACAACACCAAAATCCACAAGAGGCCAGGTTTCACAATAACTGTCACAACCCTCTAAACGTGCTTTTCAAAACATTGTCTTTCAAATAAATAATAAATATCAAAACTCTTCATTCTTCTGACAGCAAACAGAACACAGTGGAAAAACTGTCCTTTTTTCTGCTTTAGCGTTTATGATTCCCAAGGCATTCCCTATCATAGGCCTGCCAGGCTCCAAACAGCTGTTCTACCGCTCTCTCTCGCACATACACACCCACGACTGGATAACAAGTTGTAAAGCGTATTTGCATGTTGTAAAGGTTTATTACATATTGTAAAGGATGTTTACATGTTGTGAAGGATATTTACATGTTGTAAAGGATGTTTACATGTTGGAAAGGATATTTACATGTTGTAAAGGATGTTTACATGTTGGAAAGGATATTTACATGTTATGAAGGGTATTTACATGTTATGAAGGATATTTACATGTTGTAAAGGATGTTTACATGCTGTAAAGGATATTTACATGTCATGAAGGGTATTTACATGTTATGAAGGGTATTTACATGTTGTAAAGAATGTTTACATGCTGTAAAGGATATTTACATGTCATGAAGGGTATTTACATGTTATGAAGGATATTTACATGTTGTAAAGGATATTTACATGTCATGAAGGGTATTTACATGTTGTAAAGGGATTTTAAAAAAGTACCTACTGTACATACATTAATCATAATAGTATTATAGAAAAGTCTTTTTTTTTTTTTTTACAAAGAATTAATTTTATTCTAGTACACATGAGGGACACATTTAGTCACTACCCTGTTGATAGCATTTTGCAAATCATTTTCTGGCATGATTTACACTGACAAGGCGCATCCTGTAGTGTTTTATGAGCTTCTGCCGCTTCTGCCAGAGAATTCTTGATCATTGCTCCCTACAGATATGCAAATATTATTTGTGAATTACTTTTTTGTATTTTTTAACTGCAAAACATTGATAGGATTGAGGTCTGGAGATTGTGATGGTCAGCTGAGAACGGTTGGTTTGTGCTCAGTTAATTAACTCTGTCGGATGTTAACTTTGTTTGGATTAATGCTTTGGTTATTGTCATGCCCGAAAGTCCATTTTTGGCCAGGCTTGAGCGTTTTGGCAAGGGGAACCAGGTTTTTGGCCAAAATGGTGCATGTTGAACATAAGGACACCATCTTTGTTAACAAGGGCTCCAGCACCAGGAAATTGAAAACAGCCTAAAAACAAAATAGAGCCCTACCATATTGCACTTCTAGCATGTGATTACAGTAAGTGTATTAAATGATTGAATGAATATTAAATAAGCACAACCTTATACCATTAAATATAATGCTGATCAGCATGTACAAAAAATCAGTTTAAGCTCAGCTGACGGCTATATGACAGGTAAGAGGCGTACTCCTGTTCTGCCTCACTGAGGGAGCCAGGAGGCAGCAAGTGAAGTGGCCACACCAAAGGATCATGGGATTGAAGAACAGCAGGCTACACCAGACAGAGCTGCTGCTCAAAGGCCGATCGCTAACAGAGCAGGACAGACAGGAGTGAGGGGCGTAGTGGGGTTGTCAGTCAGTCTGTGAACATGATGTCTCCGGGAACATGGAACACCACGAAACTGAACACGAGATCCGGCCTGTCAGTGTTAACCAGTACAGGACCATACATGAAAAAAACATCTCACACACAGCAGCATTACTTCAAATATGGGATAGGTTGCATAGGTTGCTTGAGGAGACACACAAAAAAAGAATTACAGAAGAGCAACCTTAGATTGCAAAATTACTCATTTAACTTGAATGGATACAATTATGTTCTTCTGTGCTGGAAATCGCTCTGGATAAGAGCGTCTGCTAAATGCATGTAATGTAATGTAATGCAAAGTAAAATTAAGTAGCTCCTTGTTATGATACTTACTTTACAAATCATATCACTCTCAAAAAAACAGGATGTGGTTAAAAGGCACTGTATTTGTAGCTGGGTCAGGAAACTGAAGCTGTTTTTCCCTGTTCTGTTTGTTTTGTTTTTTTGTTGTGTTTTATGAGGTCAGTATCTCGCCCATCTCTCCTTCTCTCCCTCCTGCTGTAACTCCGTCTCCTTCCCTCCCTCTGCTTCAATCCTTCACTCTTGCTGCCTCTGCAGAGATGAGCTGTAAGCTCTTACAGAATGAAGTGAAATTACACACCATACGATGGGCCTGAGAGCACTCTCAAAATGAGATTTATCACCGCAGAACAATAAACTCTCTGCCGAAAAACCCCATGAACCGACATACATTCCTAACGATAATGGAATTTGGGGCAGCCTTTGATGAGCTAAACAAAAGATGCGTGCATAATTAGCGTACAGCGCCAAATTGGCAACATCAATGGGGGAACAATATATGAATAATTACAATTAACTGAACTAAGACAGAACAGTGATCTTCTGTGCATTAAAGGATAGAGCAAAGCACATCAAAGATGCATGCATGCTTACAGATGCACTCACACGCACGCGCACACACACTCAAACACATTCATACACACCCTCAGACAAACACACAAATACACACAAACACACACACACACACACACACACCTACATGCACACACATACACACACACATGCACACACTCTCTCTCTCTCACACACACACAGACACACACTCTCACACATAACAATGTTTCACATCACAATAAAGCTTCATTTGCAGCAGGAGCACATCCACGGATCCTGCTTCCATATGTAACCTCAAACAGGAGACTGTCTTTATAACATCAATGGAAGCAATAACTATGGGCTATTCTGCCATCTGTTTGCCTTCCACATGTTTGGACTTGCAGTGCAAGAGGGAGTAGTGACAAATTAAACAATGACATAAAACATGTCCTGTTTATTGAAGTCATCTGTGCAGGCCTGATAAAACCAATTACATGAACTAAGAATACGGTGCAGGGTGGTATGAACATAATAAGGGTATATTAATATACATACAGACCGTGTAAAATAGAGTCGTAAGTCCAGTCTCCTGTTCTTTGGTGTACTTCCTGTTTGTCCCTTTCCTTGTATTTCCTGTTTGTACCTTTCATGTTTGCACTAGCAGGTACCTAGGCACATTTGTATTTTCTGCGGGCACTAATATTTTCAAATAGCCATTAATATTTAGATAGCTGTTTTTGCCTGCAGTGCAAAGTGACTGACACAGACTTGAGCTGGTTGCTGTCCTGAAGCCAGAGTCTTTGCTAATCAGCTGTGCCACGACTACAGAATAGAGCAGACAGCAGATGAGCATGAAGGCTAATAGAGAGACTCATTTTTCTTTGGAAAATGGCATTGCCATATGTCCAAGCAGTCACCACTTATCACAGAGCACCACGCTGTTTTCCATTTCAGAGCATGTTAGCGTTATGTGTTTGCATAAGTGGCACATAAAAATTCGTTCAGTGTTTTCACTTCAGCGACTGAAATTGAGCTGCAGTTTTTTTTTCTGCACCTGTCATTTTAACAAGGGGAATGCTAGCATTGATTTGACCTTTCACACCTACATGTTCATAAAATGGGATTGCTATGCAATGCTGTGATTTTTCAGTCACACAACATATAATACCACATCTAATGTTATACATCTAGGACATTAGGATGCCTTGGGAAACACACGCACACACACACACACACACACACACACACACACACACACACGCACTCACACACATATGCCAGATATCCCCAAAGTATCAAAATGAAGCACTTTTTGCAGTTTTAAAAGTAAACGAGAATGTATTATTAGAACCCATCTGATTCGCTTGACAAAATAATTCCAAGTACATGATTTCATGTCATATTAATTGTTGACTTGACCTTTCAGAACCTAAAATTAAGACTTTCTTCTTTGTGTGTCTTCCTACTGCCTGTGTGTCATCCACCTCTCAACGTCTTAATCAAAGAAATGTTTGTTGATTGAAATGCCAGCTTCTCTGCACCATGAAAAATT
This sequence comes from Megalops atlanticus, assembly GCA_019176425.1. Lineage (NCBI taxonomy): Eukaryota > Metazoa > Chordata > Actinopteri > Elopiformes > Megalopidae > Megalops > Megalops atlanticus. Next base: position 39,143,975 of record CM032879.1, on the reverse strand, counting down.
CAATAATTATAGCACAGAGTGTTCGAGTTGCCCCAGGCTTAAAAAAAAATTAATGGATCCAAACAAGTATGATTTTGTCTAGTTTTATGACAGCTAAAAGATGTCATAAAAAAATTCTGAGACTCAAATGAAAGGTAGGAAGTTCATGACTGCAGAGATATCAGGTGACATGACTCAGATGAAGGGATCAAATGTTGTGTATCTTTTACCATTGAACTATGAATATGATACACCAAAGCATGCTGCGACTTCCATCACAAAAGCTCAGTTTCACTTTTATTTGTATGAGGCCCTAGAAGAAAATATAGCAGTTTTGAGAACCTGCCAAAGAAAACAGTAAAATAAGGTGAAGCTCATGTTATAAGCCTCTCTATTTATACCCTATAAGTCACAGAGCTTTATTTTGTAGCTTCATTCATGCACTTTTACATGCTTGTTAAAATATTGATTAGGAAAGCACAATTGATTCTCCTCCTGCCTGTGTATACAATACATGCACACACCCTTGTAATGATTGATAAATAAAATCTGCAATTGCTTCTCCACAGAATCCGGCCCTCTATGCTTTCCATACAAATGCCGAACCAATAAAAGAAAAGATACAGCTTGCTGTGTCGAGTCTTGTCCGTTGTTCTTATCCTCAATTTGATTAATGTTCTCTGCATTCTGTTTTTTTTTCTCTCTCTCTCTCACAGTGGAAACTCAGAATTGCTAGGCTCCTCGGCTCTGCAGCCACTTGCACTTATCTGTATTTGTGGTGATGCTTTGCTCTCGTAAGGTTGTCCCCAAACCCTCCCCCCCCACCCCCACCATCCCTGGGCTGCAGCCGTCGTCACTCTCAAAGCACTGGCTCCGGAATGTTCTGCACCAGCATACTGCATTCACAAGCACCCACGGTTCTTAAGCACTTAGGCGCGCTCTGCTTTGGGCTGTCTCGCTTTCACTGTTACGGCCCTCTCGTTTTCGCCGTTAGCCGCCCGCCGGGGGCTTGATCAGAGCAGCTGCCGCGCGGCGTGCGGCTGAAAAGTATCCGCCGTTTCAGCGCTTATTGGCTTCCGAGTGGGCCGCTGCTGCTCAGACAGGGGTGAGGTTCCGCCCGCTCTTCCTCCGGTGCCCGCCCTCTCCCACCGTTTCATCTCCTCGCTGTGGAGAAGGAGAAATCCCCGGCTTATTAAGCTACTCCGAGCTGATGGCCCGTCTCCTGCCAGGCTCCCGTTCCTATTGGCCAGGGTCTCGCAGTGGGCCCTGCACCACCAGCGGGCCCAGAAATGAGTGAGCGCTTAAACGGCCTCGTTTCGGCGGAACTGATGCATTCCTGGCTCCCTCTGTACTCTGACCTCCTGTCGCGGATTTTTCATCAGAAAAGGATTTAACGCGACGCTATCCAAACACAAGTCTCATAACGTATAGAAAATGAGTCTTTTGTTTCACACCAAGAAGAGGGTTTCGGCTGGGATTTAAGAAGAGATTTTCTCAGGGAGATACTACTAATCTCCTAAAGGGAGGGTTTGTGTGGTGTTCGTATAAAAGGCAACAGCGAGGGACAGCCTTGAAAGTTCAGCTCGACTTGTGAGGTATTATTACCGAAAGACAGGAGGATGACCCTCTCTTATCTGCAATATCCATTCCAGCTACACTTACATTCTGTATCAGGTTTGCAAGAGCCAGCTGTCAATGAATTAGACCTGCAATGAATCTGGTATTGATACTGGAGAAGAGGAGAGGGAGAGGGAGTTCAGCTGAGAGGATTCTCTCAGTGCAGATGCTGCAAACGCTGAGTGAATGGGTGTAGAATTGACTTATCCCCCACCCAATTTCTACCTACTCCACACCAGAACTTACCGCTGTGGACCTACTGCGGGACTGGTCCCCTTTCTGTGGTGGGAGAGAGAGCTGCTTTGTCTGGGTTAGCAGTGGTACAAGCTCTAGCCTGGACCAGGTGAAGTGAGAAGGTGGGCCGAGGAAACACATGAAGGTTCGTCATTGGCAGTTTGTAGAGTGCAGGACCTTTATAAGGTTTTTAAAGACTTTTTTTGGAAACCCTAATCTGATCACTGAATGAAAAATATTTTAAAAAGTTAAGTGAGTGTGCGGTGCTGGTCTGACATAGCCAGCAGGGATGTGGGCTCATCGGAGCAGCAGGAGGGAGATGCCAGCTTGAATCCTTTTGGGCAAAGCGTCTGCTGCGTTTGCCTGCCGCTTTATCTGTTCGCTGTTTAATCGAGGCCACTGTTTGTGCTGGAGTCAGAAATCAGATACAGACTGGCGCCTAACAAACAGCAGAACTCTGGCCCTCCAGTCCCTGGCATCGCTTATCCCCCGATCTGGAGAGCGTTTTACTCACACATCAAAGCGCAGATTCTGCTTCTCTTCAAAGAAGAAATCCAGGACAAACTTCCTCACGAAGTCTGGGTTCAGCGTGTTGTCAATCACTTCGGTTCTGCCAAACTAGGTGAGGAGAGAAAGAGAGGGGAGAAGTGAATGTAAGTGATATCACTATGATTCATACTGCTGGAGACAATGTTGTCTCCATCTTTAAAATTGCCATTTGTGATACCCTCACCCGGGACAAGGGCCAGGCTCAAATTCCCACACAGCCTCCGAGAGATGATGGCTCAGTATCTCTGAGCTTGTCATGCTTGCCCTGGACTCCTATCTGCCCTCATATCAGACATTAATCCCCATTGGCCAGCAGGCCCTAAGGTCCGCTCTGACAGTTGTAATGAGCTATTGATCCCAGCACAGCTTCAATACCGGCCCATGTCCTTATCCCACAGTGCACATAATCCCTTCTATCAATTCTACACCCTCCAGCCCATTATTGCTCTTACAGGTGAGTTTACTGGACTCAACATCAAATTCCATCAAGCCATATTGAATTTCTTTTTGGGATATTGTAATCTTTTATGTAGTGTTTTTTTTCTCTCCTTAAATGTAATCAGTTCATAGAACGGAGGCTTTATGACTTAAAGTCTGAAAGCTGGAGATGGTTTCAGCAGTAGCTTGCACTTTTAAACAAGCTCGAAGAGAGACATTTGTCAATTTCCAGCGTGTGGAAGAACAGAGACTGCTCTACTGCTCTTCCAGCATTAAAAGAGCGCATCCGCAATTCAGTTTGCCTCCCAATTACACCAGGGATGAAGGAACAGAGCTGTCAGCACCCGTGTTCATCATTTTTAATCAAGTATTACACATTCATGCACATGAAGTTCCACAACAACAGTTCAGAACGTGGAGCGTTCCGTATTCTCACTGAAGTGAATCTCAGAGGTTCCAGGGATGCTGAGGACCCCTGGTTCTCCTGCACATTGGGGGCGGAGATGGGGGGTGTATGTGAAAGAACTCCGTGTGTGAGATGAATCTGAGGATGTTGAAGTCTCCACTGGACCCTGCCGCTGGACCCTCCCAGCAGACTCAGAAGGCACAATGCTCCTGCCACGCACGGCTTTGAAAGACCCGGGCTTTCATTTTGCATTTTGAAAAGCGTTTCTCGCAAAGTCAACCAAATGATCTGGCCTATTTCTGTGTTCCTACAAGCAGAAGCCAGGATGGTGCAGGAGAGGTTTTGGGGGTGGGGGGATGACAGGGGGATGGCATAAGGTTGCGTCAGTCCCTTTGGATTCTGTTTCTGTTTAATGATTAAGACCTTTTAATACAAGTTAAGACAACCTTGCATTGTGAGGGTTACTGGCTGAATTCTAATTAAAGCATGATTTATTGGCAGTGGTTAGCTTTTATTTATTAATTACAAACAGTGTCAAAAAGAGTTTATCTAAAATTGGTGGAAAGGGGTCAGCTGTATGTCAGTATGGTACTTACCATGAACAAGTGTAGCTTTTGAATTTTTGTCATATGAATTAAAACAATGGCGGTTATCAATGTGTAATACAGACACCAGACCACAGCAATAATTACTTTCCTTTCACTTATAATGTATAAACTTATATTTGTGCTTGGGTATATATTACATTGTTAAAAAATTAGATACTTATACTTTTATAAATAGCTACAGCTATATACAGGGGGTACACAAAACAATGGAAACACCAAATGAAATATGATTCATATTTTGAAGTAACAAAATTGCACATGAGCATACATGTTTTTCATATTAATGTAAACACTAATTCCCAATATGTCTCTGATATAAAAATCATCTTCCCATGCAAAATAATCTTCAATATGTAGGAAATACATCAATTTTTGAAAGAGGTCAAATAGTTGGTGCCAGCATTAGAAGTGTGTCAGTCATATAAATGGAAAAATTATTTAATGTGTCAAGGGGAAGGCTGTTGACAATTATGATGGCATATGCAAAACAAAGAAAAACTGCAATCCGGAAAGAGGAGCAGTGGTCACAAGTTGAAGGTCAATGACAGGGACCCAGTCTTAAAAAAGAAAAAGAAACTCATCAGCTTCAAAAAGCTGATATTTATGGCAGTGCAATTCATAAACTGCTTGAAATCCAGGCTAATGCTCAACAATGCATAATCTGGTGTCATGAGTACAAATCCTGGACTTCTGAGCAGTGGAAGAATGTAATATGGTCTTATGATTCATGTTTTACTCCTTTTCCTATGTCTGGATTGGTATATGTTTGGAGAAAGTCAAAGGAAGCCTTCAATTCATATTGCCTGTCCCCAGATGTTAAACATGATGGTGGATCTGTTCTGGTATAGACAGCCAACTCATGGGAGTCATTGGGTCTGAATATTACTCTGCATAGTGTAATTACAACCAAGGAATACAAAGTCATCTTAGGAGACCAAGTGCACCCAAAGGTGCAAACATTATTTCTTAAATATGTTCCCATATTCCCAGATGATAACACCCCCATACACGCTACTAAATAAATCTGAGAGTAGTATCATGAAGGATCAAGTCCATGGCGTCCCCAATCCCCAGATCTAGACATCACTGAGGCTGCAAAATAGATTTCCACCTCCTTCATCTCTCAAAGAACCGGAGGCTTTCCTTCTTGAAGAATGGTCCAATATCCCACTAGAAAAAGTTTTATAACCACATTCAAAGAATAACTGAAGCTGTTCTGAAGGTAAACAGCGGACCAACTCCTAATCCGTTAACACATATTTATATGGGGGGATTCAGGCGTAAGGGCATAGAGGGTTTTTTGTGTGCCTCACATGCACGATTTTCAGTTTTTGGGATTCATGCTTAACATACTCTCCTAAATATCTCTTAAAATGGGTGGTACCAAATTACATTGCCATGAACAAATGTAAACTGTCATGGTTATCAGTCTTCTTCGCAGAATGCAGTCGCAAGACAATCATTTTAATCATAATAGCTGAGCAGACACTTCTGAGAAAATAAAGCACTTCTGGAAGTGAGATGACCCTTTTCAATACTTCACCATAACACTGAAAAAGTTAAAAATGTCAGTAATAAATATTTTTATTTTTAAAAGGAAAAACACCACAGGGTGCTTAGTTCAAAGATGTTTTTTTTTTCCCTGACTTTATTCATCAGGTAACGTTAGATCAATAATACAGCAAAAGCAAACCAGCCGTGAGGATCAGAATATTTGAACATATTCTTTAATTCTTTATATGAAGCATTTGATTTAAAATTAAGTGCAGTGGAATTATATGAAGGCATCAGTAGCTTCCCGCTCTGGAACTTTTTGAAAGAAATGGGCACTGATGGATGGGAGGTTGTCCATGGTCTGAACTAGTTAATTAGTTGTCCAGACCACTAAGTAGGTAGCTTGGTAGGATAATTCTGTCAGCTCCGTTATGGTACCGTGCACCTTTTCTGTATTTGTACAATGGTCCTGTTATGAACAGCAGTACAAATGGGCTTAGGCGCAATGTAGCCTTGCTAGCTAGCTACCGTTTCAATTATAGCAAGGGTTACTGTGACTGAATTGACATTCAAGCACGATACTGACCCCTTTCAACATGACAGCGTTAGAACGTGATGTCTTCTAATGAAGTGAACACAATTTGTATTTGCTTGCTAGCTAGCTAGTTCCTGCATTTTCGGATAAAATGAGCTGGCTGCATTCAGAAAAGAATGTCTCCTCCATTCCCAGTTATGTCATAGGACCACGTTGTATGGATTTTTAAATAACAGAACAAATAGCAAAATGCCACTGGACACTGTGTAGTTTGCACAGCATAACAAGTCAACTGACACATAAGTAAGAAAATGTTGTGAAATCACCTGACAATTTTACAAAAAGCTGTACAAAATATTTCCCCTGCTTTTGGGGACTCCAGGTTTTGGAGACGTAACCCGACACTAGCTGGAACTACGTGGCCGGGACAGGGAGCGCTTGCGGTTTCAGTTTGACCGAGACTGCAGTGCGGATGTCAGGTCTTCAGATTTGATTTTTTCACAAATCACTGCTTTACGCAGCTGAAAGCTCTGGACGCACTGTCCATCAGCACCACACCGTCTAACAGCACATCTCTAACTGATTGCACTTTAGACAGGTGGACACACCAAAGATGTCTTGACAAGCTTCAGAATCAAACTTGAACACAGGGTGAAGTTTGACTTTATTCTAAAAAGGTATGCATTAACAGCTTTGAGCTGAGTGAACCCGCATACATTTCTGGTGCAGTTATGGCACAAGCTATCTCACCTGCGCTAGTTTAACTGATGATATCCCTGGAGTATAACTCCGTAACACCATTCAAGCAACTTTTATAGGTGATCTGCAATGTTTCTGCACTTAAGCACTGTAATAGTTAAATTGACCATTTAAAACCTAGAAGAATAAAAGCTGTAAGTGCCTAGTCAGAAGGTGACAACAAATGGGTTTCCAGGTGATGTTAAAAGAGTCCAATTAAAATCAACAGTGCATGGGCAGTGGGTAGTAAAACAAACATTATGGTATTTAGTGGGCTCATCAGAAGATCTTAAGATGGCAAAGCTGAGAATGTTTGGCTTTTCAAAATGTTTCCCTCATTAAATTGGAATTGTAAATGTGCACATTCCACGGTTCAAGTGAGAGGTAACCTTAGATCTGCTTTCCCTTATATATAACCGTAATAACTCCCCTGAAAGATCTTTAGACAAAATCTGAACATCCGTCACCTCCCAAAGGACCCGTGAGGTAAAAAACTTGTGCACATTCGTTCCGAACGAAATGACATCCCAGCTACTGAATTTGACTCATCTCACTGAGGCGGGAGGCCAGTGATTGCTCTTCCAAATTTTGAAAAAGTAGGTTAGCGTCCATATTGCCTCCCACAGAGATATGCATGGCGAACAGTCGAGCGCTTTGGAGATGGGCTAATGAACACACTCCAGCCAGCACCAAGAGACAGAAGGGATTTTTCAGCGGCTCTTACTGACACTTCAGCAGGCAATTACAAGGGTTTGTGAAGCTTTTATCTCTTATCCAGTTCTACCCTACTTTGGAGAATATCTCACTGTTTTATCAGTTGTACAAATAACAGTCAAATCTGTCCAATTTCTCCTTCCCCTCTTAGCTTTACAGTAGATTTCAGGGTAACTTTTGAAAACACTCGAAGCAGGAGGCAGTTTTGTTCACTGCTATGATGAAGGGAAGGGGCCAAGAACAGTTCCTCCTGTTTTAATCTGTGACATTTTTTCCGCAAGTATCTCACCAAAGAGGTGTGGACTGTTTTCACCTTCTGCCTAGTCAGAAGGTGACAACAAATGGGTTTCCAGGTGATGTTAAAAGAGTCCAATTAAAATCAACAGTGCATGGGCAGTGGGTAGTAAAACAAACATTATGGTATTTAGTTGGCTCATCAGAAGATCTTAAGATGGCAAAGCTGAGAATGTTTGGCTTTTCAAAATGTTGAAACTTTTGAAAACACTGGAAACAGGAGGCAGTTTTGTTCACTGCTATGATGAAGGGAAGGGGCCAAGAACAGTTCCTCCTGTTTTAATCTGTGACATTTTTTCCGCAAGTATCTCACCAAAGAGGTGTGGACTGGACTTCACACACTGAAAGTGCACAAGCAGCGGGACTGCCTGGAATTACATCTTTCAGTAAAAAGTGATTTCTGTTCAGTCTCCCGCGGAGTGGAATTCAGCCACAACAGCGCTGAACTCCACTGAACTTACGGGTCTCGTCCAACCTGGCACTCAAAGCGAAGCGCAGCACCAATTCACAGTGTGCAGAGGATATTGGAGGGATATTTTTACAGATGGTGGCATAAAATTACAGATAAATGGAAATGATATATTTTTGAATACATACAGTCAACTCCAGATTATCCGGCTGTGAATTATATGGTGTGCACTTTATCTGTGCAGGTGGTCAAAAACGTATGGATGTGCAGTTTACATTAATGGAAATAAATACAAAACTTTTTTGCAACTTCTCTAGATTTTGATGGCAGGGGTAGGGATAGCGGTAAGACTACTGCTCACCAAGTATAAAACAGGACACATTATTGGAGAGGAGGGAAAATTCTGCTACCATTAAAACAGCAAGAACAAATACAGGCAAAATACAAAATTCATCACAGCTAGCTCGTTACCTGTAGGTAACGTTACATGGTAACAAATGCTAGCTGTCACTAATGATCTTATCACATATTTTGGTACATATACATACATACTTTCTCAGGAGAAAATTAAGCTCTGTGAGCAGTTATGAACAGGTCCCTCTCTCTCCTGCAGCTAACATTGTTTCCTTTTCATGTGTTTCATATTTGATTTTTTTTCATAATTGATATGTTACTTAGTAAACAACTCAAAATACATCTTGTGGATTATGTGTGATTCCCCCATAACTGATCATGTTTTTTACGATCTACAACATCAGCGTGGATCTGTATGTTCTGGTAATGACAGAAAACACAAATCTTTAATTGAGCGAGGCAGGCTTTAGGTAGCAATGTTGCATGATGCCTCCTGTATCAATGTTGACAATAACTGAATAAAGGTTATCATTGATAGCTTATCTAAGATAAAAGTTATTTTTTACCATCTTTGAATTTTAAATTGGAGAGATCTACCATTTACACTGCACCAAGAAATTTCCATTTTTTTGACCAAAAAAAAAGATCAGGCCATAACATAAATCTGCTTTCTCTCTCACATTTTCACCCTACCCGCTTTAGAGCCGAATAGGATTGCAGAGTGATGTACGTTGGGTCCAATCTAAATCTCCAAATAGATACATCAATCATCTCTTCAGGATCAGCAGGCTCACATGGGCAGGCAGTGTCTCGGCGAGGGACTACAAATTGACGCATAAATATTGCCCGTGCATTTTCCTCCGCAATCTGATAGCATCTCGCTGCGCTGTCTCTGCTCTCCTCAGAGAGAAGCACTCCTCTGATAACTGAACAAAGCACAAATTAAACAGGACTCCCCGGAGAAGGGAGAAGAGGCAGAGTCAGAGGCAGAATCCGTAACGAAGACAAAAGACGTGCTGACATCTCGAACTGTAGGGCTGCAATTATTAACGCATTAAGGATGCAGATTAAGCTGTTATCAACACAAAATAAAACTATTTTACATCCAAATACTTTTTCGATTTGACACTGCATGGAAGTGTCGCACACAGAACTTCGATGTGTGAAATTATGACTAAATCTATGATGTTTTAGGTTTCACAGTGAAAGCATAATTGATCTATTCATACCACTCCGCGTTCACCAAAACAGAGCCACAAAAGCCAGGGGGGTTAATATATAGCCCTGCGGTCCAGTCGATACTTTCAGCAAAATCGCTCATTATGCTCCTCCAAAACGATCCCCAGAGTGCAGCTGACAGTTTGGAGGGCATAAATCAATTGTTGTGGAGGTAAGGGCGAGCAAAGGGAGAGCGAGAGGGTCAAAGGTCACCTGAGCAGTGTTTCATCAGATAGCCCTCCACGTTTGTCATCATCGTCTGCAAGTAACCAACCAGGTAAAGATTTCAAATCCAGGTACATTAATCACCTCCTGACAGCTGGCTCCACTGTGGGCCTGGGCTGTCATTTTCAGTTTTTCAGTTTCCAGCTCCCTCGTCCGTCTTCCTAAACTTCCGCTGGTACCGGTGGATAACGATTTGCCAGACGCTCATTTAGTTTGTGTGGTTTCTGCTTGGAAGTAGCTTCAGAGAGGCTACTGGCCATTAGGAACCGAAATAATCCGGAGACACAGAGCCACTCGCTTTGGTTAATGAGCCCGACTGACTGACAGCCAAATTATTTCTGAATGCTGTTCTATCATGCATATTACAGTAAAGACAAGTAAAAATGCAATACTATTTTCATAAATCTTTGTTGAAATCAAGACTATAGATAAGACAACAGTCACTGAGTTGTCTTATCTACAGAGAGTGGAAGCAACACACTTCATAAATTGTTCATGAATGAAACAGTTTCCAGGGTAAACTGCCCATGTGGTGGGCTATTTACCTGATGTACGGCACTGCAGACTCACACCAATGCATCACATATCTCCCTCTTTTGCATTTAAACAAGTGTCTCTCCTTTGATGGGGCCTGTGATGCTACACAGATGTGCGATTGTGTGGGTTTCCAACGGCTCTGCTGGGGTGTCCGCTGGCACCAGGCCCCGGTGCAATAAACGGAAAGGAGGAACACTCCGGTGGTCCCGCACCGGAGCCAAATTACGGAACCGGGCTGAAGACGGGGCTGAAGTAGGACTCGGGGAGTGGGAGGTACGAGAGAGAGGAGAGAGACAGGCCTCTTTCGGGCTCCCTCTGCCCTGTGAATATTTCATGAGCCCCTGCAGAGTGGGAAGCTGCTCTCTGGAGAGATTCTGAAGCCTCCTTCACTCCCTTGCACCCCCGCCGGCTGTAGGCCCAGGTCTGTATATTACTATTATTACCACACATACACACTTCTATTATCAAACACAGATCAGGGGCTCGGGTGTTCCACCTGACATCAAGGAAGAGCTACTGTGCAATATTTCATTAAAAGAGGCTCGTTACAGCTCTGATGACCGCTTCCTTCCCCACCGCTGGGATACGAGACGGTCTGGTTTCCGCTGCTCTGATATTCGACTGCTCTCCACAGGGATATAACAGTGTCCGTAACCCAGAGAGAGAGGCCTTGTGCCTTTCAACAGCATCACAGTGCTTTCTGAATAAACAGTGGAGTATTTCAAAGTGGGTTAAGGGTCCACTCTTTTATAACTGGGTTATTAGACATTCTTTTTGGGTGAATGTCCCCAAAGGGTGGACATTTTTACATGGGGATTAAAAAAGGGGTTAAAATTTTTTTAAAAAAGCACTGCGAGTTGTCCAATGGCCAATGGAAATTGTAAATATGTGGATGGATTTATCAAGCATTCATAGATAACACTTGCTCAGGTCATCAGCATTGTGTGTGCTTTCAATGAACAACCAAGCTCTTCTCCAAGGGTTCATTTTCAGACACTTACAAACTTTGTAGATAATATGCTAAATTAATTGCAAGATACAATTACATGCAGATTAAATGGAACATGTAGGAGAAGCTGCTGATCATCTGGGTCAGAGAAAGGTGTCCCTTAATCGGGGTAATTAAAAATACCTTCATTCTCCAATGCCTTGTAGGTTTTCAGTTTACTGTGCTTCAGTGAGTTTATGAGAGAGACACATTTCAACACTCAGCACTGGAGAATATGCTATATGTGCTACCTTCCTGTCTGCAAGCACTTTCACTGTATAATGCAAAGATTAGTCACTTCGAAGTGAAAAATACTTGTGTAACCAATCATTTGAGCTTTTGCACAGAGCAACTTTATGGCACTTGCTGATTCAGCTTGGTGCCCAATGATGAATGCATGACACAAATAATAATAGTAATAATAACAATAACACTCACCTCCCTCCACTCCTTTGTCCCAATGGCCTGTACATAGAGCACCACAACTGTGGAGACAGACAGAGGAGAGAGGAAGAGAGAGAGAGAGAGAGAGAGAGTGAGAGTGAGAGAGAGAGAAACAGGCAGGAAAATGACAACAGGTACATGGTTTTAGAACTCGAAATGTTCCCATAATAACAGTTAATAACTGTCTAATAACTGTCTAAACAATAACCTATACAAAACAATGCACACTTTGATTGTTGTCCCTCTCCAAAATTATTTTAAAAATTACACCTTAATGCGAACACTTATTCAAAATCTCTCTCTCTCTCTCACACACATGCACACACACACACAGACACACTCAAATATAAACCTAAACAACTCTTGAACCATCAAATGATCATTGAAAAACACATGCACACACTCACACAAATAGACAGACAGACAGACACACACATGTACGCACACACACACAGACACACACACACTCTCTCTCTCTCACACACACACACACACTCTCTCTTTCTCTCACACACACACACACACACATGCACACGCACACACACGCGCACACACAGATACAGACACACACACTCTATCTCTCTCTCTCTCTCTCACACACACACACACAGATACAGACACACACTCTCTCTCTCTCTCTCTCTCTCTCTCTCTCTCACACACACGCACACACACATGCACACGCACAAACACACACACACAGCCCCGCACACACACGCACACACCACACGCACACACCACACACACACCTCTTTAAAAAACAGCCAGCGTTGCACATCCCCTCGTCAGTCCCACGCTGGTGTTGAGTTAATTAGTTTGTTTGTGTAGAGGCACTTCCACTCTCTCCCCTCTGAAACAGGGCTGTGCAGGTAGCCGTCCCGCCAGCACACTGCTTCTCTCTCCTGCCTCCCCGTTCCTTCAATCAATCACTATTGTACAGCACCGGCAGGACTCCCGCATCCCGGGGTATTATCATTTGCATAGCTGAGTAAGGTAGCAAAACATGCTAATTTCGGGACATTACCTACTAATTATGTGAGATCGTCACAGTTTTTTGTACACTTGCTTTGACAAATAATTTCATTGGCATTTTTTTCAAAACTTTTAACACAAACTACTATTAAAAAAACAAAAAAACAAAGGCACTAACCATACAAGCAAAGTCATACATTTTGTTTCCAGTTGAATGAATACATCTCTCTAAAGCAAATGCTTGTACCAAAACAAGCATCATTCATTAAATTGCTTCATTCACCATTAATTTGATCATGGAAACAAAAGAAAACAACATTAATAACATTTTAATATGATTTTAACAAACTCACGAAAAAAAGTCATGCTACAACTGACATATTTGTTTACTAAAGATTGAGGCACTCTAAACTACAAATCAGTTAATTAAATTTATGGGAAAAAACATTAAATTTACTTTAATTTAATAAAACAAATCATTCCAGGTTCAAGGATTTCATCAGCATCACAGTATATGTCTTCATTCTTCATTCTACTCTACCACAGCACAAGCATGCTGGAATCACACATGATTTCACTCTAAGCCTATGCTTAACCCTGCCACTAACTCTAAAACTGAGCCAATCCTAACTCCAAATCCAGCCATTAGCCCACAGCCATTTTTGACTGCAGAGACATGTTAAACAGCAGGCTGAACAGACAATTATGTTTCAATCACATTGCGGTGAAGACTGAGCATTTTTCAGCCATATCACGGACAACTACTATTACACTGTTATTATACAGGTTTAAGGGTCCACTTGACATACAAGTGACCAGAGTACTCCACAGATTCACTTAAGCAGGTATGTGTTTTTCAACGAATCTTTTTAATAACGGATGATTAAGACAGGACTTTTGAATTTTAGCATAGCCATTGCGTCTTGCATCACTGACATTAAACACAAACTCATTGAAAATAATAGCTTAATAACGTGAGCCAAATGTAGACTGTACACAGGATTCACTGTGACAACTCCAAATCGCCCAAAACCAGTTTTAATGATGACTTATTAAACTGAATCTTGAATAGTGGAGTGCAGCTGAAGGAAACCCCAGCTATTCCCCAGACTCTGCTGTCCATTTCGCTTTCTGTTTTCTCTGTTGCCACACAGGGAAAATGATGCCGCCACATGACAGCCATGCATAAACAACCAGCAGCCCCCCTGAAGCCTCTGCATAAACCATCAGCAAATGAAAACTGGGATTTCAACTTTTTATCACTTAGTTACTGAACACCACATGTCAACACATGTGCACATCTGCAGATGTTCCATTGCACAAAATGTATTAAAGAGACACACACTCATACACATGCAGGCAGGCACACACACTCACACATGCACGCACTCACACAGACACACCTACACGCACACTCACACTCACACACACACTCACACATACATGCACACATTCACACCTGCATGCACACTCACACACACGCATGAAAACACTCACAGACACACATGCTCACACACACATGCACGCACACACACACACACACACACACACACACTCACACAGCTGTCCTACTTTCTTGAGCCAGACTCATGCTGGCCATTGTGCAGCATCCCCTGAGCTCCAGACTTTATACAGCTTGATAACCTGGTTTAGCATTCTCCAAAAGCAAATTTATGTCTGTAATGTACTCAAGGAAAAAAAACTGTTGCATGCACCTAATAAATGGACATTTTGACAAATGCCAAGTTTGGTTCATTTGAACTTTTCAGTGCTTTTGACAGTTTTTCAGATGGCATTTTCTGTGCGCAAATTAAAAGCAGGAATACAGTGCATTTTTTCTGATAGTTAGTTCAGAAAAAACACCATTTTGCTATTTAACATCGAAGTCTAATTAATTCAAGATTGCACCAGGTTTTGTTACTGTTCAAAGTACATCTTCAGATGAATCTGAAATAAATTACCTGCCAAAATTCCCATTATAAATTTATTTGGAGCCACAGAACAAAACGGTTGATCTGTTTTGGTGGACTGTTAATATTAGCACATTTTACAATCCCAACTGGAAAAAAAAAAGAAAAATAAAAACAGTCTCTGAAGTAAGTGCGCCACTGCAGTGAAGGAAGACTTCTGCATGGAAAATATGTAAAGGACATCATTAGCCCTTCAGCTGAGACCGTTTCAGGGGCAGCCTGTAAACCCCAGCATAAAGATGGGCTAATGGAGGAGATACATGATGGATGCAAGCAGGAGCTCCAGGAGTGCGCTTTTACTAGGGTCTCACAGGATGAAAGCTTTTAGCATTTTAGCATGTCTTCCTTACCCGAGTCCCCTCCTGTGCTCAAGACCGACACAGGCCCATTAGGAGAAGAGCCATCACAACCAAGCAAAGAAGGCCTTAATGACTGGCATCTTCCCCCGACTGTTCACTGCAAACCCCCCCCCAGCACAGGCAGGGGGAGGGCCACGGCGAAACCAATCAACGTAATGCACCCACCGAGAGGATGCTCCCTGAGAGCTTTCAGAGAATTCTGTCTTCTCCGCATCACGGAAAACAGGAAGTGACTACATCAGTCAGCACGGAGACGGATAAGAGGAGATATGCCTGCTTTTAAGGAGAGCCTCCTTATGACAAAAATGGGTGGTAGTGTGACATAGCAGTAAGGAGCAGGGATTGTAACCAAAAGGTTGCCAGTTCAATTCCCAGCTGCAGCACTGCTGCTGTACCTTTGGGCAAGGTACTTAATCCACAGTTGCCTCAGTAAATATCCAGCTGTATAAATGGATAACATGTAAAAACTGTAACCCATGTAAGTCGTTCTGGATAAGAGCATCTGCTAAATGATAATAATGTAATGTAATGAAACACGACTAGAACAAGGACTCTACATACAGTTTCTAATACAAAGAGTGATGTCTTACTTCAGCATCTTAAATACAAAAGAGAGTGGCAGTAGCGTTGAAAGAAATGTATCATGGCTTGGTTGTCTAATAATGAGGCTTTGGTGGTCCAGTACTCTGGACTCCAGTCGAGGAGCTCTCTCAAAGAAGGTTCTAGACTGAGAAAATAGGAGATTGATGTGAAAAAATGCTAACAAGACTACAGCACCCTAACAAAGTGAATGGGCCAAAGAGGATCGCTCACACAAATACACATCCTATACTTTTGCCCACTCCAGCCTTCTGCACATGATAGGATTGTAAATTGCACTTTTGCCCAACCATAAATGAAGCTAATTTAAAAATGTAAGAACATGAAAAAAATGTGTCCATCACACATCCTGTTTTCCCGGTTCTGACAGCTTTCAGCTGAGCCAGTGTAAATTGCCCACAATTGGTGCACGGCTGATGGTCTTTAGTAGCTGACAGTCTTCAGTGAGTAGCTGTCAGTTACACAGCTGGAGGGGGAGGATGAGGACAGCAGCACAGAAGTGTGGGAACATGGCGGAGACAGCGGAGAGAGGCAGCACCAGGCAGATGCCTGCTCAGATACCCAGGCCCTGGGCAGCACAACACTGGTACTCCTCATGGAAACCTAGCAAGGTCGATCTGTGAAAGCTAGTCTTTTTGGACACCGATGTGGCATAGAGGTAAGCACCAGAGCTCATAACCAAAAGGTTGCTGGTTTGATTCCCTGCTGAGGCACTGCCGTTGTACCCTTGGGCAAGGTACTTACCCTACAATAGCTTCCGTAAAATACAGCTGTATGGCTGGATAAAACTGTAACCTATGTAAATTTTTCTCAATAAGTGCCTCTGCTAAATGACAGTAATGTGATGTAATGTTTTTGGAAACCAAGTGCAACCCAGGATGTCCTGTTACCAGGCTACTGATGAAAACCTGCACATCTATTCCCATGGTTACAGGCCAGCTCATTTTACAGCAGGCACCTTTTTTAAAATTTCAGAATCTTCACATTCAAAGAGGGCTGAGCAGAGCTAGTCCAGTGGTTTAGAGCCGTGGTTACCCTTCTGATATGAACAAATATTCCAATGCTGGCGCATTTTTAGATGTATGTAATGTAGATTCTACTACTATTGATGTCCCCTGTACAGCAGGCTAAACAGAAACGCAGGATGGTGATACAGGGGTGGGGGGTGGTGCGGGGGGTATGAGTATCTGACAGATGAAAGATCTCTGTCCCCGTGAGTACCGGACTCCCCTTTACACTTCGCACCTCTGTTTTTTGATGTCCGGAACACCTCTGTCCGGATCGGTATCGCCCCTGGCCGAGAGGCCGGCACGCTAATCCCTCTGATTCGGAGTCTCCGATAGGCCAGCCCACTGATCTGAGCCTCTTCTGAAGAGGAGCTGGAGTACCAGCCCTCGTCGGTTTTCAAAGGACGGTCGCTGCTCAGTCAGACTGGAAAAAAGCCCACACCACTTACTGCAAGCGCACCTCAAATATCCACACCAGGACAAACACACAGGACAGAGCACTGCCTGGAATTAACTCGTGTCTTATGTGATGTCTATCCCGCTGCTTCCTTCCACCCATAGTCCTGGGTATTCATTTCAGTATCTCTTTAATTGTTATGGCTTGTCTGACTTGTGCAGTTTGCATATATTTTTGTGCTGAACTGCATTCTGTACAATACAGCTCTTGCTGCACATCAAATTGCCCGATAAAGATTGATTACATTACCTTATTGTCATTCAGCATACACTCTTATGCAGAGCAGCTTAGATAGGTTACAATTTTATAGAGCATTGCAGAGCCACTGTAAAATCTGAGTCACCCTCATGGAATAACATTACATTACATCACACTACTGTCATTTAGCAGCTCTTATCCAGAGTGACTTACATAGGTTACAGGTTTTACATGTTATCCATTAACATAGCTGCATATTTACTGAGGCAGCTGCATATTCACCGAGTTATCTTGCCGCAGGGTACAACAGCAGCATCCTAGTGGGGAATGGAACCAGCAGACCTGTCGGTTACAAGACCTGCTCCTCACCACTGCACCGGACAACTGCCCTGCACTGACTGATTGCTTGGATGGTTGGCTGGTTGGTTGGATAACCTATCTGTCCCAAAATGGACTCCACGCACTTGGATGGCAACTGTTGCGATGTGTATGGATATTTTTACTGAGTGACTTCTATCATCATTCTTTTATTCCATTCAAACCAAATTAATAATTAACTGAAACCTACTATTTGAGGTGATGAATTACACAGATTAAGAATTTAACAAAAGCTTCAAGCCTACAACCGCTTTGAAAAAAAAAATATTTTGCAAATTTACAGCAGAGACTTCACAATCAGTAGCCAGAGCAGAGAGTCAATATAAAATATTACACAAAATGGCATTCGTTCAATTACATTTTCCCAGAGAGACCAGAGAAACCCTCCAGGTATTAAAATTTGACCTTTGTAAAATACCTTGCGACTTAATTAGTTTTAATAAATGCTCACAATTACAATCTCAGTGAAGCCCACCATTGGACACGTTTGTGTCAGCGGTAAAGATTGCTCATGATAACATTAATCAAAGGGAGGCTTAACTGGTCTCCATTTGGAGGTACAGAGTAGGCTAACTTTAATTACTTTTAGACTGGTGTTTTTTTAATAACAGTGTCAT
Organism: Megalops atlanticus; assembly: GCA_019176425.1. Lineage (NCBI taxonomy): Eukaryota > Metazoa > Chordata > Actinopteri > Elopiformes > Megalopidae > Megalops > Megalops atlanticus. Next base: position 39,125,636 of record CM032879.1, on the reverse strand, counting down.
ATATGCATAAGGTGGTCTCTGCTCATTGGCTAAAGTGATCTTCACACCAACTTCTTTAGTCCTTTCCAAAAATCAGCCTTCTCTTTCAATGAGCAATTGAGCATCAAACCAAACAGCCTGAGATATAAGACACAGCTGGACAGCAAACCATTCTCAGACAGCCATCCATGTTTTCTGCTTTTCATTAATCTCTCTCTAGCCAGGCAAATAGCAAAAACTAAATAATAAGGCTTTTCAAAGTGTTCAGTCTTCTTCTAATATAAATCTTTTTTTTCATCACACAATTTCAATGCCAGTGGTAACACATTTTGCTCATCTTTAACCATTATTAAAAATTCTGTTCGCACAAGTTAAATGATGCATTCATGAAAAATAAAATGAATCCTGAAAATAAGGCATTCTAGAACTGAAAAATTACAGATTCATCTTGATACACACACAGACACACACACACACACACGGACAACACATGCACACACAGACATACACACACATGCACGCGCACGCACACACACACACACAGACACACACACACACGTGTCCGTACATACAGGAAGCACAAAACAACCACACCGTAATCCATTTAATGTAATTTGCTTCGCTAGTAAAGGTCAGGTGAACAAGGGTGGACAAGGATGAAACTAAATCCATTTGAAAGTCACCCTTTATTAAAAGTGGGAGAATCGCTAAGCATGCAGAGCTTCTTCTCTGTTGCACAAAGACTGAGTACAGTGCACAGCAACGCAATGCATCTTCCTAACCTGTGAGGAATTTCACTGCACTCTGAACCAGAGCCAGACTGCTGTGGAGTAATTAAGCAAGCAGAAACTAAAGGGATATAACAGGAGACAGAGGTTCATTAGCTGTGAATTCCATTCTCCCAGGGCCCCTGCAGTGCCCTCCAGCAGCAGAGAGGGTGGTGTTGCTTCAGAGACAGGGGCACATTACCTCACACACACAGTAAGCCTGGACACATGCCTTTTATTACAGCTATTTTTATGCAATGGTACATGTTCACGGTTCATTTTAGCTAAAACAGGGCTTAAATGGTTTACCAAGACCCAGAGTAACAGGTCCAGAAACACTTAATAAATTTGACATTTTACTGCGACCATAAATGATGCAAATTCATGCCACCCTTGGTACTGGTTTTTCAGAGAACACTGTACACCCCTCATGCACACTGCAATCTCTGCCTCATACACACTGCAATCTCTCCCTCACACACACTGCAATCTCCCCCTCATGCACACTGCAATCTCTCCCTCACACACACTGCAATCTCCCCCTCATGCACACTGCAATCTCTCCCTCATGCACACTGCAATCTCCCCCTCATGCACACTGCAATCTCTCCCTCACACACACTGCAATCTCCCCCTCATGCACACTGCAATCTCTCCCTCATGCACACTGCAATCTCTGCCTCATACACACTGCAATCTCCCCCTCATGCACACTGCAATCTCTCCCTCACACACACTGCAATCTCCCCCTCATGCACACTGCAATCTCCCCCTCATGCACACTGCAATCTCCCCCTCATGCACACTGCAATCTCTCCCTCACACACACTGCAATCTCTCCCTCACACACACTGCAATCTCCCCCTCATGGACACTGCAATCTCTCCCTCATGCACACTGCAATCTCTCCCTCATGGACACTGCACTGTCTCCCTCATACACACTGCAATCTCTCCCTCATGCACACTGCAATCTCTCCCTCATGCACACTGCAATCTCTCCCTTTTGCACACTGCAATCTCTCCCTCATGCACACTGCAATCTCTCCCTCACACACACTGCAATCCCTCATGCAATCCCTCATGCACACTGCAATCTCTCAGTCATACGTCTCTCCTCATGAACACTGCAAACTCTTCTACATGCACACTACAATCTCTCCCTCACACACACTCCAATCTCTCCCTTGTGCATGAGGGGGAGATTGCAGTGTGTATGAGGGAGAAAGGGAGAGACTATAATCTCTCCCTCATCCACACTGCAATCTCTCCCACCTGCACGCCACAATCTGCCAAAGGAAAAGGCCTCTTCAGATATTCATGAGAACAGCTTTTCTCCACAGCTGGAATTCTGGAATTTCCTCAACGCACTGTCTGTGTGCAGAACTTTCCATATAATCTGAAAGGCCTTTGGAAAGAGAGTGAGCTGCCACCACTGATATGAAGCACCTACCTGGGGGGAATCAGTGCAGCCCCACTACGCACCCCAGCACCCACTACTCATCAGCTGGCGTGGCAAGAAGGAATTCAGCCAATCAAACCCGGGAGATGATCAGGTGGGCAAATTCAGAGAGTCAGATTTGGTGCATAGCCAGGAAACCATCCTTGCTATTCACAAGGACCGAACCAGGGACTTTAATGAACGCACAGGACTCGGGTTTAAGATTTCACCTCATATCCTTTCACATTGTCACATGGGAGCTTTGAAACACAGAATTTGAAATGTCTACTGAAAAAGAATTACATTGGTGTCCTTCTGAAAGCTGAAAACACTGGGTGCCTCTAATGGCATAAGAAACTTCTGTAAATTAGTTATAGCGTCTTATGACACCATTTAAGTTCTGTGTCACATACCAGGATCTGACTTAGAGAAGGTGTCCATGTCCAGCAGGTTCCTATGGAAACAAGAGAAAGGAAAGTAAGGACACACACTACAGATAAAACACATTAATCTAACGATCTCATTTCAGAACTGTGCCAAAACCATGGTTAGATATTCATCTTTTCTTTTTTTTATCTGAATCATTGTACTATCATCTTGCACAAGAATGAATCATGCAAAAGTGAGACTGATTAAATAAAGAGGCAAAATCAAACAGCATCTTATCTAAATGCAATACTATCTTAACGTTAAAATGAAGCATGTCTGCATCAGTGCCTTCTTATTCAAAACTTGTGTAGCTCTTACAACAGTATCTTCATAAGAAAATCTTCAATAGGGTACAATATTTTGTCCATAAAGTTATAGAAGAGCTCTTCTGTTATGAAAATGAGTAAACGGATAATATTTTACATCCTTAGAGTGTGATAATTCTGTGATGGGATCCAGAGATTTTGAAGAGAGTAATTGTCAGTTTTACTTCAAAGACAAAACAAACATGAATCAGCTAGTTACAAAAAAGGGGAAACATTTGCTTCGTCACTTTTATCATCACTACCATCATTATCATCATCATCATCACAACCTGCAAAAGAAATTTTTAAACACTGAAAATGTGCCAAAAAAACAACAAAAAAGGTCTCAAGAAAATGGTTGGCTAGGATATTAGCATATAATTAGCATAATATGTTAGCATAGAATGTTGTATTGGATAGTATTGTACTGTGGTCAATTCTGTAAGGACTAGATGCACTGCTTTTTCCAGTGTAGGGAATGCTAGTCACAACACAAAGAGGGAGAGGGTACCCTTAGTGCTAATCTAGGGTAAGCCCCCCCATCTACATTCATACATCACTTTATGACCTACACAGAACCAATCCTGACAATAAGGAACACTGGTGACGGCTTAAACAAAATTTAAACCAAATCACACTAGAGGCAATCCATTACAATAGGAATCATTTACTTTATCACCAAAGTTAGGCTCAAGATAATTTTTATGTATTTATTAGTAATACAGAGTAAACACAAATTAATTGCTGTCAAGCTCACAGAACTTAAATCAGTAAATGTGTTTTCTTTTCCACTGAAAAAAGACTAGCAAACATTTACATTACTGCTTACAGCAACAAAAAATGCACAGAACACATAATCTTGTCTGTAAACATTAAAACAGAAATTAATAACCAAGGCAATACAGAAAGCAAATCCCTAACAAAGTTGACAAAGTTGTTTCAGCAGCAAGCTATGATACTGAGAGAGCACCCAGGAGCACCGAGCAAGGAGTACTCTTATACTGAACAGAGTAAGAGCACAGCACATAGCATTCAGCAAAGGATTAGTGTAGTGGTTTTTTGGGGGTTTTTTGGGGGAGCTATGTGGTATTACCTACAGGTGAAATACTGTAGGTTTGGGGGGGACGAAGGGGAGATCAACTGTCTTATGAAAAATTACTATGGGTAGCAATGCAGTGATCAGTAATAAAAACAGAGCCCACACATCGAGAAAAATGCTCCCATATGTTTAACGTTCAGTCTTAAGCATTTTTGTGAACAATGTGCAGACACTATTTTTATTACTGAAACATTTCTCTGTGACCAGCACCTGTTAAAAGCCATCATCAGATGTGCGTGTTCTACAGGTTCTACAACAACGGAGCGACGGTAGCTTTCTTGGCGACACAATGAAACAGCCAAGATAGACGACACTGTGCGGCAACGCAATGCTTCAGCCTGCAGCCAAAGCAGTTACACACGGCAATGCTTTCAGTCACTGCTACCTCCAGGAACGCAGCTAAGTCCTGATGTATTTACTCACAACATTAAGCTCTGTAATAAGTCAGCACTTTGTATAGCCGCGGGTAGACATATTGGGTAAATGGGACCCTGCACACAGAAGGCAGAGCATATTATATGTGCAAACATTTAAATGACCCTCCCAGCAAAGATAAACCGGAGAGCCAGGGTCCCTGCCACGCTCAGCTAGCCTAATAGGATCTGCTTTCTCATTTGGGCAGGCAGCCGGTCTTATATAAGACAGCGAGCACACTCTCCTATTGAGAGTCCCCTGACGGTGGCGCGCATCTTAAAAGTCTGAATAAGCGAGCAATCAATTTCGCATCAGTTCTGCCTGGTTTGGCTCGGAGCTACAGGAAGGGATGCGTCTGTGGGCCACTGCATCGGCCCCGAAAAAAAAAAAACAGCTCTGCACCGTCAGCACGGTTTCAGCGGAATCGATAAGCAAATCCACCCCACGTTCTCCAAAGACGGGGCAGTGGGAGCTGCAGGTTCCTCCGAGAGGCGTGGCGCCGTGGCAACCTCACACCTCATTCCCCCTGCCAGCTGCCCCTCTCTCCTCTAATCCCACCAAAGGAGCATCACCGAGTGCTTCCCCCCCGCCCCCGGCCCCCCTGCCGGGGCCGTATCGACTGCCTCCAGGCTCCGACCCGCTGAGGAAAGCCTCTCTGCCGCTGACGGCCACAGCTCAGCTTGGCTGGTCACTGCACTCCCGCCATTCCCTCAATCACTCGCTCACATTTAGCTGCTGTCCAGCAGGGACCCGTTTCCACACTGCGGCCTATGATTGGTCACGCTCAGAGTCCTCCACATGAGGGACTGTCTCAGCCTTCCAGCACTGAGTTCGGATCAACAGGTTTGCTCTGAACCTCTTAGCTCTGAATTTTGAAAAAAAAAAAAACATATCACAGAGAGGGTGAGCATTAATTAATGGTTTTTAACCCTGACGTTGGGATCAGAAAGTCGGTAAATTTAGTGCAACTTACCATGGCATCTTTCACACTCAGGCAGAATGCTATAGCATGAAGAGTGCAATCCTATAATACCACCAACACTTTTCACACTACAAGTCCCAGAGTGCAAAAGCAAAAGCAAAATGGAGGACAGGAGGGTCCCCACTGGTGTCACCTGATGTTAGTCCCTAACATAAGCCAACGGTGCTGGCCCCAGTCACTGTCAGCTGGTGACACAGTCAAGCGTTGATCTTGTGAGGTTTTGGGTGGTAGATGTCAGCCGACACCAGAACAAGCGCATTTACAGTCTGAGCCACTCGGGAGCCCCTTGCCCACGCCGTCCAAACCCGGAGCCTGTAAACGACAGCTTAAACAGCTCCTGAGGCTCTCGCTGTGTGGCACCTGCAAAAACGCACTCACCTCTGACGCAGATGTTCATCACGGTGTGATGAGGGGTGTAAGAGAGATCCTGCAGGTTCTCTCGAGCGTCAGTCCGGCGCGCGGGATCTGAAGCAACGGCTATCTCCGCGTGATCCGCGTCACGAGCCGTTTGTGTGGAAGGCGAGGCGCGTGATGAGTGCCTGAGTGAGCGGGCAAAATCGAAATGACTGACAGCGGAGTTCGGAGGGCCGTGAACGGCAGCGGAACTGACAGACAGCTGTTCCGCGGAGCCGAGTGTGGACGGGTCCTGCCCTTCATCACAGCCTCCGACAGCCGAATCTCAGCCGCTCACTCCAGCCAACGGCAGCAATGCAAACAACTGCAGACAACATGCGTCGCAGTAATGTATTGAGAGACTATGTCGCGTTCAAATAAGCCCAGCAGGCCAGCGGTAATACTTGTGTTATGTGTTATGCTTGTGTTATGTCTGCGTTGGTAATGCTTGTGCACTGCTTATGTAATGCTCATGTTGGCAATGCTTGTGTAATGTTTGTGTTGGTACTGCTTATGTAATGCTTGTATAATGCTTGTGTTGGTAATGCTTGCATTATGCTTGTGTTGGTAATACTTGTGCAATGCTACTGTTGGTAATGCTTGTGTAATGCTTATGTAATGCTTGTGTTGGTAGTGCTGATGTAATGTTTGTGCTTGTAATGCTTGCGTTATGAATGCTGCTGGCACCTGCCTGTGCAACCCACTTGTAACAGCTTCCAGAACTTAAGCTCCCTGGCTTGCAGTTTGTTCGCAGTTTTTAGGACATGGTTTGGGTCAGGCACGGTTTGGTCCAGCGTGGTTCCGTCTCTCGACGGCACGCTCAATTTTTCACATCTCCGCTTTCCACTTCCTGTCTTGGGCGCCGAGGCTGGACCCGACGTGTCTCTCCACTCCGCCCCCTGTGGACACCCTGCTGCCTCGGACCGGTGTTGGGGGAATTCACCTGACCCCAATCTGTCAGCCCGTCACTTCTCTTAAAACTGGCCCCTCTCTGCGGACCCCACCAGTCAGGCAAGGTTAGCCGCCACGGGTCTCGGTCCGCTGTAAATAAAACGTATCGCCACTCCCTACTTCGAGAGCCTTTTTCACCTCTCTCATCTCACTCTTTCCTGTTTCTTTTTTTTGTTTCTCCTCAGAAGAAAGGAATAATCATCTTAACTCCCACACGGCGCTGGATGTAGAGGCTGACGCCTTTCTCTGAAGGCCGGGTGGCAGCTGAGAGATGACAGCACCAACAGAGGAGTGGGGATGATATTCAGGTCGGCAGCCGAACAACCTGCCCAATATTGGCAGAATACGGCGAGTCTTTCGGAATGCACAATTAGGGGTTCCTGGGCCTGGGAGCTTTCTTTTTTTTTCTCAAAACAGAGAAAATCTCCAATGGAGCTCTCTTAAAATAACCTCTTTAAAAGGCACTTAAAATAATTCTGGACCGCAGAATATGCAAATAAAATGCCTCTCCAGGGAGATGCGGTACCCAGGAGGCTGGAGAAGCTCAGTTCCAGGAGGCCATAATCACAGGGTGCATGCGGCTGTGTGCTTTAATGAGGCCTGCCTCATCTTTACCTGAGCAGAAAATTAGTCCTGCTGAAAAGCTCCCGTCTCCCTCGGTCTCTGACACCCCTTCCCGTGGCTCTGACATGGACACGTCTTCGCGGTTTATCTCAGAAAGGCAACGAATGGAAATTCTATTCGCCGTTTTCTCCCGCTGTAAACAAACGCGCAACAGACATCAGGCAGAGCTGCTGTTGGCGGAGCTCTCAGGCCGATCAGTGTCGATTACATTCTACAAGACTGAGATAATCAAGACCGCACAAATGACAGGCGGGAGGTTCTGCTCTGATCCATTGCGCACAGTGCATTGTGGGAAGGACTTACTGTTTTCCAGGAAAAAAAATATTAACAAATACGGACACAAAAACCATAGCATTTATACCGCACAGCATCATGTACCTAAAATTTTGCCCAAAAATGTAATTAAAAATATCCCACAAAAAGAGTATTTTACAGTACATGCAAATAGACCATATAGTGATTGGCTAACTCTTGTTCGGATGCTTGTTTGTTCAGGAAATTCTGACCAATGCAGCAGCTTCTATGTCTGTTAGGGTCCGCTTGACCTCAACAAATGAGATGAGAAGCACCTTGTCTGTTTTTTTTTTTTTTTTTTTGCAGCTCACGACTTCTACAGTAACAAGCACCTGACTGCAGAGGACTGCACACTAAACCAAATCTGAGGGGCTTTTCCAGTAAACCGTGACATTCGACACTCCCTAAAAGTGGCTGCAGTTCACTGGATGTGCTCTGAAAATCACTAATCCGTTCTCCACCAGAGGCCGTGAAGAGGCTGGTTTATGCTCCGAACGCTCCTGTGCTCCTGCTCTCTGATAGCCTGCTCTGCCTCAGACCCAGGCCTGGGTGTTCAGGTGTGTTTGTAGGTGTGTGGAGTGTGGATTGTACAGCCTGTGTCTGGGAGAGAATGAGAGGGTGAATGAGAGAGAGACAGTGACAGAGAGAGAGAGAGAGAGAGACTGTTTTCTGTGCAGTTTTAATCATCTATTGAGCAGGAACAAATCATTTCTATATATACAACGCACTGCTTTGATTAAATGTTCCTGGCCACTCCTACCATTACAAATGGTGAAACAAAGGACTCCCCGAAACGTGTCCAACCTATCTACATGCCAGCCTGAGAAACCCTCCAGAAGGAACCACACTCTATACACAGGCCTACACAGGCACAGTTTTAGGTCATTCCCTGGTTTTCTTATACATATTTTGAAGTACAGCTGACTGCCAAGAAGATTTGACTGTGCACACAATTACTACTTCAGTATCACGCTGTGTGCAGTCACCTCAGAGGGTTACCCTCGGTCCCCTCAAGTCAACAAGCCAAGACTGTTGCTCAAATGTACAGACAGCAACATTGATGAGTACTGCATTAAAAAATAATAAGCTTTCCTCGTAGATTTCTTCCTGTTTCATACTGACAGTTCCTGGGCAAAATGAGTAATGAACTCCTTTTGAAAGTTAAAAAGGAGAGAAGTCAGGCACCTTGGAATAATCTCTGTCAGGCATAAATATTTTATAAGCCAGCTCTCTAATAACATTGACACAGTGGAGCAATACAACTGAGCAACAACTTAACCTCACGCGTCCCACATATGTTTAATAATCCTTCTCTGAGACGCAGAGCTGAAACAATAAACAGCGGCAGCAATTAATTGGATTTCAGTTAACTGTTATCAGGCGTCTGCAGAAACTTCAACAGGGAAGCAGGCCGGATCGTAAATTCTCCCATCATGATTCGCTGAAAACTCCAGGCACACACCCCTATTGAGATTCAGCCAATCATCTATCAGAGCAGGCTTTTTCAAAGAGCATCAGTACCTGGCATTGGGGCATCAATCAGTTTTAGGGACAAATTGCAATCAATCACTTTCAGGATCTGAACTGGACAGGCATATGTTCTGTAGAGCAAAAAAGGGCCAAATTTTTAAAAGGGTTGTCTTATGGAGGTAAAAGCACACATTCACTGTCTGGTAACTGGGTCAGGAACATGACTAGTTCAATTCCATTTGTGTTGTGTAAAAAAAATTATGCACAGCTTTAGAGGTCTAATATAATAGTGGTGCTGACACAATTTTCTGAAAGCAGCAGGTCACAATACACATACACACACACGCACCTTTACTGTGAACAAAATCCACTAGAAATTTCTAGAATTCCTGTTCAGACTCCTCATTTTGGCTGTGCATAATGCCACAACTTCAAAGCCAGAGGAACAGCATGTCCACAATCAATGTCCCTGTGGGTTTATCAATAAACACTAAAAGCGAGTGCACACTTACTTTTGAAAAAGATGCCAGCTTACATAAATTCATACATATCAGTTTGTGAGTCACAGGCGTCAGTGAGATCCCAACCCACTTGACCTCACAGGAAAACACTGCTTCGTGTTTGGGTGTGACATAAGCATGCACATAAATTTAAACTGTGGGGGATTCAAAGCCAGGGGAAATTCTGCTGTGAAAGTATGTTTCTTTTATTTATTTTTAAGACTGCTCATTCTCAACGTCTATAAATGTGTCTGTGAGGTGAACAATTTGCAAAGGCTCAGCTCATAATGGGCCCAGCTCTTTCACATCATGCCTCTCACCCATGAAATTAGACCTAAATATACATGTATGTATATACACATATAGTCTGGATATACAAACTAAAGAAAATCGCTGTGTGTTTGATTCACGGGTAATGACGTCTGTAAATGTAACAGTCTGCCCTTCGAGATTTGGAAAAATTGCAACTTGGTATGGAAATGGAGTCAGTCTTGATGTCGTTTTTAACAGAAAAAAAATATCGAGTCGTTCAAGGTAAGCTCACTTTTTTTCTGCAACTTCTGAACTAACAAGCAAGCAAATCGATTTGCGTCAGTATTTCATAACCAGGTAGTACGCATTGGAATCATTTTCGCGATTCGTGACGGAAAACAGTATTGTTTCTCCGGGCAGTCGGAGCAGTTCCAGGCTGTTCCGAGTTTGCTCACCTGTGCGCCAGAAGAAAGTGTCATTCTACGCACTCTTACATTCGAATTCGGGCTAAAGCCAACACGGAACCCTCAACCCCATCCTGTTTGGATTTAACATGATATCAGGGCCAAAAATTAACTGTTGAAATTCCCTTGCCATTAACAGCGACAACAGCGCCTTGAACAAGTAAACTTTCTTCCTGCAAAAAACGCGTAGTCTGCGAAACATGGGCTAACACACCTAGTTCATACAGAGAAAATCAGTTTCGCCCACACCTTCCCTCTCCGCCTCCACTTCGCCCATATTTAAAACTGTTGCAAGACCCCGTGTTGCGCTCGGGTTTTGCCTACCTGCTGTCCTAACACTACACTGTAATCGAGTGTGTGTGAGATCTCCAACTTGTCATGTATGAAGTGTGCATGTCGACTCACACACACGTTCAACGTTCACAGGACCTTCTCCCTGTCCAACGACCATGTCTGCATGCCACGCAAACAGCTGTTACTGGTACGAAAACACGAAATCACCCTTCATCCACATTAAAGCATCGAATACAGCGTTTGAATGCCAGACACGACTTGTGGATCGGCATGCACACGGATGTCACTTGTAGCTTTACGGTTCAAAAAACCACTGGCTGTGTACAAAGTCCGTTTCCAGAAAACTGGTCTTCCAAGTTCGCATCTCTCGGCATTTTAGAAACGCTGGTTTATTTTTGCAGTTTAGGTTCCTTAATATTGTAAATACACCTCAGAGACGCGATAAGGACAACACTGTAAAGTCCCGTGCTTACCTGCAAGAGACGGTAACTTCAATCTTTGTTGCAGGTACGTTGGAGTGGAGAGGATCGAAGTCTCCTATTGTCGCCATCCTTGGGGTTTTCAGTTATTTCTTAAATATCTTAAGTTCCAACCACTTAGCCTAATTTACGTGCGTCCAGAAAGATAAGAAAACAAATGACAATTCAGTGGGAAAGCCCACGCGTCTTCGCGGAGTTATAACGAAGCCGGTACCTGTGGGGGAAACACGCCTTAACATCCGAGACGATCCATGCACAGCACTGAGGTTCGCTGGATGCGGGTTATTTCTTCATTGCTACTGTTAGAAGCGAGCGTCGCTCCGGAGCGCTAACCGGAGTCTTTTTTCCGCGCAGTTCCCTTCTCTGCCAGCAGGTGGCGTTACCGCTTCAGTTAGATGTTCTCAGGAAAGATGCGCACAATTCAAGAGGTCTCAATAAAAGCAATAGTTTGACAGAATATCAGTTCGTCCTGAACCACAGGAAAGCCCAAAGATGCTCTGAATTGTTAAAGAGAGATGGTGATAGTACTTTGCGAAGAGAAACGATAGAAAGGGCGGGAATTTGCTTTGGCAGAACGAAAATTTGCTAAGGCAAAAAAATCAAAATCTTTGTGGATCATATAATTCCTCCACGTTTTGCGCAGTTTACAATTCTAATGAACAGACACCATTTTTTTTCCATTTTCTACTTTTATTCTGAATTCTCACTCTACAACTCTATCAAACGTTCTCCACCAACAAGCGACTCATCCCTGACAACAGTGAAGTGAATTTTAAACAAAGAATCAATAAAATTACGGTATTTAAAACCCATTGACTGTACAACGAAAAAAAAACGTCACTCTACACAGAACGTCAATGAAGGGGCAGTGAGTGCAACGCGTATTTCAGTATTAAGAAAAGATCATCATAATAAAACACTCCATCTTAAAATGCCTTTCATAACCTCACAAACTCGAGGAGCCTCTGCAGAATGCATTTCATTTTAAAATACACCTTTAAATTTTCATTTCAGCGGGGAAATACCATGCAAAACAATGCTAAAACAGATCGGCAAGTGCTTTTGTCTCGCTCCTTACATAAAGGCCCACTGAAAGATATCGGGCAGCTCCTCCGCTGTGGACAAAATAAACTAGGTCAGTGGTGAGTTACTACAGTATTATTATTCGGACTAAAATAACCTGACGATGTTGGGGGAAAGTGAGCCAGGGCACGAGTCTGGAGTTATTTCCTCCATTAAAATGATAACTACAGCCATGCAATCTAGAGCATTCCTCTCCCTCTTCCTGCTCCACTAAACTGAGATCCATCCACACAGGAGAAAGGCAGAAAACTATCACTGGCTCCCCATTAAATGAGTCCGGACCGAATGAGACTTCACTACTGATAACTCAACGCCAAGTGAAATCCAGCAGACACTTTTCTTCTTAGCTTTCAGAGAGAGAGAGCCTCATCCCTGCAGGGGAAAGAGGCTGACAGTGACTGACCCTGTTTCTGCGTAGTCCTGACTGACATTTAGGTGACAGGTAAGTCTGGAGGCTGAGTGATCTCTCCACGCGGTTTACTGGAGATGAACGGAGAGCCGGACGTCTAAAGCAATCAGTCTGTGAGATAGCCCATGAGAGCAGTCTGTTCTTCCAGACATGTGCTTGTAAGACCTGGCTGTAGTGCCCTGCCTGTCCTTCCCCATCTACAGCTCCCTCCATGGCCTCTTTGTGTACTTTAACATAATGTAGTTGGAATTTATCGGATATGTAGTTTACACAGTACACAGCATGAGTAAATACAGCCTTATTTGATTGAATAAATTTGATTGAAAATAAAAAAAAAGATTATTACAGGCAGCAATCAATGTTGACAGTATCTGAAAGCTGATGGAAAAAAATAAGCAATAAGTAGCCTGGTACTCACTTCTCAAATAAAAAAAGGAAACTATTTAAATCACCGATAATGCTTAAAGGAGTTGTACGATTTGTAATATGTGTAAAATTTTGAGCAAAAGAAAAAAAAATAAAACACAGAAAACCAATGTACACAAGTATGTCAAGGAAGGGAACTCGGACCCAGAAATCTCTATATTACTGTTTCTCCAAAAGAAAAAAAAGGCACAACAAAAGGTGCAGAGGTACAGAGAAGCCTTCCAGAACGTCCGGCGCCTCCCAAAAAAACGTGACTTTCGCATCAGCAAATTCGGATCAGACGTTCCTCTCGACTTTTTAAGACGCTGAGGCATCACAGACTGCCTGCATCGACTGGCAGGAGCCAGCACAGAATCCTGAGTGCAGAGCGACTGGCATCAACATCCGAGTGCAAAGGAAACTATCACCAAACAGCAAGGAGAGAATCACACAGGGAGAAGCGGTACTGCGGCAGGAATCGGACATCTTCAAATCACTGGCCAGTGCGGTTACAGAAAATAAGTTTCAACAAGGCTGGCAGTGGCTGAAATTACGAAGAACTACGATTCTAGGTGAGCAGGTGGCCTATACTCTACCTGTATCACACTGTGCTACTGTCTATGTGCAAATGTGTAGGTAATCACTGAGATTTGTTCAAAAAAAAAAATAGCAACTGACTGAACATAAAGTGGCTCAGAATGGACTTCTGCTTGCTACAGTGAGAAAGACCCTCCTTCAGGCTACGCGCTAAAGCGGTTTACAAATGTGTAATGCAATTCGCATACCTATCCGTGGCTACAAAGATCAATGATTCAAATGCAGTATTTTTCTGAGCTTGGTTTGATTAGCAGCTTTATGGCACCAACCAAGGAGAGATTCTACGTGCTCTATAAAGGAAGCTCAGCACTTTGAATCTCAAAGTAATAATAATAATAATAAAAAATACATGTATTCCTTTACTGATTCCTTTAGTTTCCTTTCGTATGCCATCTTTTATTTCGCTCTAACCGTTTCTTAACCCCAGACACGCAAACACGCATACATGCACACACACACGCGCGCACACACACACATAATGCCTAATGTTTGATTTTTGTCATAAACCGTGTTGGATTTTCTAAGGGGTTCATCAGTGAGGAGATGAACCCTTCCCTTTTAGGCCGTTGATACTCTGACAGGCTCAGAGATCCCACGCCCCATCATTCAAACACATGCACGCATTTAAAAAAAAAAAAAAAAAAAAAAAAAAAAAGTGTGGAAAACTGTAAATAAAAAAACCTGGGAACTACAGTTGTGTTTGGCATTCAAAAAAAATGATAAAATAAAAAAAAAAAAAACAGTAAAATGACAGGAAGCTTCAGCCCCTGGATGATTGGCACTTGTTGCAGAGTCTGCTGTGTGATTACAGTGCGGTTCCCATTCCAGACACTGCAGTCCTCACAGCAGCCAGCAGGGGGCGATGTGGGATCCACGGTCAGGCTGGGGGGCAGACCGGGCACCGCCGGCCGCTCGGGAGTCCCGGGATCGGAGACGCGGGGGGGGGACTGTCAGACGATTGTGTTGGTGCCGCGGAGACCCACGCCGCGGGCGAACTGCTCCAGCAGGCCGGAGATGGCTCCGGAGGGGCTGGGGGCGGCCGACTTCAGCCCCACCGTGGAGCTGTAGGCGGCGAGGAAGACCTCCCGCACTGCCTCCAGCCGCACCTGCCGCTCCGACGGGGCCGGGCACCTGGGCGGAGGGGAGAGCAGGAAGGGAAGAGCCGTCACAGGTACAGCTAAGCACACACCTACACCTCCCACTTCAACTACACCTGTTCAGAAGGTATTACACGGAGACCTACATTCAGGTCCAACAGGAGACAGCTGACAGCTGTTACAATCAACAGGCTGACTGACTATAACCATGTAAACTATTGGGAGCATTCCACAGGATATGCTGGGTCGCTAACAGGTTATTGCCAACGGATTACTAGCAAAGCAGCACACTGCTGAGGTGATTCAGGGACTTTAGATTTCTTTGAGATCGGAGCCAGAAAAAACTACAAGGCAGCTGCCAATCTTCCTGCAGGATTAATGGAGACCTCAAATGCTTCCAGTGTCTGTGAGGAGCTCCTTCAACCCGTCAGGGCTGTACAGCTCAGCTAAATGAATGAGTCCTCCCTACTCAGTCACTTAGGTAACCCCTTTGCACTAAAGCCCTGCGAAGGCCCAGCAAGAAACCCCTTTAGGGCAGAGACCGCTGCCTCCGTTTCGCTCTTTTTCACAGATTAGCAAGCTTTTAAAAGCGACCGGTGCAATGCCTCTATTCGTATCTAGCGGGAAAATAAAGGCAGTGACTGAAAGGCAGGTGAGGGAGGCGGAGGTGCAGTCGGAGGCGGAGAGGCGGAGCGGGGGAAGGGGGCTGTGAGAGGGAGATACTGAGCGCGCTCAGTGCGCAGATTAATCCTGACTGCAGCTCCGCTCCCGGGGACGCAGCGGGGCAGGAGGTGGCAGGCGCTGATAAACCGCCTCTCCTGCTCCCTCTAAGCACCCCCCAAATTCCCTCAACCCCAACCCCTTCAAAACAGCCCAGCCCGGATGGGACTCTCAGAACTGCCGCGCACAAGTCAGCCTGCAAGCTAAGTCGCACCTGAGGAAAGATCTCCTGGGAAATGGGGAAAATAGGGAGACTTCAAACAGCAAAGGCTGTCAGCTCTTCTCACCTCTGCCGGCTGATTACAGGCAGGAAGTGTCACACACGCAGACACCGAATACGCTGCCTTCTTCGTAACAGATTACCCATCCCTTTTAAATATGAGCCAAATGACTGAGAGAGAAAAATACAGACATGCTACCAATGCCTGAGCACGTGAAACAAGTTTCGCGCAATCAGGAGGAGGAGGAAATTTCACATAACGGTAGATACCGACCCCAGCACCCAGAGGCAGCAGAGGATATCTGAGCCCTTGTGCTGCCTGCTCTCAGATGGACGGGTGATCTGTGTGCCTGCTTGGTGATGAAACACGAGCAGAAACCCTTCACTGCTGAGGAGGTCGTCGGAGGGGAGGCAGACAGAGCTGCTTGTTTCGCCTCTTTATTTGGCGGATCTCTGTAATCCCTCCAGCCTCTCTCGCCCTGGCCCCGCCGCCTGCCTAATTACCCCCAGAGCGAGCGCTCGTACGGCTGCGTCTCGGCCGTTTAGCTGCGCAGGAACGGGAGAGAAAAAGGCTGCAGAGACCCGCGTTCTGCCTGAACCCAAAGCACCGCCGAGCTCCTGTATCCTACAGAAACCTCAGCTTCAATAACACAGACCAGAGGAGAAAAAGCACACCGAGGATTTGCATGAGGGGAGGTAAGGACAAATGGCAGATTCCTTAAATAAGAGCACCAGCACTGGTTACTATGTAGTCTGGGCAATGGGGACACACCTATAAGCTCTCTCTCTATGCTTGCCGCAAGTCAGAGCCACACACCAGTGGCACAATAAATCCGATCTCCACCGAGCTTTAGAAACAGGACTCACCCTTCATGCTGCTACACAACAGCCTGCTTCACTACCAGCAGGCTACTACTTCCTCTGCACACCTCACTTAATGTGGAGTACCCATACCGTATACACAGGTGATTTATAACTAAGCACAAGCGCGCATTCGCACACACACTCACACTCTCACTCACATACACATGCGCACGGACAGAGATACACACACGCACACACACAAACATATGCACACACACAGACATGGAGGCACATGCATACGTGCGCACACACACACGTGGTCGCACACTCACATACTCATTACATCATTTAGCAGACGCTCTTACCCAGAGCGACTTCCAAATAAGTGCATCACTTTGCTAAGAGTAGTTATCGAACACAGATACACACGCGCACCCATGCACGCATGCACACACACATACACACACGCGCGCACACACGCACACTCACACACACGCACACTCACACACACGCGCACACACGCACGCATGCACACACACACACACACACACACACATACACACGCGCGCGCATACACACACGCACACTCACACACACACACACACGCGCGCGCACGCACGCACGCACACGCACGCATGCACACACACACACACATACACACACGCGCGCACACACACACGCACACTCACACACACACGCACACGCGCGCACGCACACACACACGCACGCACACACTCACACACACGCACACTCACACACACGCACACTCACACACGCACACGCGCACACACGCACACGCACACGCACACGCACACACACACACACGCTCCCTAGCGCTCGCGTCTCGGCCCCTGCGCTCCGGCGGGACTCACATCCGGCCGCTGGGTCCCTCGTCCTGAAAGCTGAAGGGGAGGGGAGACTCGGCGGGGGGCCGGGCATGGTCATGGATGCTGCCGCAGCCAGACACAATCTGCCAGCTGCCGTACTCGGTGGACAGCGAGGAGCCGGAGCGGACGTACTCCCCCACCGATCTGCAGGGCGAGAGAGAGAGAGAGAGGGAGAGAGAGACGGCGGGGTCAGGGGCGGGACAGGGAGAGGGGTGGGGGCAGGGCCAGGGAGAGGGTGGGGTCGGGGTGGGGCCGGGGGGGGCTGATGTGGGCAGCGAGGTGGCAGCCTCTTCGGGGGAACTTTGCGGTCAGAAGCGGGCTACGATGAAAGGGAGCCAAAGCCGAAACTAGCACGGTTGTGTTCCTCTCGCTGCAATCTAGTTAATCCAGAGACGAAAGGGGGCAGCCTGCATGAGGAGGGATGGACAGACCCGTTCCCCGAAGTGCTTCTGCTGATTCACATGTAAACAGCCATCTTCCTGCTCTGTTTTCATACATTTGCTGGTTTCATTTCTCTTAACTGCAGAGGCCTTTATTGTCCTGCCTTTCCAAACCTATGCAACTGCTCTGTGTTTAAAAAAAAAATAAAAAAAAGTTCCTCACGCATAGAAATTTTATTGAAAAAAAAACAGAGGATACACAAACATTCCACTGCTGCCCAGCGACGGACACTAATTTCATTAAAAGCACAGTTACAGCGCAGATAAAGACTGCTCAAACAGGCACTGGAGGGGGCACCACGCTCCAAATGACTTTATAAAGCCTCACAGGTGCAGTTAGTCCAGCGATAAGCCCTCAAAAGAACAAGAGCAGCCGCAAGCATTTGCTGATAATCAGAGACAGGTGGACTGTCTGGAGGAGACATTTTCCAGCACACAGGTCCCAGATCGCTTAAATGCATAAAACACGTCGTCACTACACCCGGGACTCCCTCCGTGTGGACTGTGCAGGGTGAAGATTTACTTTTCTGAAAAAGTCTTTCTTCTGAACCGTGTCTGATTTCGGCAGTGAGTTTTGGGTGACAGCTCGGAGCTGCCTTATCTCCAGTGACATCAGCAGTGTCTGGACGGGGTGCAGGTCTGGTCTCACTGCACTTTGCTCTGACTCACCGCAGTGACGGTTCATACATACTGTATTACACATCCAATCTGACCACAGGGCCACTTTACTTATTAAATCCTGTACAAATTTATGGAATATTTTAAAGTGTAATTTTGCTTCATGCTAAAAGTAAGAATAAAATCCAAAGTAGGTTACGTTTCTGACTTAGGATGATATTGTTTATACATGCCAGCGCAAAGATCTCTTGAATCTTTTTATAAAACATGCACGCACACGCACATGCGCACGCACTCACACATGTATGCATGAACACACATACACACGCACACACACATGTGCACATACATTCACGCACACCTGCCTGCACGCACACACACGCACACAAAGCAAAACGCATTCCTGGCAGTCAGTTCAACAAGCAGGCAAACGGCACAGTGTCAGACACACTGCCTGTGATGGTGATCACTCAGAAGCACTGCTCTCCTCCTCCTCAGTGCCGCATGCACACGCTGCAGACGCAAGCCACCAGGGCCCCAAGGCGAACCAGCAGATCCAGCACTCAGCTTACAGCACGCAGCAGCCAGCAGCCAGTGCCCAGCAGCTGGCAGAGGGTGCCCAGCAGCTGGCAGAGGGTGCCCAGTGGCCCGCCCAGTGCCCGGGAAGGAAAGCTGGGTGCTGTGAGCAGAAGCAGCAGCCTCTACGTCTCGCTGAAATTAACCCGAGTTCACACACGAGCAGAAGCACCACACCGACGCAGGCTTACGGCCTGAGACGCTGAGCACCTTCCCAGCAGCCCTCTTCCTCTGCTCATCCTCCAGGCCAAAGCTGCATGCTGCTCTGTGGCAAAGCTCTGGATCTGTCACTGAGGGACACACACAACCCTGCCCAGTCTCCCCGCCTGGCCTTTTCCTCATATTTCATCTCTTCTGCTACCGAGAGCCTCTTCCTCTGACACACAGAGACCTGCGGGGGCAGTCTCTCCCTGACACACAGAGGCCTGCAGGGGGCGGTCTCTTCCTGACACACAGAGGCCTGCGGGGGGCGGTCTCTTCCTGACACACAGAGACCTGCGGGGGCAGTCTCTCCCTGACACACAGAGGCCTGCAGGGGGCGGTCTCTCCCTGACACACAGAGACCTGCAGGGTGGTCTCTCCCTGACACACAGAGGCCTGCAGGGGGCGGTCTCTCCCTGACACACAGAGGCCTGCAGGGGGCGGTCTCTCCCTGACACACAGAGACCTGCGGGGTGGTCTCTCCCTGACACACAGAGGCCTGCAGGGGGCGGTCTCTCCCTGACACACAGAGGCCTGCAGGGGGTGGTCTCTCCCTGACACACAGAGACCTGCGGGGTGGTTTCTCCCTGACACACATAGACCTGCAGGGGGTGGTCTCTCCCTCACAGCTGATGGTCCCTGCAGCCCCTGAACTCCTGAAGCCAAACTGCCGATGAACCCCCATCTGAGCCCCGACCCCTCTCCCAACCCACCCCCCCCCCCTACTCATGCCCGTATAGCGTGGCTTCCATGCGGTGCAGCATTACAAGAAGTACACACATATCTTCTGACAGAAACTTAAGCTAAATGCAGTGCCATTCACACATCTGCTGACAGACAGAGACACAGCAACACACACAAACATCTGGAGGCATACAGAGACACAGCTAAACACAGTGCCAAACAGAAACATCCGCTGACAGACAGACACAGCTATACACACAAACACAAGCCTCAGGTAAAGCTGAACACAGCACCACACAAAAACACAAACATCTGCCCACAGAGCTAAACGCAGAGCCACACACAAACACCAGCCTGTCCCGCTTCAAATCGAAACAGCGAATGGCTTACCCTCTGCCCGGCACGGCCAATGGGCTGCTGCCGGTGCGGGTGAAGCCCTGCTCTGATTGGTTGGAGGAGGAGGAGCTGGAGGACTTGGCGTCAGTGAGGGGGTGCAGCAGCCTGTCCTCCAGGGGGGTCGGCTTGTTCCACATCACCGTCTGGGGCGAGGACGTCCTCGGCTTCCGCCTGCGGCCACACACACACACACACACACACACACACACACACACACACACACACAAGCACACACACACAAAGACGCACAAGTATGCGCGCACACACACACACACGAACACACGCAAACATACATACACACACATACATACACACAGACGCACAAACACATACACGCACACACACACACACACACAGACACATGGATGCGCACAACACACATACAAAGACACACACACACGGATTCGCACATATACAGACACACACACACACAGGTTCAAACACGTTAGCAAGAGGCAATGAAACCTGTATCAACCTACATTTACCGTTTCTGGCGCACATTTGCGCTGGCACTGCTTTGCCGAAACGCTGTCTGATGACGGTAGGCCAGCTTTTCCGCTTGGCGCTGGGCAGGGGGAGGGGCTCTCACCAGGGGGCCTGGCCCTGCGGCGCTCCGGACAGCAGATCCACGCCCTCTGCCGGCAGGCTGAACCCCGCCACCGCGTCCTCGGTGATCAGGGAGAAGTCGCTGCTCAGACTGGTCACGCTGCCTCGGTGGATGGGCTCTGAGGGACAGTGAAACACACGGCGGTCACCACACTGGGAGGTGCGGGGGTCACGAGGTCAGAGATACAGAACCGCGAGAAGCCGCGATGACCACGCCCAAACACATCCAGCCAAGCCAGAGTCAGAGCTCCTGTTATTGGCCGTTCTCTCAGCTCAGCAGATGTTCTTAGCCAACAGTGTGGCATGCCTGAGAAATGAACCGAGACTAGATCTGGGCAACACACAAGCCTGGGTGTGTGACGGAGCATTTCTGAGGCGGAGTGACTGGTCTTGGATTCATAACATGAGCACCAATCCACTAATGATAAGATGAGTAATGTGTGGAACATACCCACACCCACTCCCTCCCTACAGAGGAGGACAGACAGGCAGCACTGAAAGGGAGAGGATAGGCAGGGCTCACTGTGTAGAAAGGCAGTCTGGATCCCTTAACCTTCACAGGCAGCAGAGACACCCGGCACACGCTCTCAGAGTCTGAGCACGAAGCTGCCTCCAGCCTTATCCCGCCAGTGAGACCCCCTTTCACTACCCAGCAGACAGAAGGACCCTGCAGCTCTGCCCTTCTACTGATTATTTTACACCTAATTTCACCTGTTAGCCACTGAGCAAATTCTGACCGGAGGGCAAGCTGAAAAGTTGGATTTTTATGAGTTCCAAAACCAACAAGAAAAAAGTGAAAAGGGGAGTTAGTTAGACTCAGTCTGTGGTTACTAATCCCAGTCTACGGAGGGGTGTGGATGTCCCTGCTGAGCAGGGTTTGAGTCAGGGCTGGCTGTTGCATTAGACCCATAATCCTCCAGCAGCTATGGGTCAGCCAAAGGCATTCCCAACTCCGAAGCCTCATGAAGCCTAGTGAATAACTGGGGTCTCTAATCACAGATGCTCAAATGGAAGAAGGCAATGATAATGATGGTAAATGTGGTGGTGGTGATGATAAGGAAATATTAATTAATTAACACAGTACATTTCAAGGATCTCAAAAAACTCTGGAAGGGACAACACCACACCAACCAAAAATGCACAGCACGCCTCTTGGCACAATCTGCAATATTACAGTCCTCACTTACTGCACGTGAGCATTAAAGCAGCAGCGGTAAAGATTTATACAGCTGATTTGAGAGAGGATGATTATTTGGCCATTTTTTAACTTGAGAAACCTGGCAGGCCGTTTGGGAATCTGGCCAATTTACAGTGCTGCAGTGTAGATGTGACCAAAATCACAGGTTCCAGATTAATGCAGGTTTATTTGGACCGGCTATTAACAGAAACACCAACAATATCACGCCGCAACTGTTGCGTTCTGCATCAGAAATCTGAAGAACACAGAATATAGAGCCAAGCCTAAGCACAGCGGCCTTCCATGTCCTTTCCTGTAACAGCAGTGCATTGTGGGAATGGACAAGCAGATCAACTCACTCATTAGGCAGAGGTCCTCTACCGTGAACTCGGTGTCTCTGAACTGGGAGTTCTTCCTTCTGTGCGGAAAGCATTGGAAATATTACTCCACAAGATCAAAGAAGACAGAAAATAAGGTATGTGGACCATGTAACGAATCATCAACCATGACACAAGGTGTGACTGCTTTGAATACAGACGTGTATAAACCACTTTAACATTCAGAACATGCTGGAGGGCTGGTGGCTGATGTATAGCCTGGGTTTAACATGCACACGTGAATTCTGAAACTCTCTTCTACTGCAGTGACTCTCCTCTGTGTAGGCTACTCACCTTTGCTTCCTAACAGATGAAAACTTCTCTGAGACAATATGCTTCAAAAAATTGAAGCAAAAAAAGAAAATCTGCCATACCAAAGGTGCACAGAGGAAGCGTTGATGGGAGAAAGGGAGAAATAAATTAGTGAACATCGCCCCCTAGTTTTTGAAAACAGAACAGCATCCAATTTGAAATCCCAACTAGCAGCTGAAGATTGCAATGGAACGAGAAAAGCAGTACAAAGCCTAAAACAGCCACTGACAGCATAAATAATTCTGTGCTGTTCTCTTGATTAACTGCTATTTATAGGCATTAGATTGAATAAGAACAATCGGGATGACATTTCTATCGCTAAGCAAGGTCAATGTTTGAGCGAAACAGATGATCTGATTGAGTGTCCTTAAACACAGGCCATCACCATGGTATAAATGAGTGTTCCCTCTTACCTCCTCTCCTTTGCTCAGTCGGTCAGGCAGCATGTGTCTGCAATGCAAGAAATTAATAATGTAACTGAATGGGCCATTTCATCTTTCTCTCATCTGCAAACCAATCAATAATTCATTACGTGAGCATTCTGAATTCACAGAAAAATCCCGTCATTACCAAACCTACTAAGCTGGATTAAATTAAAAGTTGATAACTGTTTTTGTAAATATACATGTTGCCTATGCAAAAGTGATACACATACAGTCACCACAGTCAATAATTTCTCTCTGTATGCATAATCCGTTTTATTAAATAACAACGGACAAAACAACAGAGCTGTTTTTTCCACTTGCTGCTACAGAGAACATGTTATCAGCCTCATTTAGAGCGTGGTCAGTGATGAACCAAAGAGGCCAGTTGAAGATGCTATATTACACAAGTACAAAAGACTCTTCTGTAAGAACTTAATGCATTATCTGTCTGAATTTAATACTGTACACTCAACTAACGCTTGAATCAAAACAGCAAAAAAACTGCAGAAGATTTCTAATAAAAGCAGTCAGTGCAGTGACGATATATATTATAAAAAAGTGTACATATACAACATTGTGCTTATTGGGACATTTGGATTAAACATTATTATGTGAGCCAGTCTGGTGTGGTTCAGTTAGGGTTGCCAGATTTTACTTTTCATGAATGTATATATCTGTGTGTGTGTGTGAGTGTGTGTGAGTGTTCGTCTTTGTATGCGCACGTGCGTGTGCTTAGATATAAATCTCCTGTGTGTTTGGTATGGATATTCCACATTAATTGAAGTGTGCAGAGGAAGGCAGTGCTTAATGAAGTGAACTACTGTGTAGTAGCATGAAAAATGAGGTGCGTCCTGTTCATTAAGCACATCTGACTACACACACTTCCAGACAGACGTGTAATCCAAACGCATCAATGAACACGATGTTGTGTACGTACACTGTGGAGAAGAAGGATGAGCGAGGCTAGCCCGTTCATCATTTGAGTGAAAAGTAAGGGACAGCGTATAACTCCGTAACTTCGACTGTGGTTAAAGGGGAACTGTCCTGTGACCCCCTCAGTTCAGACCGTACGAATTAGCCTTCAACAAGAGTGCAATTAGAGGGCCGGGTTGCATAACACGATCAATACGCACAAAAATATATATGTCCTGACCGCCGTTTAAAGTTCATTTATTGATTTTGTGCAGGGACGGAGGGCTGGGCCGTGTGAAAATGATTCAGGCAGAATCCGTCTTTCCCTGGCTCAGGTCCCAGGAGCGAGAGGAGAACTGTGAGAAATAATTACCACAGCTATCTGCTGGGGCACGTTTCTGTTTGAGGAGTTAAATTTAGAAAGAAGCGAAGCAGTAATTATAAGAAAAACCTCCAGAGAGCTATACCACCATACCATTCAGCCCTTTGTCTTCCGGTAGGTTTTAATGTTATGTTGCTTTTTCAATTATTCATATGTAGAACACAGTCTCTAGGCAACCCTAACTGTAATGTGTTTGGCGGCCAAATATTGAGGATTAATCTCTCATTATAAAAATGATCTGAACTCCTACCCGAAGAGGAACCAGTCGTACGCGATGGTCAGATAGAGAATTTCAGCTGGCTCCAGGCTGGCATGGACTGCACCATCCTAGAAAACAATCACAGTGAGGAGGCAACACAAAACTGACAGAATTCCATCATTTTCTCACAAGTAAGTGCAGTCAGAACAGTCTCAGTACCCGTAAACCATGCATCTGAAATGCATGAAAATCATGCTTCTACATTTCACTCTTTGCATGTGACTGAAAATGGAAATTCTGATATTTTGAGAAAAACACTCTACAAAAATACACTATATATCCACACACATACACACACACAAACATATATATGCATATACATATATAGATACACATATACATATGAAATACGAGTATATACACATATACATATGTATAATATACACATTATGTATGTGTATGTATATAAAATATATGCACACGTGCGCGCACACATACACACACATACAAAAATGTCTGCAGGTGTGTAACTACACACCAGGTTTTAAGATATGGTTTTATTATGCTTTAGAGAGTGGCCTGCAGCTGGGCTCACAGGGATTTGGGAGAAAAGGAGAGAACAGGTGTGTATGGATCACTGCCCTGGAAAACTAATTCAAAATGCCTGAGGTGCTTCAGGTAAGATTTGAGTCTCGAAGACACTGTGCCCCTGAGGCACAGATGGGTTGCGGAAGGGAGAGGGAAAGACCACAGTAAGTGAAAAGAAAAGATGGAGAGAGAAAAGAGGAGAGAAAGAAACTCACCGCCCACAGAGAGAGCCTCAGGAGGGAGACGAAGAGGGGGGTCCTGTCCCAGCCAGATATGCAGTGCACCAGCAACCCGCTCTCATCTGTGGAGGGACCCCCAACCCCACAGCACAAACACAGAGCACAACCATCAGACTCCGCACTCCACACAGTGAGAATCCAGGCTGACTGCACGAGAACTGTACTGTGTCTGTGATGTTTTATTCAGCTTTGGGTACACTGAAGCACGCTTTTTTTTTCTGTCCGTATGTCCATACCCACATTCTTGTCATTTCGGGCTGCTGTTCCGCAGAGGGAACATGTACCACGGCCGGGCCGTGACTCTGACAGAACTGCAAGGCTCATTCATATTTCTCATTCATTTCAGTGTGTTTTTCCGAGAGATTTAAAGGAATTTCCAAGGCTGATCACAAATTAGCGGTAATCAGCCCTGCTGGGCTGTCCATGAGATTTCACTCCGATTGCTGCAGCCTCTCGGAGAGGTGGAACAAGATTTCAGCATAAATTAACCAAGAGCTTCAGCACCAGCAGGGGCCGGTGGTTTAGCCACCCAACTCACTCACATGCACAGACACATAGACTGAAAGAGCATTTAGTATTTTACTGAACAACTGCATAAGGATCACCCAATCACACCAATTACCACATCTTAATACACTACCTACACTGCCTATTACTACTGTCATTTTAGCGGATGCTTTTTTCCAGAGAGACTTACATAGGTTACAAGTGTTACATGTTATCCATTTATACAGCTGGATATTTACTGAGGTAATTCTGGGTTGAGTACTTTGCTCAGGGGCACAGTAATGGTGCCTGGGCCTGCATTTGAACCAGCAACCTCTCGGTTACGAGCCTGACCATTATGCTACACTTCATCCAGTCTATAACATGGATTGACATGAATGAAGACATTTGTTAAATGACAGAACACTGTAATAGTAAAAAGCTAAATCAGAGACACACTCATGTGCAGTGCAGAGTTAGGGAAGCCACTCACCGTCACTGTTGATGATATGAATAAGCAGTTTCAGATAGTTCTGCGTCTGCTGGACCAGGTCCCAAGACTGAGGGAAGAGGAAGAGTTGGAGTGCACATGAAATCTTACCTCAGTGTCATATCAGCAACCTGAGCCCAGTTAATTCCATAACAAAATGAACAAAGACAAGCACTGTATTTGAATAATTTACACCGGTTCCAATGTTCCACACACATAAGTCAAACACAAGTTCATCAAGCCCATAAATGTGCACCAAATGTGCACCAAGTTCTGCTCCTTGCCAGCAGGTGTCACTAGAGGACAGTGGTGATCACATGCAAAGCTCTTGTGCTCTGAAACTGCAGTATAGGACTACAAATGAATAAAAGGGTATATGAATGATCTACCTGATATTCACTCCAGTCTATGTTCAAGTTCTTGGTGAAGGAAGCAGGAATTGTCAAGGGAGCGTCCACAAAGTCCTACAGATCAAAAACATTAAGGATCCAATTAATTACAGGCACTCATCTCCAACAGAGACAACATGTACCAAGTAACTGATGATGTTCTGCTTGCTACTTTCATTGCTTTCACCATTTTAATCTTTATTTCAATGAAGACAATAAGTGTATTTATCGCAATACCTGGTTCCAGTTGAAGACTAGTCCCTCAGCGGTGTAGTCTCTATCTTTGTAATCCTTAAAGAATTCACAGCCTGAAAAGAGGACAGAGTTGAGAAAAGAACCTTTATCCAGCATACCTCTCTGACACGTGCCCATCTGTAACCCACTTCCCAAAACTGCACTTTCGGTTCCCTTTACCAACTCTGCCTGTGGGGAGTGCCTGCAATACCCCCGTCAGACTTTGTTTCTTTGGGGCCATCTAAAACCACACAAGTGAACACGCCATGTTGTCCTTGTCACGACATGGGTGACAGCCATGACCAGCAGTGCATCTCCCCTGCCCAATAAACTCAGCTCTGCTGCCCAAGTGGGAGGGGCATCCTCAGCCCACCTCACTGAGCCACACCCACTTCAGAGTATGACATCACAATGCAACAGAAAAGAAGAGAGGACTAAAGGGGAGTCTGCACTTCAGAGCATGACATCACAATGTGACATGAAACAGGAGTGGGCTGAGGGAGAGTCTAAACACCTGAGTATGACATCACAATGAAACATGAAAGAAGGCTGCACTTGAGAGTATGACATCATAAAAGGACAGGAAAAAGAGGGCTGAGGGAGAGTCTGCAGCTCAGAGCATGACATCACAATGTGACATGAAAGAGGAGACAGTTGAGGCAGTCTGCGCTCACCTGGGTAAGGCACAGAGATCAGGGTGAAGTCCGCATAGCGCTGGGCTTTGTCCACCTTCTCAGAGGAAGTGACACTGAGACAAAAGGAAACAGAACAGGGAAGCAAGATATGTGGGTGCTGGGGTGGTAGATTATTTTCTGAAGTTTCACCAGTGCTTCCCCACACACACACACACACACACACACACACACACACACACACACACACACACACACACACACACACACACACACACACACACAAACTTCAGCTGTGGAAGTCTGATTCAAGCTCACTTCAGCTCTAACCCCACCACTCCCGTCAATTACTCTCTGTCTCCGATTCTGCCCTTTGTGCAAAAATACAGACTTATCTGAAGGATCTGCAACAAACTAGCACGGTTAGTGAAGGGTAAACTTGCTGCTCACTTCAGGCCAAACTTGACCTTCTTGTTCTCCACCATGAGGTCGCAGATGTAGCGCACAGAGAGGTAGCGCAGCAGCTTAATGTCAAGGCCTCGAACCTTGTCAAACAGCTGAGAGTCCCCGTTCCTGCACAAGAGCAAACAAGTCAGCACCTTACAAATATGATTAAAGCACAAGTACCTAAAATATACATGAGGCCAAATAATAATTCACTAAATATGAAAGCAAGTCATTTGTAAAGCACCATGAAACTCAGCAGCGTTTATGCAAGGGAAAGATTCGAACTGGGGTTCAGGGAAGAGAGGTTGAGGTTAGGGTTAGGGTTAACTTAAGTCATTTCTAAAGCACAGAGAAGCTTTGCACCAGGCTTTGTGTCAGGGAAAGATTTGCTCTGGGGTTCTCACCGCACTGCAGTGTCATCCTCCAGCACCTCCTCCGATTCTGCCAAAGGGTCGTCAGAACCCCCTGCGGAGAGAGAGGGAAACACCAGGACTCAGAGCAGAACCGGACCTGCTTACCTCTGCCCGAGTAACACGGACCCCCAGGGTTGTTTGCTATATTCACAAACAAGGAGTACTGGAAGCTAACATTCAGGGAGCTGTGTAAACTGTAAAACAAAGCAATTAAATGTGGTTCGAGCATAAAAACACCAACACCAGAACACAGTTAACATTTGCCCAAGAGCCAGCACTGCCAGCAACATAAGAGTGATGTGAGCAACAACCATACATATAATCTGTTAAATTTCTTCTCATTTTTTCTTCAAATTGAAAGCAAACAAAATACCAGCAAGCCTACATAAACAAACTAGCTGTGCTTGAAATTAAGTGGTAACATATGTGTCACATAGAAAGTAGAAAATCCTTGCAAACCATACATACTAAATTAAATTAAAATTTAGCTAGCTAATTAAGCTTGCACTACACTGTAGTTACACAAGGAATTGAAAGCAAAAATTCCAACTTGACAACAGCAATGTTCTTTTTTTTAACTCAGTATTCTGCATTATTGTTGCATCTTTGTCAGCAGAGGGTCTAATTCATCAAACATTCAAAGATATGTTCTTATATTTTGAGATCTCTATGCATTACCCGAGTCACATTCATCAACGATATTTGAACCACAGATCTTACAATATTTCTTTGTGCATTCTGACAAATCTCAATTGTTCTTAAATGTACCCCGATCATTATATTTGACATGCCTGCCCCTATTTAAAAAAAAAAAATCACAGACCAACTGTCCAAAGGAACAAATAATAATAAAAAAAAAAAAAAACAGAAAAAGCTAAAAACGCATTATAACAAACTATACGGAGCTGAGATGCCAGAGAGGACGCATGTTTATGGTATTTGGTCACTGGCAGCAGGCAGCAGGGCCTCAGTTGCTGCCAAAACTGCGCCTTGGTAACAAATCACTTCTGTCGTCCGCAGCGCTCCCTCAGAGAGCCTGACACCGCGCACAGGTTCACTAAATTACTCACACAGATCACAATTTAATTACACCTAAAAACAGGCTGCACTGTGGCCTCAACTGTGCTGCAAACTGCCCACATTCCAAACCTTAACCACCGACCAATCAGAAGGGGACTGCAGTGACCAAGGGATACCGCATCAACTGTCACTACAGACATTTTGTGTGTTTATATGCAAGATGAAAGCAAAGTCAAAGTTCGGACGTGTATATGTTCTGTGGCGCTGCTATTAATATACACATCAAACATGCCACAAGGGAAGTTCCAGAATTCCTTCAGCCAACCACAGCAGACCTGCAGCTATAAAAAGCACTGTTTTCACCACTCCCAGTCTTTCTGAGACTTCAGCTGCAGGCAGCACATTTAATAACATATAAATTAAATCACATATTTTGTAATTCGGATCTAAAAACACATCAGAGTTGGCAAAAACCTCTAGGGCTTTACAATTCACATGATGAAAAGACAACTCTACTTCAGTAATTTGATGTGCGTTGACAATGTAAGTAACCACAACTCTCATGTTCCCTGAAAAGGTTACTACATCCTCATGCGCTTCCGCATGCATTCCCTGAAAAGACTGAAGGAATGTTACTGACTGTAAAAGGTGCATCTGTTTATCTGAACTCCTGTGCGTGTCACAGGGTACAGGGGCAGGCTGTGGGACTCATGGCGTAAGGTTAGTGTGTGTGTGTGAGTGTGTGTGTGTGAGTGTGAGTGTGTGTGTGTGAGTGTGTGTGTGTGGCTGTGTGAGTGTGTGTGTGGTTGGAGGCTGTAGGACTCATGGAGCAGGGTCAGTGAGAGTGTATGTGTGTGTGTGTGTGTGTGTGTGAGTGTGTGAGTGTGAGTGTGGATGTGGTCGGAGGCTGTGGGAGTCATGGTGCAGGGTCAGTGAGGTACACAGGTGGAGGCAGCACTGGGTCAGTTTCCTCCTGTTTGTTAAACCGTGTGGATCTAAGGCAGCCAAATACAGCCCTTAATGAACAGGGAGAAAACATTGCTGACTCGATGACATAACTTCAGTCTTACAACTTCTGAATGCAAACAATCAATATACCTGGCCCTGCAAAAGCAGAAAAATACAGTAATAGTTTCTCACCATACAAAAAATGTAATCAAAGAGAGATTAAGTAACTGAAAATAAACTATGGGCTGTTAGCAGGATGTCACCTTAAAAAATAAAAGTAAAACAAACCAGCAGGTATGAAGGTATGTTGCTTAACAGGGTTGGAAGTATGACAGCCTTACCCTACAACAAAAGGGACACAGCTTCAGCTTTAGTTTTAAATATTTAGTAGAACTGTTGATTGAGCTGTATGACAGACAAGCACAACGAATGTCCATGACCAGCAGACCACTGACCAAACCTTTTAAATGTTACCTCTGTGTAATTAGGATGTGTACAGGTCTCAGTTACTTGGCTTGAAACTAATGTCTATTGAATGAAATGAATCCATGCGTTCTAGATAGAACTTACAGTCCTTATAGTATACAAGTTGGTCATTTCCAGTTTGTAGTGTGCAGTGTATCTTTAATGATCTATCATCCAAGAAAATATAATCTGGCAAAAAATCTAAATAAATAAATAAAGAGGCACATCCACCTGTGGCCAGCTGTTATTCCACTCGAATGAGGACCACTATTCCCACCATTACTAATGTACACTACACCACAAAGTCCTCTTACTTCCTCTTATATTCCAGTCAGAGGTGCCACTTTGGAGACAGTGGGAATGTGACAGAGTGGAGATGGAGGGGGGAAGCAAACACTAAAGGGTGAGGAGGAAGTAGGCTTAACATTCTCTGTGTGGCATGCAGAGAATTAATTAATTAAGTCCTGCTGAACTACAGTGACAGAAATGAAATCAAGGTACCATGTATATAAAAAAGCGATTCTGGTCAAGCATAAAAACAGCATATTGATAGCATGTCGAGCAAAATTTTCAACTTCACCTTGTGGGGTTTTTCCCCCTGTACTGAGGGACAGTTTGACCCGAGATGTCCTGTCCATTCCCACTCTCTGCTACACTACATTACAGTTACTTAGCAGACAGTCTTATCCAGAGTGACTTGCACAGTTTACAATTTTCACGTTTACATTTATACAGTTGGATATTTACTGACGCAGTACAGGCTACACACCCTGCCCAAGAGTACAACAGCAGCAGTGGTCCAGCAGGGAACCAAACGACCAACGTTTGGGTTATGAGCCCTGTTCCTCACCACTACACCACAAACTTGCCGGCGCAGGATCACTGTCTACCCGCCATGCTCACCTGAGAGCTTCCTGCTGCAGCCAGACTGAACCTGAGCGTCGCGGATCGGCTGAACTCACCTGAGAAGATGTAGTTGTAGCCGGTGCGCCCGTACAGCTCCCCCCAGCCAGCCAGAGTGGAAGACCGGCAAATGTGCTGCGGGGCAGAGAAACGGCTCCAGGTTAATGGAGGTCAGCTCACCTACAGTAACCCTCATACCCACTGCAAACACTGCAAGGGCATAACTTCACTATATTCATTTATTAACTCTTATTCGGAAGGTAGAATCACCGCAATTTATCTTGTATCGCAACGATACAGCTATAAATAACTGAAAAAATATTCCCCACACGAACGCGGAAGTTGTACACTACACATTTAGTTTATAAGAATCAACACCACACAAGATCAAAATAAACCTCTTACCTAAACAGTGTACTCTGTATTGTTGCTATAGCCGCACTAAAACAACACGTTATCTGGACAGCAAGGTTAATCCTGAGCACACAGAGCTTAACTTACTGTGCTGGAAAGTAAGCCACATGTTTCTCCAGGCACATGAATTCAGCTGCTTACATGGTGTATGGGTGTCAAATGGACTGACGAAAGTTAAACAATCTGCTCTGTTTTTACACATCAATATTAAATGACCTATGTTATTTAGGTGCTATTCCAGTCTAAATTAAACCTGTTCCAAGAAATGTGCCATTTCCAAACACTGGGTGTCATCTTTATCTCCAAATCGAACACATTCATTCTATATTCAACTATTTATCCAACTATTATATACTTCAAATACATTTGCTAACGACACCATTGTTGAGATGTAAAACTGTTTTTTTGTAATAAAACTATTAACTATAACACAGCACTGCCCTTTTTTGGTGAATAGTTCACAAGGTTTTACATATTTACATTTTTACTAGTTTTACATATTACATACAAAAACACTCAAAAGATTAATATTGTACTGTTTCTTATTATATGTTACGTTTTTAATGCATACGTTTACATATCTACATTCACTGGACAGAGACAGTGAGAGCACCATGAAATTCAGATTGCAGAGCCAGCAGTGCAAAAAGAGCAACACAAAATACGGTGTGGTCACAGTAAGCTGAAGTGTGGTCAGGGCAAGCGTCAGTGCAGTCATGGCAACCGGCAGTGCGGTCAGAGCAAGCGTCAATGTGGTCAAGGCAAGCGTCAGCGCGGGCAGCGCGGTCAGGGTAACCGGCAGTGCGGTCAGGGTAACCGGCAGTGCGGTCAGGGTAACCAGAAGTGCAGTCAGAGCACTCACTTTGCCGTTGTAGAGGATGACGGGACAGACGAACCTCCCCCGACAGCGGGCCATCTTACTGCGGTTCACCAGGTCCTGCAGCTTACTGATCTGCACCGTGCTCTCATACCTGACAGGGCAGAGGGGAGAAGGGAAGAGGAGAGAGGGAGGAAGGCAGAAGGGGGAGAGGACAGGGGGTAGGGGAGGGGGGAGAGGTGATAGGGGAGAAAGAGGAGAGGAGAGGAGCAAGGAGGATATGAAAGGGAGGAGGGGGAAAACAGGTAGAAGGGGAGGAGAGAGGGGATAGGGGAGAGCAGCAGGCCAAACAGGCACACAAGTTACATCCATATCCCCCTTCACACCAACACTCATCTAAAAAAACTGTTTCCTGCACCAGAAAGCTGCATCATAGCTGATGCTCATACTATTCAAGTACCTGGGGCTCTGAAGAAACAGAACTACAACCTAATGCTGACTTTTTAAAAACAAAATAAAACAGTGGGTAGGAGCTAGAGCTTGTCAAAGATTTTAAATAATATAAGCAATGCTAAAGTGTGACAATGCCTACATTTCACAGTTCATGACAGTGGTACTCAGGAATAATGGAAACAATATCTTCAAGATTTGGAGGCTGCTATGAGGCCAAAGGGAACAAACTACACTGGTAGAGAATGACATGACAGCTGTAATTTGCCCGTCGCAACACTGTACTGAAAACAAAACCATCACTGTGAGAGAATGACCTCACACATACTGTGTGCATAACCTGTCTTTAAAGAGAAAGATTTCGCATGACACTGTACACTTAAGTTACGTGTGATTTGCTCATTGTAATGCTGTAAATCGTTCTAAAGCAGCATAAAGCACGTTATCTCATAAACGCGATTTGTGAAAACGTTATTGTCAGTGACAGAAAGGGGAAGAGAGGAGAGGATGGAAGAGAGAACAGAAGAAAAAAAAACATTATGTGTAAACATATACAGCTGAGCAAAGGAAACAGATTACAGCTGATAAGAGAGAAGCAGAAACATTAGGGATACATCAGTAGAGTAGAATGACAGCGTTTACAGGGGGGAGGACCGGCCGGTGTCCGGACGCTGCAGTGCAGGGTACCTGTCTTTATTCGGCTCCGTGCTCTCGTATTCCAGGAAGACGATCTGCCTGGGATAGTGCCCGCACACCTCCCCGTTGGCATTCTGGATAACACTGTACTTATAGTCTCTGCCGAAGAGCTCCAAACAACGCTTTTCTATCCGTTCCACCTAAAAGCACAGACACGAAAGGGCTATCAGTGTAATGAATACAAGTTTCTCCTGCCAAGAATAACACGTTAATGTGACGAAGATCAGAAAACTTGAGAGGCAAAGAAAGAGGAGGATCCGCAAATTTCCAACAGCGATTTCTTGCTGGATTCCTACAGTACCGGGAACTACTTTCCAAGACCGTGTTCGGGTTTCCAGCAGCTTTGGCTAGCAAATCATGCAACAGCCATGCAAGTCATGCAGCAGTACACACAGAGAGACTTCCTTCTGCAAGACTGTTTTTATCATCTAGCGATCTGCCTGTGTAGCAATCCTCTGGCTCGTCTCACTACCTAACTAATCATAAATCAAGCGCAGTGAGGCGTAGTGATTTGGCAGTTCGCGTTGACATTTAGCTACCGTTAACGTACTATTTCGATTTAGCCAGTTTACTAGCTGGCCGACTGAGAATAACCTCCAGATATAAACAACGTATATCAAAGATGACAGTAAAGCAATCAACAGGTTCATGGCAGCGAATCTTAAGTGGCAACACTACACTCTGGTCTTACCCTGGGAGTGACTTCCTTCGCTCTGTACTGAGTCTTGGAAAACAAATCTATCAGATCCGCGATTTCCTCGCTCCTTCTGCCCGAGATCCCGGAGGCGCTCAGGCCGTCGGACGCGTAGGGCGATGAGGCCATCATCGTCCGGGCCGCGGTGGGCTCTATCCGGACTCGTCCTCCCTCAAACACCGCCGCACCCTGGGGCCGGGAAGACCCGCCAGGCCATCCCTTCCCGGCCAGTTTCTTCCTGACCGCCCGCTTGAAGGGGCCGGGGCCGGGTTTCCGTCCCGAATTCAGGGCAACGGAGAAGTTCAGCTAGCTGATCACTTAAAAGTCCGGGGCTGAACTAGCCAGCTAGCTAGCCGACTAGCCTGCTAGCTCAAGCTAAACGAAACTAACTGCAAGGTGTCCACGAAAATGGCTGGCTAGATAAATATAGTTAGCTAGCCAATTAGCTAGCCAGCAAGTTGAAATAAACAACTACTTAAGCTTACGGAGTGTACGCAACCACACAACTCTGAAACACGATTCCCAGTCCATACTCCTAGTTCAGGGCTTTCAGCCTTACACTGCTGCTGATACAATCCAACCTCCAAGCTCAGCACAGATATGAAGCCGAAGCAGCTTCCCAGGCGGGGAAGTGAGTCAGGAAATCCCGAGGACCGCTGGCCTCGTCACGTTTTTCAATGTCATGCCTTCATGGTATTCCAGCTTTCGCTGTAAAAAAATAGTAAGACAAGGCCTTGTAGCCTAAAAATATAATTCTCTTGCAGGAGCGGATGAAAAATATTTTTGCAATCTGTCAAATGCACGACGCTAGTTGTAAAGTGTTGCTAGGCTAGCTGCAGACTCGACATGGGACGAGTGGTAAACAGGAAACTCATATCGACACGTGACAAACACCGCCTCTCCAGCTGTATGACGTCATCCGAACCACTTCCTGAAGTGACGTCATGGTGTCAAGCTGGGCGTAGCGTTGCCACAGCTGGCTTTACTGCAACATTATTTTGACAAAGGTACTTTTGCCTCACAAAACTAGCTGTGTAGCACAGTGGTAAGGGACAGGGCATGTAACCAAAAGGTTGTTGGTTTGATTTACCGCTGGGTCACTGCTGTTGCTGTACTCTTGGGCAAGGTACTTAACCCAACATTGACTCAGAAGATTTCCAGCTGCATAAATGGATAGATAGCATGTGAAAGTTGTAACCATTATAAGTCGCTCTGGATAAGAGCATCTGTTTAATGGTAATAACGTAAATGTAATGTAACAACTATTTGTTTCTTTAATATTGGCATGAACAAGGAAATTGCCTTCTTCCCTTCTCGTTTCAGTTTCACTTGTTATAAAGCAACCTAATGTCGATATGTATAAATAAGCAACAATTTACTAGTTGATGATGAATATCACAAATAAATATTAAGCTGTGATTAATAAGATGACGGCAAGTAAAAATGGCCTCCTCTGCATTGAGAGAGATAGGACTGGAGTATATATACTCTATATATATATATATATATATATATATATATATATATATATATATATATATATATATATATGTATATATGTATATATAAATATATAAAAATGCTTCTGGGAACAAAGTTATTGTGTTTACCGCACACCTTCCCAGTATGTACTCATACACACATGCATGTTATGTTGATGTAATGTTGGTGGAAAAAAAGGGAAAAAAATTAATTTTTCATGTTCAAGCATGGAAGACATCAGCAAGGGATTAGAGAGTATGCTTTATGCTCTGGGCACTTTCCTGTATTACCAATGTAACACCACAGGACACAGAGAAGGCAACATAATACCATTAAAATCAGTGGGAGTCAGCCTGTGGTGAAATCCCAGTGATGTGAGTTACCTGTAGTGTAAGGAGAATCTGATGCAATTTAGTATATAGAATGAGGCTCATAAAGAGACTAAAGACTCACATGCTTGTCCTTTTAGATCTGTCAGTGGTACCAACAGAGAGATGAACAGATTATTTTGGGGTGTGTGTGTGTGTGTGTGTGTGTGTGTGTGTGTGTGTGTGTGTGTGTCTGTCTGTCTGTCTGTCTGTCTGTCTGTCTGTCTGTCTGTGTTAATGTATGTATTAATACTTTGTATGTATTAATGCAATGATTTGTAGTTCACCTAAAGTAAGAGTGAAGGTCTTCTTTCTTTGGATGTGTAAGGAGCAATCAGCTTTCTGAGCATTAAGTCTGTGCATTCCTGAAGAGTCTACTGAAAGTCATTGTGGATAGTCAAGTGGACTTGTGGATTTCATTACTTATTTGCATAAGAGACAGCCTCATTCTGTTTACATTTTACATATTATTCATTTATTATCATACAGAGAAACTTACAAAATACAAAGCCAAATCTCAGTAACACATCTGAATAAAAGTCACATAATGTGAAACTGTGCAATAATGCCCATGAAGCCACACTGGATATTAATAATACATTATTAAACAGGGCTGGACAGTGTGGTGCAATAACCATAATGCTAAACTGGAAACTAATAAAGGGCTACAGCAAGACAGAACACACCAGTAACCTAAGAGCAAAAATCAGCAGTATGTACTGTATGCAACAGTGTTACGCTAATGTATACAATACAAATTCCACACAGAAATATAAGACAACTTTTTTTTCTCCACTATGACTTCAGACGTGCATCTTGGCCATAAGTCTTGTGCCTTTACCGTCATGCCCCACTGCTGCTTCATACTTATCGTTGCAATCGACTCTCCATATTGGTAAATATTTATCCAACCAGTCTTTCAGCAGTATATTGATCTATTAGCTTCCTGCTGCAAGTAGCGTGTCTGTAGTTTGTTTGCAACTGATGTTGATATATAGGCTCTTCAGTGTTTACAAGCCCTCAGAAGTTTTCTTGCACCACACAGAAAAGGGCGATCTGTAGGATAGTTCATACCCTCTGTAGTGTGTTCTCTCTCTGGAGTATTTCATCATGACAGACGAAAGCCCTCACGGTGGATTTCTGTTGCTCAATCCACAGAAGAGCAGAAATACTTTGAAACTGGGCTGGACATTTTGCCAACGTGAAAGCACAGGTTTGAGGTGCATAATAAACTCAACTCATTAGGTGTTCCTCATTAGTGTACCCCGTGGGCATTAGTGGGTGGTGTGTGGGCGTGTCCAACATAATGATTTATCCCCTGGCGCAAACAGGCGTGGGTTTGTGAAAGTTGGTGCATTTCTGATCGGTGGATGACAGCACTCGAAGATGAAAGGATCTTTGATATGTGAGTGTATATCTCTGTGAATGTGTGTGTGATTGTGCGTGTGTGCGTTTTAATAAGTTGCTCGCTGTTTTACAAAACACGTGACATCTATTATTTCACTGAAGCTTATTCTGTGACTCATTTTTCTTGGCTCCAGGGTACTATAAGGAAAGTGAAAAAATGGGTAAAACATATTAAAATATACTGCCAGTTAACAGACAGTTGGCGCATATAGACAATTGAAAAAACACTTTAGTTGGGGTGAATTTATGTGCCTAATTTAAGGCAGATCTTTATCTCCTTTTATATTTACTTTGTAGGATACATATCTGCAATTTGCTCACTCATGCTTGACAGCAGACTGGCATTTTTTCAGTGTCACCCATAGTTAGTGATCAGTAATCTCAAAGGAATCGTAGAGCTATCCCAACATGGCTTCAGAGAACACTGCATGAATTCAGCACTAAGTTGGAATGTAGCACCAACAGCCCTGGTTTAGGCTGAAATATTAGAATTGCCTTACTGAGCATGCACTTACAGGGGGTCAGAGCACTAACTGATATGGAAAACTGTTATCAAATATATGTGTGTATTTACACACACATTCACACATACATACACACGCACACACACACACACTCACACAGTACTGTATATAAATAAAGCTACATGGAAACCACTCGTAGTTTGCTGAATTCTGAGAAGATGGTAATAGGAATTGAATTCCTACAATAAATAAATGAAACAAAGGAAGTAAAATCATTGCATTTGTATCTTCTGCCCCCTTATTTTAGTAGGTGCCCTCATATATAAATATTCAAGGCTCTTGTTTCCCTGTTCTTAAGTCAATGTATTAAATTTACAAATAAAGCAAATGAGAATTGTGTAATATGCTCACATAGATACAGACATTCTGCAATAAAAAAGACAAATGTCATGACCTGGTAGTGACTGTGTGATCCATCTAAATGGAATAACCTATAAGTTAGAAAAGGGCTACAAGTTTGACAGGGAACACTTTAGGTGTAATAGATGACTCAATAAGTAAACTGATGATTTTTAGACACTGTTTGCTAAAGTGCAAATCATTCAGGATTCTGTCACCCCAGATTCATCTGTCATCTGTACAGTCCTGCACCACAAAGTGCTTCCATCAATCTTTAATCTTATGTGTACATTTATTCATTGGCTGAGGCTCTTATGTGTTCTACAAAAACTGCATACAATGGGGATAACCAAGTAGCCACTAAATCATCAGTGGCATCCTTGAAGTATAGTGCCGTTGTGGGAAAGATTGCCACAAGTGGAGTTAGGGCTGTTATCAGGTGCATAACCTTTAATTATTACTGTCATTTTCAAGCCACCAGGTTTGTACCACCACAGGCTTGTATTGCCATACCATGCATAGCATTAGGCTTCTGCCTCTGCCTCTAGCCTTTTATCTCCAATGCATAAACTGCCGTCAGGGTTTATAACAGCTCTTACCACAGTGTTAGCAGGGGGCGGGGTCAGAGCTCCAGGAGCCATAATGTAATCTGAATAGGTAGGTTTTCAGTCTGGAAAATGAAGAGTGATCTTGATGTTCTGGTAGCTGTGGGGAGCTCATTCCACCACTTAGGCGCCAGTGTAGTGAGGTGACGAACAAGATGGGCGATCCCTCTAGGAAGGGATGACCAGGCACCTAGATGTGCCAGAGCAAAGTGATCTGGCGGGGGTGTAGATTGTGATAATGGATTATACGAGTAGGGCTGCTTTTCGCCATTGCTTGGTAGGCTAGAACCAGAGCCTTGAGCTTTTGCCAAGCCATAACAGGTAGCCAATAGAGGGTGAGGAGATGTGTGGCAGAAGAGTGTATTGGTGGGTTGTAGGTCAGGTGAGCTGCTGCGTTCTGAGTCAGTAGGAGAGGTCTTTCCAGAAGACCAGGCAGAAAGGAGTAGCAGCATACCCATCTGGAAAGTACAATGGCTTGGGCCAAGAGTATTTTTGCCCACACACACACACACACACACATATACGGATGGATACACGTATACACACCTACACTCACACACAAAACACATACACACACACACGCACATGCTCTCATACACACACATATACACCTGGAGATTTTAGCACTACTGGTTGGTGAATTAATTCAACAGCTGCAACAAATACAACACTTGCAAACCACTGTAAGAGGGTAAATTGAGAAATGTATTGTCATTTGTTTATTAGTATTGGCAGATGTAGATATACTGACCTTTTCTGCTATACTTAAGTCCAAAATTAAACCTGATTTCTTTGCGGTTCAGTTTTTACTTCAAGTGATGCGTTTAAGCAACCATTACCTATACTGTACTTACACAGCATTGCAAGTCATTTTCATAACCATTACAGTTAATTTGGTCCTAGACATTTGCATTATAGCTACGTTTCTGCTGGGAGACTGCACTGGTACTTTCTCAGAGTTTTCCCAAAAACCTTATAAAGACTTATATAAAGTCAAATGAATTGTTGACATGGGACTGTCTCTCTTTAATTATTTAGATGATGAATGGATTGATTGATTTGTTGATTTATAGGTATTTTTTCTGTAAGATTTTTTTACACCTCCACTAATGTACCTTTCAGAAATATCAAATCATGAACAAGATTTTTGTTTAGAAAAATACTTTTTATTGTTCTTTCACACAAAACATGAATGAAAATACAGGTATATTCATACTGATGTCTGTCTGCTCATATAAAGGGTTTAACTCCAAAGAGGAACAAATCGTCAGTCCTCTAGTTTCAGGAAGGTCTCATATATATCTCTGACAGGCCAATTGCAATGAACCTAACAGGGGTTTAAATCTCAGGTTTAAACCAGGGCCATTGCACTCCATTACAACTGGAACAGGTGTTCCTAATAAATGAGATTAGGAACAGCTGTTCCAGGCCGCATAGAGGTCAGCGGTCCAGCGGTCTAAGCTGGAGATTTAAACCCTTGCTAAGGTTGCTGCAATTGGCCAAATATGATTTGTTACAGGAACCCATATGCTGTCAGGCTATTTGTTACATTTCAGCTGACCTGTAGTTCGACACTGTTGCTGTACCTGTTACCTGTTCGCCTGACCGTCCTGTCAGTAAAATAATCAGCGTAAACAGCATAAATTTACTGAATGGGTGCAGTAAGTGTACAAAATTTTGAGTTGACAGGTAACTATATAATGTATAATGTATTATTAGTATTAGGCTATTATTAGTATTATTATGCTGCTGTTGTTGTTGTTGTGGGGAGTGGTGGTGGTGTTGTGATTATATGCTTTTAAAGTGTACATCTGAATCCAAATACAACAATTCATATTTCGGCTATTTCGGAACACTGCTTAGTTTTATTTTCTGCATTGTTGCCAGCGATCCACGCGCAAGCTGATGTTAATTCTGTGCGTTTCCCTGATCATGTTGTTTCGTTATATTATATGAGTTTGTGTTTGTGTCAGAGTACGGTTTTACTGTAAATTTGAGAGGGTGTGGGGGGATATAATGCAAATTCCTGCAATATTCGATACATGTACGCGCCGTCGTCAACAGTCCTCCACATCCCTCCCGAGCGTGAGCGCGCAGAGGAGAGAGACGGATAGGAGGAAAGGAGGAAGAGGGAAACGGCGAGAGACGACGGCGAAAATCGCAATCATGGAGTCCTGGCAGCGAGAGCCCGCGGCGCAACACCGAACACATCTGCAATTATTTTAATTCGTCGAAGGAGAGGGAGAGAACATACATATCTGTATGTATTTTTATAGAGGTGGCCTCGTATCAACGGAGACTGTCTGAGCAAGCGTCTCACGGATGCTCCTACTGTATTGTGGGTTATATCCTAATTTGCTTGCCGAAGATTCATCACTGGTACCCGGCAACGCAGTGTGTCCATCCTCCGACGCTGACTCTGACGGGAGGCAAAACAAATACATTATTAATACGTACACTGTGCTGAATCGAAGGAAAGGCAGCTTGTCAGTTTTTGTTGTACATTTTTGTTGATTTGTGCAATGTGAGTCCGCTTGCCTCGGCTGTTTCCTTGCCGTTTGAAAGTAGGTGGAGGGGAATCGCATAGGATCTTATTCGTCGTTTCTGAATGACTTCCCGGTGTTTAATTAATCGCATTTTTATCAGGTGGGAGTGAAACCTGGCGAAAACGGAGAATCGTGGCGTAATAATCTGAATAATAAGACGCCGCGGTGCTGACCTTCAAATAATTAACAAAAACCGTTGTTTCTTTGGACCTTTTTTTAAACCACATCCTCTGACAACGGGAGCATTTGCGGGGACACGAAGGAGGAAGATAAAGGGGAGACAGAGACAAGGGGAGAGCAAAAAAAATCATAGGCAGAGAATTGGTAAAAATGCTGCCCTCGCAAGAAGCCTCCAAGATTTACCATGACAACTACATGCGAAACTCGCGGGCCATCGGGGTACTGTGGGCGATATTCACCATATGCTTCGCCATAATTAACGTGGTGGTCTTCATTCAGCCCTACTGGATCGGGGACAGCGTGAATACCCCGCACGCCGGCTACTTCGGCTTGTTCCATTACTGCGTCGGGAACGGCATCTCCAGCCGGGAGCTCACTTGCCAGGGAACCTTCGCCGACTTCAGCTCCATCCCCTCCGGCGCCTTCAAAGCGGCCTCCTTCTTCGTGCTGCTGTCCATGGTCCTCATCTTGGGCTGCATCGCTTGCTTCGCCCTCTTCTTTTTTTGCAACACCGCCACCGTCTACAAGACGTGCGCCTGGATGCAGCTGCTCTGTGGTAAGACATATCAGCACGGTTTTGCCGTCACGCTTTCAACCGTTGGCCTAATATTATTATGGCCTCCTTTTTTGCTTTCGGCTGTTATACTTGTTCAGCTACTGTGTGTGTGTGTGTGTGTGGGTGTGTGTGTACGCGCACACACGCGCGTGCAGGGGTACCCCCTTTCGACCTGTCCAATTTGCGCAGGAGCAGCTTTCAGTTCTTAACATTCCAGTCGCGTGCAGCATATACCATTTATTTACCAGCAATGGCGTGTTGATTACGGCATGATTAGATGGGACATAAACATTTCTTGTATGGCACGACAGTATGTATGATCATAATAGGTTAGAGGTACCTTTATTATTAGTTACCTTTATTATAATAAAAAAATTCCGTTATTATTTTGTCGACGTAATATCTGAGACCTTTTCTATTGTGTGGGTATTGTGCAAGCCGTCCAGCTCGCCACAGCACTTTTAAATATGTGCAACAAAACGCGGAACGTTATAAGAAATTAATTACATAAGGGATCCCTCTCGGGGTTCCAGCAACTGAAGGAATTATTATTTAATGCACAGAGAAACATTGATTACGTTCAAGTCATACATCTAGTGAAGCGAAATGCCCTTA
Organism: Megalops atlanticus; assembly: GCA_019176425.1. NCBI lineage: Eukaryota > Metazoa > Chordata > Actinopteri > Elopiformes > Megalopidae > Megalops > Megalops atlanticus. The sequence continues at coordinate 39,082,026 of CM032879.1, read as the reverse complement.
TTTGATTTCTGCTTCCGTGTTACGTTCAAACGGCTATTACGTGATTGCGACGTTTATACTGTGTCGCGTAACCCAAATAAAAGAACGGTTCGCTATTGTAGCGTTCGTCTGAACATAATTAAAATCGGGTTTGATGTACAGTAGAAGGAGACGCATTTGAAATGCACCTGAAAGGCGATGTTCGGTAAATTGAAAGGCTAATGTAGTCTAACACCGAGAACTGTTGTGTCTTGCTTTGGGCGCAAGGGCAGCTGAAAATGTTTGGCAAGCAAAAGTGCCTTGTAGTCACCCAGTTTGACTTAAAAAAAGGCACGGTAGTCTTTAAATATCATTTTATTTGCCTTTTACGGTGTACTGTTTATTGCACTGTTTATTCCAGCACCTATTGCCTGGCATGCAGTTGAAGTGATTAGGCAACTATTGCTTGAGGAACACCTCCTTGTAAAGCTTATCTTTCTTTTTTACTTAATCTAATACATAAATGTTACGCTGTTATAATTACACAAAACTGTAACTGTTATGTGCATGAAGCCAATCTCCAGCACAAACCTCCATCTTTAAGTGCTTGTACCTTGAACAAAGTCACATAACGATCAATTCCAACTCTGTATGTGTGGTCCCCATTTTTACTTCATAAATAGTCATAATATGACATATGCAAAACAACGTTTCCATGTATGGGAATGGCAGGGATAATATTTCCCTGAATATATACTGTATGTCTCTTTGAATCACTGCTGCATCAGGAATAAGTTCAACTCTGACACTCAGACTAAAAGAAATACTCTGCAGCTTGTAAGAGAAATTCCTGTTTTGAGCTCTGGGCTTCATGGGCTATATGCATGCTACAGTCATAGGCGTCATTTATGCTGGGGACGCTGGGGACATGTCCCCACCACTTTTTGTCGTGGCCCATTTCGTCCCCACCACTTTTTGAAAGCCTTTAGTTAGTTGAACCCTGTCGTTGTCCCCAGCACTTTTCAAAGCAAACTGACTCCCATGGCTACAGTGATGTGCTTCTGTGAACAATGCTACAGTTTGCATAGATTTCTTGCCATTTCACTGTACCTCAAAAAACGTGTCTAATCCTGAACATGGTATGAAGGAGGATAGTGTGATATAATTAAAGCATGCTACAATTCCCAGATCAAAAGGAATTCAGCTGTGTTGCCCTCTGTTGTTTGAATGGTATACCAAGAACGCTGCTTGTTTTTGCACCATTAACCAAACACTATCGGCAGGGCTTAAGTACGTTTTCAAAACAGCAGTGTCCCTCCATGAATGATGTAACCGAATGATGACTGCAGTGTTGTTAATTTAGTTAAATCTGGTTAGGGGGCAAAAACTCTCCACCTGTCAGTTATCAAGAGACATGCTCAAGACACTGTGATGGGGACTCTGTCATCATAACATATCAGCCCTCTCAATGCATGCATGGGTATTACTGTACACAGCAAAATCAAAAGTGTTAATTCAACACTGTGTATAACAGATGTAGTGGTGTGAAAACACAGACATTTTGCAGAGTTAAGTAAACACTTCTGGGGTTGAATTAACACTATTGATTTTTACTGTATGGTTAAAAGTTCCAGCTGCAAAACAACTGTGCCTATAATGCAGACTCAGACTTCAGAACGCAAACCGCAGAATGCGGGGGAAAACAAACAGAGGGTTTTTCCCGTGCAACAGAGCAGCAAAGTTTGGACGCAGCGGTAAACAGCGCAGTGTAACGGTGCGGGCCCCTCTCCATCTGAGTGAATCTGCAGAGCGTTGCAGCCGGGGAGGGAACAGATTGTCCCGGCTCAGGGGTACCTGCGCTCAAACCTCTCGTCATATGCTTCTGATCGCATGGCAGCTCCTCACGGATTTCTAATTACATAAACCCCCCCCCAATTAATTAGACAAGGTGCAAATTAATTGGGCCTAAATACACATTAGCCGCTGCCTGCTAATTCAGGTGAGGGTTTTGCTTTAATGACTCGGGCTGTGAAGTTGAGGAGTGTTTCGCATCCGTCTGAAACGCAAGCTGTAGCGCGTTCCCACAGCAGGTGGTTTGCTGTGAGTGATCAGTCACCTGCACCGAGCTCCTTTGCACAGAAGCGTGCACGGAGGCATGCACAAGCGGACACACACACACACACACACACACACACACACACACACACACACACAGATGCTACTGATATCCCATCAGATTATTGTAATGTGCGTTTACTAATGGGACTTCACTTGAAGGAACAACTGCAGTTTGTTTTTAAAATTTTAATCCTTCAGTGCAACCTGCCCAAAGAGTTCTGTGTGAGCATGATGTAATAACGAGGATGATGATGATGATGTAATAAATGATGTAATAATGACGGTAAGCTCCCAGGGGTTGGTAGAAGAGTAAATGCAGTCCAGAGGAAGGGCTGGGTTAGCTACTGTTCTGTAAATTATCTTTAGCAATCACTCTTTGAGTCTCTGTCAGAAAACATCACGCTCCAGTTAAACATATGTGCTAAATACTAATTGTTATGAGGTGAAGCGCTGGTAATTTTTCAGAGGGCAGGCCTTTGTGGTCTTTAAGGAGCGGGTATCGATGGCAGGGATTAATGAGCACAGTGGGAGAGAGCACTAATGTGGCGTCCTGGACCCTGAGTAGTATCGACTCCATCCTAACATCCGGCTCTCCACCTCCGCTTGCAGCTGGAGGGGTGGGGTGAACGCAGGGGGGGTTGGGGGATCCAACCCCCCCCACCACGCTGCTCGCTAGGCCACACATGTCCCGGAATCTAAAGTGACACCTAAGTTATTTCTTTTCATCAGAGTTCGTCTCACCCCATTAAGCAGGAGAGAAGAAATATCACTCCGCGGGGATGAGGCCTCTCGCAGTCTGGGGCTCCGGGCGCTGCTCCGCCAGAACGAGCCCAGATTCATTGCGAAAGGAACAGTATGATTCTGCACTCAGCATCATCAATATCAGAAATCCCGCCTCTCGCTCACAGGTTGGGATGCCGGTCATTTTTTTTGCCCTTTTCCCGCACAAAACGCTCGATATGCAGAACAGCAAAACCACTCTGCAGCTGATGTGGATTATTGGAACGCTCTAAAACGCCACCGAGACTGATGAATATGACAGCAAAATGCACGCAGATCGTGCTTCTGTGAGGACCTCTGCTGATTTATGGAAAACGCACCTTTCAGAAGCCGCTGAATAACAGTTTATTGAAGTATTGCGACCTGTCATTGCGAGCCCCAGTCCTGCAGAAGGGTAGCGTAACGTGAAAAAATAAATTTAAGTGAAAGATCGCTTGTCTTGACCGCATTCGCCTCTCGTGGAGGAGGAAAAATCAGAGGAGCTGTGATTTTCTTTCTTTTTTGTTTGTTCTGAGACGAATGAAGAAGACAACAACTTTGGAAAAAGGGAGGGGGAAGTACAGCACACAGTGATGGACACACAAAACTGGCTTCATAGACTTTATGGTCTGATAAAAAAAAAAAAAGAATGAAAACTAATTTTCCAGCAGGTAGATTTAACAGCGCTGAAACCGGTGTATGAAGTCATTGCTGCAGCATGATTCACATGAAAGACACAAAGTGCCCCTGCTCTGCTCATCAGATAATGACATTTTGGTGTTTGACTTTCCATGAGTGAACTGCGAAAAGGGAACATTCGCAAAATGGAGTCAGGAAACGATTGTGAGTGTGCGTTTTCACGCTTCGCAAAAATATTTCGGGACAAAATATTTGAAGCTCACTGAAGTCCGGCATTTTCACAAAGAGTCACAGGCATGCTGGCACCGAAACCCGCTTTGCAGAACTCATTCCGGGAGCTGTTATGCTCTGCAGTGGTAGTTCCAGTAACACAGGGACATTGTGGTACAGACAGTCATTGGGGATAGGCACGGGGTGAAAGGTCATGACTGTGTGCTTTTGAGGCTCCCTGGGGCGGGAGCGGAGAGGGGGAGAAGGGGCATCACAGGGGGGTGGGGCTGAACACTCAGTGGCCATATCTGGGGATGAAGATGTGAAAAAACACCCCATAACCTCGCCTCCCCTCCCTGCCGTAATCACTGACGTCTATTTTCGTACGTTAGTAAAGAGATCCGTGCCTATAATAAACTCTGCTCTACCCCCGTGATTCATCAGACATCTCAGTCATGAGGAAAGAATCTCAGGAGGGGGAAAAAAAAAAAAAAAAAAGTTGGGGAAAAGTTGAAAAGAGACACAAGACATTGTTTCTGATCAGGGAATACATGAATAAACTGTTTTATCCATGTTATTAGTCTAATGTGTTTGACTAAAACAAATAGATGTGAGAAACAGTGCTATTGTCAGGGCCGTGAGTCATATGCTTCTGTCTGCCTGCTCCACAGTGGAGAGCTCAGATGCTGCATGCCGACTTTGGGAGGGGGGAGTTCATTCAGGTCATCTGAAAACAATGCTTTAATTATATTTCTGTACATATTTCCGTATATATTTCTCTATAAATTCTCTGGGCATGTGGTTATATTTCTGTACTTTTACAACGCTTACAAAATAACATAATTTAAGAATAAGAACCGGGAGGTGTCATACAAATAGTTATTCACGCGTATTTTCTTGCATGAAAGGGAGCATGGAGGTAAATTTCCATGTTTATGGGTTAGGGTTAGGGTACATCAGCTGTCATTGTTTTGTGCATAAGGTGTTATGGACATTGACAGATGTTGACAGATGTTGCCAGAGCACAGCTTTTAGCACTGTGTCGCCCCCAGGTCTGTGAGATTTGGGGGGGGGTGTGTTTAATTTGGGGGTGTAAGTGATGTGAGGCAGAGACAGCTGTGTGTACCTGCTGTTCGGGAGCTGATGGTGCGAGCTCCCCTCCTCCACAGAGCCAGGCTCTCCTGCGCGGAGCAGCCTCCGGGGCAGGGCTGGGGTCTGCCCGCTGGCACTGTCTCTAGGTCTTTCTGTGTCTGTTTTCTTTTGTTTTGGTTTGTTTGTTTGTTAGTCCCCATGGTCAAGAAGCCTGCCCGGGTCTACTGCCTCTGTAGGGCCTGGTAGCACTAGCGCGCGTGTGTGTGTGTGTGTGGTGGTAGGAGGGTTGACTGCTATTTTGGAGATAATTGCAATATTTAATTGCTCCATTGGAATATCAGTGGTGAAGGACATCAGCCCCCATATGCACCCCTATATGCATGTGCTGTTTTGGTTGGAAGCTGGTAAATATTTTTTTCTGAGGAATTAAGCGCACAGGGTTTGAAAGGAGCATTTGTCTCATTTTGCCAAATTTTGCTCTGCAAGAAGATCTCCCTCAGTTCTGCCATATAATGTAGTGGGCTGAGTTACAAATGCAAAAAAATTGAGCCTAATGCATTTTTACATGAATTTTCTTCTTTACAGCACATTTGTTCATAATATGAAATTACTCTTGGCTGCAGAACTTTAGTACTGCTTGTATTTGAGCAATGACGTAGTTTATATAATATTCTGTAGGGTATGCAGGTTCATTTTTGCTGAGTGGTTTTTTTTAGGTTTATCAAGAACCAATGATGCAGGAAGCTGAAGGAAGTATAGCATAGTGATAAGGAGCAGGGCTTGTAACCGAAAGGTTGCCAGTTCAATTCCCTGCTAGGGCACTGCTGTTGTACCCCTGGGGAAGGTACTTAACCTACAATTGCCTCAGTGAATATCCAGCTGTATAAATGGATAACATGTAAAAACTATAACTTATGTAAGTCATTCTTTGCTAAATGACGATGATGATGATGGTGATAATGATGAATACTGTGTCAAAATAAACTGAGGACGATGGCGATAAAGAGTTACAGGACCCCCAAAACCAGTCATGCTCATCTGAATCTGAAATCACACCAGTCGCCCAGATGCAGAATTTTTGGGGATGCTCTCGGTTTTGTTTGAGTGTTATTTTTGGACGGCTCTCAGGGGAAACGGGGGTAGGAGCGAGGGTGGGAGCGTCTCTGAACGCTATGACCTTTTCATTAACGCCTGCGAAAGCTCATCCAGTCGCCTCCTTCGTGGCTGAAAAGGTCATGTTTGAGAGTCTGGAGCGCGTGGGCAGTGTGCCTCTCGGCACCGAGTTCCCGCACGGCGCCGAGATCAGTACCGGGTCCGCATACCTCTGAGCTTTCGGGAAGACTCGCTTTGTCTCGGTACTCCCCTCAGGAGAGTTTCTGTAGCAAAAATGCCGAAATTATTTTGCTGCAGCCTATGGGAAGTTACTGCTAGGCATTCCTCCTCTTTCTGTCTCACTTCTGCCATACAGTGCAGCTTAGCAGGTGGAAGGTGATGAGAGTTTTCAACCGGGAACAAAGAGTCCAACAATCTGAACATTGTTTTTGACATCAAGAATTACTTACACCGCCTTGAAGAAGAGGAAGTTTTCAGGAGTGATATCCGAGCGTGTATTTTTTTTTCTGGAACAGGATAACAGTGCAGAAAACATTTCTTTTGTTTTCATTCATTCGTTGGATAAGGCTTACCTCAGTGAACGAGGGGATCATTTGTAGAAGAGAGCCCTTTTACTGTGATTGTCCTGGTTCTTCTCAGTCAGTAATTGAGAGGCACCGTATTGAACCTGCTGGACGCCGCTGGCTGTCAAAGACTGGAGCTGCACATAAATAATGTGCACAAATGCTGGCGACTCTTTCCAAAGAGCAAAGAAAAATGACATCACTGTTACTAGAGCCAGTCCTGAAGGGGAAGGAAACATGGCAAGAAGGGGAGGAAAAAAAAGGAAAAAAGAAAGTCCGAGACAGGCAGGTCAATGAGCGCTGCATCTCTTTCGCCAGGAACAAAGGGAACTTTGCAGGGATTTCATTCGAGGCCTCAGAAAACCCTGGCAGAGTTTGACCAGCTCAGCACAAACTGCTGCTTCAAATACAGAGAGCAGGTCCTGGGGGGTAGATGGAAGCGAAAAGCAGGCATTTCAGTGGTGCAGTAAGCTGTAGTCATACGCCCTGCATCAAGGCATGAAGGCATCAAGGGCTTCTGCAAATCCACCTCCTGAACCGTTTGCATTCTACTGCACATACAGTATGTGTGTGTATATTTATTTATTTTTTTTTAATATTATGTATATATAATGTTAATATATTTTATATATATAATATATGTGTAGAGAGAGAGAGAGAGAGAGAGAGATACAGAGAGAGAGAGAAATAAGAAATATAGCCTGTACAGCTATATCTCATCTCTCTGTCAGGGAGGCTTCGCTGAGGACCCAGCAGATGATGCAGCTTCTTCGGATACCAGTGCTTTTGACTGGGGGAGCTTTTGCAGCTGAGCCATGAAAAGAACTAAAGCAGCGTGTATCAGATTTACAGGGGAGAAATCGGAAAAATTTGTGCGGAAAACATGTGACACAGGTTATTTTTGTACAAGTCTCGGCCCTTCTGCCTCGCTAGACATGAGTAACACAGCTGCCACATCTGTGGGGAAAATTATACACGAATCTACGCAGACAAAATGATCTGCACTCAACCAAGTGAAATCAAGCTGGCAACAGCGCCTCACCCCCACCCTCAAACCCTCCCTCCACCCCCCCACCCCCTGTCCTGCCCTCCCCATCACCCCCTGCTCTCCCATGGTGCTTTGCTTCTTTTTTTGGAAGGGTTTTTTTCCTCCCGCAGACAGTGACATGTTGAAATTGTGCATTGCCTGTGTAAAACTGGGCCCTGTAAAATACTCCCTGTCAAATCACCTTCTCCTGGCTGTGGGTGCAGAGAGAGAGAGAGAGAGAGAGAGAGAGAGAGAGAGAGAGAGAGAGAATTTCTACTAGGAGAACTCCCCTGGGTTCTCCCTGGGGCCATGACCTAAACACCAGGGACACTCAAGAGACTGCGTCCTGTGCTGTGAATATCAGCAAGTAATGTTACTAGAGGGCAGTGTGATTGAATACCACTCGAACCTCGGGTTCCCTAGTGGAATGAAATGTCTTTGAAAAGAGGGAACTGTTGTTATAAAATGAAAAATAGGACCAAATCAAATGAATCTGTAACAGCAGCGCCGCTGTTGGTTAGAATATTATATCAGAGGCCATTCAGAGCACAGTGTTTCTGAACAAACCAGGGGAAACAGAGCTGTAATGGCACTGCATTTCATCTAAGTGGTTGGTCAGTGATGTCATAATAGAACTGAGTGAGGTCACACAGCAGTAGGCCCCACCTCTCTCTCTCTTTTTTTTTGATGCAGGCTCCGTATCAGGACATTGGGGAGCTGTATGTTGAGAGGAGATACCGAACCTTAAAGAGGCTCGGGTTGTGCAGGGAGCAGTCACTCCCAGACACCCATAACTTCCTGGCAGATATTATATTTCCACGCTGTTCATGCGAGGCTCGGCAGAAACTCCAGCTGCGGAATTCAATCACTCTCTCCTTTCTCTCAAGAAAAAAAAAGAAAAATCGGTGTGGGACAAGGCGTTTTTTTCTTCTTCTTCTCCTTCTTTCATTTTAATGCTTCTAATTATTTTTCCGAGGCGGCGTAGGTGAGGCGGCAGCGCTGGCAGCGCGGAGAGTCACGATTCAGCCGCGGCTCCGTCGGCGGCGCCATTGTTGCGGCTCCGTGTCGGTGTGCGTGGGGGGGGGGGATGTTGGGGGTTGGACACGGCCGCCATTGGCTGAGGCACAATAACCCAGTTCCCGCTGAGTTAAGCAAAACAAAGCACACGCAACAAACAGGGATTCAAATCGAATTAAACACTCCTTTCTGCCTCTGTGACAGGAGCCCGAATCGCTTAAGGAAGGAAAGAGTCGGTTGCCGTTGGTTACGCGAGGGTAAAGGAATCCGACAAGGATGTAGCGCATGTCCCAACATTTAACCCATACAAAAAACTGTTTATCGCATTGAGTATATTTAAAATATGTAAATTATTGCCGTTTTGGTACATGCCAATATAATTCTGATCTCCGTTAATGTATTTTAATTGTATCTGCAAAATACTCTTGGGCTTAACATATTTCTCAACATATAGCAATATATGTAATTTTCATAGGTTTTTCTATTTTCTTTTGTAAAAAGTCTAGGTAAGGCCTACCTGTCAGATTTTGAAATCCATTTTTCTGAATTTTGTGTGACTTTTGTGTCAGTCCCACTCTTTCTCTGTTTTTATCTACCTCTATGTTGTCTCTCCCTGTGTCTCCCTCTCTGTCTTTCTCTCTGTCACCCACTGTTATTCTCCCTCTCTGTCTCCCTCTCTTTCTCTCACTGTCTCCCTCCCTCCCTCTCTCTCACTCTCCTTCTCTTTCTTTCTCTCTTTCTGTGTCTTCTTCCCTCTCTCTATTTCTCTCTCTCAGTGTACCCCTTTCCTCCCTGTTAAGACCCCTATTCTCTACTTTCAGATTCTGTCTCCCATTTCAGAGAACTAATGTATCCCTGTTTGAAAAAAAAAAAACCAAAAACGTTCCTCTTGATATGCAAAGACGTGAGCACAAGAGGAAAGAAAAAAAAACAACAGGTTCCCTTATTTCACTAAGTAATTTCTCTTCCTCCTACGCAAATCTTTGTCTCGGTGGGAGCTTTCTTCACCAGAATTTGTCAGCAGATCAGTGTTAGGTATTTGGGGGGGGGGGTGCTCATAGCCTAATGTCTAGAGATTCCAAAATGGGGGGTAATCACTCTTTTTCTTTATTGTTGTCATCATTCTCTCCCCTGGTTGCAGGAGCATCAGTTTTCATTTAAATTAGCACTTATGTGCAAAAAAAAAAACATTTGGCCTATACCTGTGTATTTCTCCCTCTGTGCCTGTGGTGAGTGTATACTGAGATTTGGTCTTGACCTTGATCCTCTCTCCTTAAGGATTCCAACCTGTGTCCTCGGTGCTGCTCAATAATCCATCCTGCTGGAAAGCAGATGATCAATGATGTAGTTGTTTTTCCTGACGTGGTGGCCTTTCCAATGCCCCTGTGTGCAAACAGGCTGCCTCTTTCCACGAGACCAGGGCTATTCCGATCATCTGCCTCTGAGAGAACAGCAGCATGAATCTGAGTATATCTGAAATACATCTGAAATAATGAAAGGCGGGAAAGAGGCATCAAAAGAGAGTGAGGGAAGCAGAAACGGGGAAGGTTTGCTTGTCTCTCCACGCCGTTTTTGTGTTGGATGGCGAAACCTTAGTGCGGTTAAACCTGCAGCCTGTCTGGCAGGCCTCCCAAACGTGCCGTTAATCTCCAATCAGCCGGGGATTGGTGAGGTTTTCATCGCCGCGGTGACGCTTCCTCTCCCTCTTATAATCCTCCCCCCCGGAGGTTAAGCTCCCTCCAATTATTCTCCTCTCCATGCAAGCCCATCATCTCTGGCAGATCAGCGGTGTGCTCAGAACCCCTGCGCAGGTGCAGTGTAGCTCACCGTAACACCGGGAGCGTCAAGTAAAGGCTAAGATCCATGCAGAAAAGTCTGGCTCAGAAACCCAAGATGACTTTTTAAACATTTGCTGGTCAAATACAGACATGCAGCCAGTGATGCTGACCCTGCACTGAGGAACATTCCTACAATTTCTTCTGTGTGCATGTGTAAATGTGTGTGTGTGCGCGCGCGTGTGTGTGTGCGTGTACATGCATGTGTGTGTACACGTGCATGTGTGTGTGTGTGTGCACGTGCGTGTGTGTGTGTGTGTGCGTGTGTGTGTGCGTGCATGTGTGTGTGTGTGTGCACGTGCGTGTGCCTGTGTGTGTGTGTGCGTGCGTGTGTGTGAGTGTGTGTGTGCACGTGTCTGTGTGTGTGTGTGTGCGTGTGCACGTGTCTGTGTGTGTGCGTGCATGTTTGTGTGTGTGTGTGTGTGTGCGTGTGTGTGCGTGCATGTTTGTGTGTGTGTGTGCGTGCATGCGTGTGTGTGCGTGTGTGTGTGCACGTGTCTGTGTGTGTGTGCACGTGTGTGCGTGTGTGTGTGTGCGTGTGTGTGTGTGTGCGTGCGTGTGTGTGAGTGTGTGTGTGCACGTGTCTGTGTGTGTGTGTGCGTGTGTGTGCGCACGTGTCTGTGTGTGTGTGTGTGTGTGTGTGTGAGTGTGTGTGTGTGTGTGTGTGTGCGTGTGTGTGTGAGTGTGTGTGTGTCTGTGTGTGCGTGTGCGTGTGTGTGTGCACGTGTCTGTGTGTGTGTGTGTGTGTGTGTGTGTGTGTGTGTGCACGTGTCTGTGTGTGTGTGTGTGTGCGTGTGTGTCTGTGTGTGTGTGTGCGTGTGTGTGCGTGTGTGTGTGCACGTGTCTGTGTGTGTGTGTGTGTGCACGTGTCTGTGTGTGTGTGTGCACGTGTCTGTGTGTGTGTGTGTGTGTGCGTGTGTGTGTGTGTGTGTGCGTGTGCGTGTGTGTGTGCACGTGTGTGTGCACGTGTCTGTGTGTGCGCGTGTGTGTGTGTGCACGTGTCTGTGTGCGTGTGTGCGTGTGTGTGTGTGCGTGCGTGTGCGCGTGCGCATGATAAATGCGTGTGTGCGCGTCGTGCGCGCGTGCGTGCGTGCGTGTGTGTGCGTGTGTGCGTGTGTGCGTGTGTGCGTGTGTGCGTGTGTGTGTGTGTGTGTGTGCATTGTGGATCAGCATTGTGTCACAGAGCAGAGGCTGCAGGAGTGATCTCGGGTGCGGCCGCAGCAGGGAACCCTCTAATGGGATTGGATGTGGGCCTGATGTTCTCGGCCAGGGTGCAGATAATAGGTTAATCAGCTCTCTCTCATGCCCTGCCCCCTCCCTCTGACACTCCACACAGACAGGCAGGGTCTCCCCTTTCCTTCCCTTCCCTTTTTTGGGGTTCACTGGAGTACATTTTCACATCAAGTTAGCCATTTGCATGGGGTTACCACAGAAACTGCAACTCACCTTTACAGATAAAATAATATGCAGGAAGTGTGTGTCAAAATATTCAGCACATATCAAATAGTAGGTGTGCTATATCAATTATGGCTACTTTCATTATCATAATGTTGTGCATATGATGTGGAATATCAAGTGAAAAGTACATTTAATGTAAATAAATACATTTTTAAATGCACAAAGTAGTATATACGAAAGTGGTAATACCTGACATGTTTAGCAATTAATGCCTTTTATTTTGCACTTTTTATCATTTACATTACATCACATTATATTCATTTAGCAGATGCTCTTACCAATAGCGACTTCCAGTATGAGAGAAGAGAAGCATATCAACCCAAGTTAAATGAGCAACACTCCTAGACCAGAGAGTGTGAGCACAACACGCTTCAAGCACTAGCGCAATTTAACTTGTGCTAGTCTGAAACTAGTCAGCCTAGAAAACGAAGGGATGTCAAGTACATTGAAGTATGTTTACCATATATAGTTGCACATTTATTTGTCTCACGTTATCTCTTTCATATTAGCAATGAGCAGGGCCCTGGCAAATCATGATGGAACCACAGTAATGGCAGGTATTGATGTGGGAAATCTGCCTCTCTAACTGAAACCACCAATCAAACTGCTGTGACATCACATAGGGCTAACTGCGATGATGTCACAATATCTGAGGCCATGTAAAAAAGTGCTTAGATAATGCATCTGATGTTACCCAGTAAACTACACAGTTTCTGTTTCCTGAACTTATGAGTCATGCGGAAGTCATGCTGACTATGTGGTCAACCCAGCACAATTGTTTGAGAGTTTGCAAGGATGAATACAAAGTAGGCTGTAACTTCCTCTGAAAAATGTTGCAGTGTGTCTTCCTCCACTAGGCCTAAAGAATATCAGCAAATGGAGATCACTGTGTGTGTTAACTGGCTTCCTCGTTCCTCTGTTGCATTTTCCCCCGTATTGATTTCTTGGCCATAAAAAGAAACAGTTTTGTCCTTTCTCTGCAAACCCCTCAACGCTGACAGTGGAAGGAATAGTGAAGTGAGAATGAGGGTCGAGCCGGGGTGTTTTTCTCTCTCTTTTTCATCTCTCGTTCCAGCACAGACGTGACTGCACAGAATCCCTCTGCAGCAAACGACCACTCAGGGTGTCCGATAGTGCCGAGTTGGTGAATGTTCTCTGGCCTTATTTCAAAGATGCGTTCCTATCATGCAAGACAGAGCAGGAAGAAACGGGGAACATATACTCAGAAATGTGGGACAGGGAGAGAGAAAGAGAGAGAGAGAGAAAGAGAGAGAGAGACAGACAGAGAGAGAGAGAGAAGGCAAACACAAAGAGTGTTCATGTGGGAAGATATCTCTCCACCCAAGATTCATTCACTCTCTTTGCTCCTTGTGGAGCATAAGGCATCAACAATTCTCTTCCAACTCTGCTTGTCTTTTGCAGCTCTTTGTGCCTCTCCCCAAGACAGTTTCATTTCTTTCAGTTCCTGCTCAATGGTCCTCCGTCAAGTGGTCTTGGGGCGTCCTATTCTTCTTTTACCACGGGGTCAAAGACCTTCAGAGAGTTTTATGTCTCTGCCCCATAAATGCACAGCAACTGGTCATCCAGATTGGGGGTTTTGTGTACGGTTAGTAACTCTATCATAGAAAAAGTAACAGTTACAGATACTAATACAATATCCCTGCCCAAGAGCCAAACACCAAAGCCAGGTTAGATGACAAGCTGGCGGGTGCAAGAAAATGTTGAATTGAAAACAGCTTCAATACGGCTTGACTGACCAGAGGCACAAATGATTTATGTCACGTGTTACATTACCTCAGTTGTGTAAGCACACCGCAGAGTGTCAAAGTCTGTTTCACAAAGCTGAGATCAGATTGCTGGGAGGATCCAGAAAAACATGTTTGGGTTTGACATTCTGTTTAGCTTCAAAGTCCACCGCTAATTCTTTCACGCTGACGGGCGTATCTTTTAGTGGGTGCGAGTGGCAAAGCAGACCGTTGGATGCTGTGGGGAGGATCAGTAAATATGAATTGGCAAAGGTCGTCTTTGAGAGAGGCAAAGACTGAGATGATGATGACCTGTGTCAGGTTGTAATGGCTTATGAAACCTCTGTGCATGCAAGCACAGGCTTTGCGCCTCTGTTCCCCACAAAAACAGACCTCTGATGGACCCCACAAAAACAGACCTCTTCCTTGAGCGTCGCAGTATAACGCGTCTGTGGAAATACAAATCCCAGAATGCAATTCTTCACAGGGGTCACCTTGAGCCATTACACACTTCAATCCCAGTTTGTTTCTTTTTGCCCCCTGCAATCACGCTAAAAGGGTGTGTTTATTTGCACAAATCCCTCTGTGTGGTAATGGCTGGAGAGGGTGAGCACTGAAGACATCTCACCCCAACCCCTTTCTCCACATCAAACTCCATCAGCCGGGCCGACACTCGCCGCACAGCGAGGTGTCCCTGAGTGTCAGGGTACAGTAGCCGAGTGGACACTCTGATTCGCCGCTTATTTGGATGTAAATGAGCCTCTCTCGGCCAATCCCAGGACGGCTCCGGAATACTGATGCTAAAAGTATCGACTCCGGAATGAAGATGAGGGCCCTCTTTGCTTGGCCTGGTGAATCTCAGTCGAGAACGGGAGAGGGGGCGACGGGGTCAGAGGAGACAGATTGCGGGTGACCCTTCGAAATGCGCTCTCTCTGTTCGCCCCTGTCAGTCGCCGGGGGGAAGGGGGGGTTGGGATGGGGGGTGGTGATTACGGGGGTCAGCGGAGCGGCCTGCGGTTGACAAAGGAGCCGCTCGCTCTCGTGTGCCCCCCGTTCCTCCGAGCGTTTGGCTGAGCTCCCAGTATCGATCCCGCAGCTTGCTTATGAGGACTCATTTTTTGCATGCTTTATGGCCAGCCACGGTGCTGCGCTGAGGTAGAATGGAACGGGGAATGAAATTATCGCTGCATTGAGTGTAACAGCCAGGAATACAGTACAGTACAGCGCAGCGATGACAGGAGGTGGATCGATACGGAGATGGACAGAGTGATAAATTCTCCCGGTGAATTAGCGTGCGCTCTGGCTAATCCTCCTCAGCAGTGAGCGTGCTCTCCAGCCTCATCTCTGCAAAGCAGGAGAGCGCTCTGAGCACGTGACAAGGAGCAAGAGTGAACCCACAAGCAGAGGTGACTCAAAACACAAGAGGTTTTGTTCAAAGAAAGTAAAGTTACCTTTACTGGAGACTCAGGAGATAAGAGACTCGGTGCAAGAGCACACATGCAGGCATGCACACACGCACGCACGCACACACACAAGCATGCACACACGTGGCCGGGATGGCAACTCAAGACTGAGCAAATATGGGAGCAAAGGGCAGGGCTGAAATACCAGAGAACCCAGAAAGAGAGTAAAGAGAGTAAGTGAATGAGACAGAGCACGCAGGAAGTTCTGTGGCCATCTGGTGGCCAAACCAGGAAGCAGCAGTTGCATTCCTGACAGAACAAGATCTGAGTTGATCCAGAACTGGCCTGAGCTGAGACAAGACTTGACCTCCTTCAGTGGACCCACAGATCGGCTGTTACTGCACGGCACGGACGATGAGCTGGTTTCCCGCAGTTTCGGCGCTGTTCTGATAATGCTGAAGCAGTGAAGTCAGTGTTTAGACTTTGTGCAATCCTTTCGAATCCCCGCTGCACACTCCATGTTAGTGCATGCTCTCCATGTTTGTGTATCCCTCCGAACTCCGTGTCCTCTCGGCAGAGAGTTCTCCTGTGGGAAACCATGGCCCCATCTGTTTTCTCTCTTTCCCCTTTACTGTCAGGACACAAGATGGAGTTTCCCAGGGTGTGTTTTCACTGAGTTCACTGGCCCCGATCTATTGCAGAACCCGGGTTGTCCCGGGTTGCAGAATTCGCCCCTCTACGGAATGTGTGAGGCACTGCAGCTGGGATGGGCTCCTTCAGGGTGTCAGTTCAGGGGTCAGAGGTCAAGGTTACACATAGCAGAGGCGCTGACATCTCCAGTATCACGTATAGACATAGCTTGCTGGTGGCTTAGGTTGTCCAGACTGGCTATACTGTATGGCTGAGCTCAGTGGCTCCAATGGTGGAGAGTAGAAAATGGCAGTGTTGTGTTCTGATTTTTTTTTTTTTTTGGAGCCCGTACACATGCAATGAATTCCCTGCTGTCCTCAACCAAGTGCATTTCCACAGTCATGCTGCCCCATTTGGAGTTACTCTCAGACACACGGAAGTCAGATCTCTTTTATGAAATGTTGCAAAAGAGAGGTCACTGGTCGCACGGCATGCTTGTCATTTTTGTCCGATTGGTCATCTGCATTTGGAGAACGCCAAGTCCTGGTCTCTGAAAAGAGCTTTCCCTATGCACTGGGGCGCACACTTCCAAACAGACTTTGGCCTAGTTAGTGTTAATATGTTGAATATTGTTATTGCTTCAATTGGAGAGGCTGTTCTGGGGAGCATTGATATTAGGCAGTAAAAAATATGGTTAAAATAAGAAATGGAATGCAGAAGGTCACATCCATCCCCTGCTGCAGCTTTATTTGAGTCCAGGTTATGAAGTGTCTGGTTACCGGTGTGTTCATTTCTCCACGGTGTCCAAAGGCAAGGCAATACACACAGGGGGTGTAGGTTCATAGCGCTGTTGGCAGCACGCCATGATAACCCACTATAGATTTTTAATTATGACTCATTTCTACAAAGAAGCAAATTGCATTCTTATAACAGAAGTAAATTTCCCTTCCAGGAAGGAGATAATTGGATTAGATTAAACAGTAAACTGTCAAATTCTCAATCAAGACCAAGGAATGAATATTGATCCATGTGTTGCCTGGAATGCGTTCTGCAAACATAAAGACATCTTTTAGGTAATTGAATCCTGCCTCATCAAACACAGCTTGCTATTGTCTCAGAACGAGACAGCAAACAAAAAGTGTTCTTGTACTGTGTCCTTTTGTATCATGTACCTGAAATAGCATATTTTTGTGCTCCAATCATTGTTCCAAAGTGTTCCAATGTTCCAGATGTTGTGTTCCAGAATGTTCCAGTCATTGGTAAAATGTGGTAGAGCATCAATACTTACATTGTTTTATAGCATACTGTAGGTTCAGGGACACCTCACATCTTGGTGAATATAAAAATAGCTTGAGACTTTCAGACGTCACTGTGGTGTTAAATTGCAGCAACGTTGTGGCCACATTGCTCTCTTACTGTGTGATTGCTGAAAATTCAGGCAGAATTTTCTAACCTTAGCAGCAGCATTGCAAAGTAAAATCATGGCACTGTAACACAGTGACAAATGCAATACTCAAACAGCATGTAGACAATTTCAGTGAGGTAGTCTCCTGTTACCCCAAGCCTGATGGAAGCTATAGGTGGAAATTGTACTCTCGTGGTTTTCAAAGCAAACCTTTTTGGAAGCAAACCCATGTTTAGAGAAAGACAACGAAAAGAACAGTGATGGAAAGAGCTAAACAGTGAAACAGAATGCATGCACACGGGTCATTGCCCTAACACACTCGTAGCCATCCAACACGATGCACATGCATTCAAATGAGGATAACATAAATAGAAAGCAGCTTGGCGTTGCAGCTTATTATGTCAGTAGTGTTTACGCGCTGGAATGTTCCGTGGGTTAGCAGGGCCGTGGTTAAAGGGAAGAGCGTTGTGCAGCTGTGTTTGTTTGCCGCTTTGCAGAGCCACTGCGAAAATGAGTGTTAGATTTGCCTTTCGTGACATGCTCTGAACAGGCCTTGGGCTCTGCTCTTAAGAGCATGGAATTTTAGGCTCTGAATGGAGTATTCCATGGAACACCCCAGGGAGAGGAGTCTGAATGGATGTATTCCGTTGTAACAATGCAACACAATAACGCAGTGGCAACACGGGGGGGCCGTGTTGGACTGTACTCATATTGCGACAAGGCAAATCTGGCACAAGATTGTGAACTGAGTCAGGGGAGTGCAGCCGGGCTAATGGAAAGATGTTCTTTTTGGTAAATTGGAGACAAGCGCAGTGCAGTGGGACATCGGCAACACATCGGTATGACGAGTAGCCAAGTATTGCTTGTTTGATAACATACAATTAACACTGGTATGTTAAGGTACCTTCTGTGTGTATTATATATACATACATATATATTTTTTCTATATTTATATTTATACAGATACGCACATTGCATATATAGTGTGCAAGTGTGTGGGTGTGCAACTACATACCAGATGTTAAGATGTTTTAGCATGGTTTTAAAAATGCTGTGCAGCTGTGCGACTAAAATATATGTATGTATCATATAAAAGTGTCATATTATAGACACACACACACACAAATGCATTAACATTTCGGTGTTAATTGTAAGTTCTGCGTTTCATTGAAATGAAAGAATCGAGCCTGGCTGTTTTTCCCCCCGCGGCCCTTTGATGTGATGGGCCTCCTTGTAGTCGATGCTGAATGAAATGTTACATAATTTTAGCAACAGGTGAATGTAATTATTCTACTTTCTTCGGTCCGGATCCTTGTAACAGCTTTATTCTTTTATTCATATTTTCTCACCCGCTGAAATGACACCCTGCAGAGACCCCTTGAAATGCAAATGAGACACACTAGTAAACAAGTGTTTGGCATCAGGGAGCTGTTGCGGGATTGGTTTTGTTTATCAGAGTCGGAGTGTGTCTGTGAGACCATACGGACGGAGTGAGGCTGTAAAATAGAGTGGGGCTCCAGAGAACATGCGCGTTGTGGGGTGAGAGATTGCCTGTGATTGTAGCAAGGGCCCAGAAACTGTAAATCAAAGTGTTCTTTGCCACTTCTTTCCCCCTTTCTTGTCAGGCCTGCCATGAAGCTTCTTTTTTTTAAAATCTCCTTACTGTTCAGCTGCATGCTATGGAAACCACACCCCGGCCTCTCCCGCATACATTCTCTCTCTCTCCATATGCTTACATTTACAGTGCGTGCAACATGTAATTTATTAACGAGGGTAAACCACTCGACTGAGTGATCATAGCATGTCTTTGCCTTGTTTTTATCGGTGCGTGCGCTCGCGTGTTTGTGAGGGTGTGATGTTTGTGTGTACGGTGCGTGCGTGTGTTTATGTGCATGCTGTATGTGTGCGCATTCATACATGTATGTGTTTATGTGCATATGTGTATGCGTGTGGGTGTCTATACGAGTTAGTTTGCATTTATGCATGTGTGGGTGTATGTGTGCGTGTGCGTGTGTTTGTGTGCTTGTGTGCACACATGCGTGCATGCATGTTTGCGTGTGCATCATTAAACGCAGTTTGTAGAGAGACAGAAGAGAGAGAGAGCCCAGGGCCTGTTTCACCCTGATATTTCAGCTCGTTCATCCTTGAGAAATGCACACACTCTAATTATCAAGGTCAATAAATAATTCCATAAGTCGCTAAAGCCCCGTCCAAAAAGACTCTGCTCAGTGAATAGCAAATACTATTGATCCGTCTTTGCATTGTTGCCTGAGGGACCAGGGGAGGAAGGCATTCATTCTGTTTCTTACGTGTATTTATTAATTAGTTATTAATTTTTACACCTGCTTTTTTGTCCACATTTCACAGAAATCAGCATGAAAGATTTTACATTTCGCAAGCCATTTGCTAGTAAGGGGCTTTGAGCCGTTCAGAAAGTGAAGGGTAGATCAAGGAGCGAGAAGTCAATATAACAAGCACGTTAGTGTCAATTAGTGCAAGTGAATGTGTGGATGCCAGACCCTGGGAGAAAACAGCAGTACGAGTTTGTGTGTGTGTGTGTGTGTGTGTGTGTGTGTGTGTGTGTATGTGTATGTGTAGACAGGGTTCTTACACATCTTTACACATCTTCAAACCCTATGTTCCCTCAAGATCGCTGCGCTCTGCATGTGCAGGGCAGCTGACTGTCCTGTCCCAATGGGGTCGCTCTTCTCAGACACGATGGGTGTTCATTCCACGCCTGAGACTTCTCAGGCGTGGAATGAACTCCCCATGGAGGTTAGGACAGCGGAATTGCTGGCCATCCTCTGATGCAGACTGAAGACCCACCTCTTCAGACTGCACCTCGGTTCCACTTCAATCCCCGGCCCTAACACCGGATACCTCTAGCATTTGATACTTATTTTACGTGTAGTATTGTGATGTATTTTGGATTGTGTTCTGGGGACTGTTGTATCATAGTATACTTGGTTTCTATAAGAGTGCACAAGTTAACCTGTGGTAGGGCTCGAATAGTGTTATGCTCACACTCACTGGTGTGGGAGTGTTGTTAGCCTGGTCTGATGCTGTTGCTCCTTAAATTGAATGGATACACTTATGTTCTATTGTGCTGGAAGTCGCTCTGGATAAGAGCATCTGCTAAATGCATGTAAAGTAATCTTCAGCAGTGTAGCATAGTGGTTAAGGACCAGCACTTGTAAAGCTTGCTGGTTCAATTCCCCACTAGGGCACTGCTGTTGTACTCTTGGGTAAGGTACTTAACCCACAGTTGCCACAGTAAATATCCAGCTGTTTAAATGGATAACATAAAAATTGTAGCCTATGCAAGTCACTCTGGACAAGAGCATCTGCTAAATGCCAATAATGTAATTTCCTGAAACTCCTTTCCCCTTGCCTAACTAAATCTGTCTGGCAACTTTCCATATTTGACTGGGGAATGACATGCCTGTCAGATCTATTCACATGTAACCCTTCCTACTGTACATGTAGGTTAGGTGACAGGAGATGGCTGTACCTTCTCACTCTAGGTACCTTGCTAATAATGGTATAGGAAGTAAGGCGTCACTGAGCTCTTACTGTATATCGCTGGAAGAAAGAGAACATTTATCTGAAAGAAAGAAATATCTCACATCAACAACATATTCACCATGCACAAACTGTACATCCATGTACTCAGATGAAGTATGTCTACTCCCTGTTTAGAGTATTAGTGATCAGACACCTACACATGGAGAAACTTCCTCTTAAAAAGTTACAGACTTGCTGTGACTTGAGAGTATTATTTTCACTCAAGGAAATGTTATAAACATATTGTGCACACAGTATCCAATGTTAAATTTTGACATGGTGCCTCCCATCTGAGTGCATTTGGCACCATACCCAAATCAATTCAGATGCTGAATTCTTTATTTACACAGACAAATGTTGCCACACTGTTTTTAATTCATTACAGTCTGACTGCAGGGTCCAGCATTCTCAAAACATTTGCAAAACATGCAATAGCCTAGCTTCTTTCATCAGCTTCACCTCAGTGTTTGTGAGCATGAGAAGGTGAATCTGTGCAGGCATTAGACAGTTGGATAGCTAGTTAATTGGCCACACCTCCCAATTGCAAAGCCGGGATGGGAGATATTGCAAATATTTGGAAGGGGGAGGGCAAGGATACAGCAGGGAGGTCTGAGCTGAATTCATGTGTGCTGTGTTTACACATGTTTAGTCCTTCATTTATTCTTTTCTATAACCGTATTTTGTGTGCATTTACATGTTTTACTTATCTTGATTATAATAAATGATTAATGTTCTATCCTCCATTCCTGTGTTTTTAACGAAATCTTGTGTGTTTGAAGTAGTACACCAGCTTCCTCATGTCACTGCAATATATTAAAATTGTTTGTGTACAGTTGTGTGCGTATTGATGTGCTGTCGCATTTGGGCTTGTTGTCAGAGGTTGCTTTTTTCATATCGGTTACTGTAATCTGATCACAGGTCTTTGCACTCAAATGAGCTACCATTAGTTCAGTTTTTATTATTGGCTCCGTTGGGAAAGGAATGCAGGAAGGCAAATGGGAGAAGTTACGCATACAGTATTAGAGGTTTCACGCGCACACACACACATACACATACACACACGCACACACGCGCACATTATCCATTTAACACGCAGCTCCCGTTACACACAGCGATTAAAGCTCATGGTCATATCACGCTCAGGCTTCAGAGAGGCTAACGCCAAACTCAGCAGAGGGCCTGGGTTAGGCTGATCCCTGGGGAGAGAGACCTGCAGCGTGAGCTTTTCAATTAGGAACAAATTAATATCGGGAGGATATCTGCAAGTCGGTAATGAAGCCCTTTGGTGAGAGAGGCAGCGGGAAGGCCTGGTTTGCCCGGCTTTGGTACTGCACACCGAGGCCCGCTAACCCCCACGATCTCCCGCTCTGTGCGGCACCAGCGGCAGCCAATGGGAGCTGTGAAAGGGTCGCGCTGCTCAGCGAAACAGCACGGCGGCCTCCGCCTCCTGGGCCCGGCCAGTTGCCATGGTTGCCCCTCTCTCTGCTCGCATCAGCTGCACCAGCAAGCGGCTTCTTTTTTGGAGCATTGTTTGTGTTTTTCCCCTCACATTCCCTCAGTGCCCCCCCTCAACACAGACACACACACACACGCTCTCACACACACACACACAACTCCCGCCCTCCATGTCAGCGCCTGCTGTACTGTCCGTTGAGTCTGGAGAAGCAGCAGCTGGACTCTGTGTGGCTGTGTGAAGGACTCTCATCTCGTTTGTGTGCACACATGTGGAAGAGTGAGAGGCTGAGGGATTCTGTGTCGGTGTGCAGTGCCTGTGAACGCGGTTTCAACGCTCAGGGTGTGTGAGAGGTGAAGGAGTGTGGTGCGCGTCTGTCCTGTGTGTCACTACCGCAATGACATGAGCAGCACACATATGTGCACACAAGCATGTGCACGCATGCACACACACACGCACACACACACGCACACGCACACGCACGCACGCACGCATGCACACACACACGTACACACACGCACACACGCACACGCACACACACGCACACACGCATGCACACACACACGCACACACACACACACACACACACACGCACGCACGCACACACGCACACGCACACACACAGACACGCACGCACACACACCCTTGATTCCTACATGATCATCCCTCTCTGCTGCATCTGGTGAAGCCTCTTCCATATGTAGAAAGTGCCCCCTGTTCACACCCCATTGATTCAGACGTGGACAGACATGCCCGCCACGCAGGGATTGCAGTCTGTTTCAGCAGGGAGCAGATTCCAGGCAGTTTGGCACGCACTAAATTAGATGAGGTAGCAGTGCTTTAATCTTGCCTGAGCTGTAATTTTGCTTGAGTCATGAAGGACAGACTTATTGTTTCACTTTTTTTCTCCTCGTTCTTCCTGTCTTTCTGATCCCTGTCACCCCCCCACTGTCTTTCCTCTCATTCTTCTTTTCTTTCTACATCTCTCATACTTTTCCGTTTCTCTCTTCTCTTTCACTATCATCTACCTCCTCATTCTCTCTCTACATCTCTCTCTCTCTACCTCCTCATTCTCTCTCTACATCTCTCTACCTCCTCCTTCTTTCTCCTTTCACTCTCACTCTCTACCTCCTTCTTCTCTCCCTTCCCGTTCACTCTCTGCCTCCCCATCTTCCCATTCCTCTCCCCCTCTCTCTCTCGTTCTCCTTCTCTGTCATCCTCTCCATCCATTTGCCCAGCTGCCTGCCCAGTCCCAGCCCATAATGCAGGTTTGCCTCCCTTTTTTTACATTTTAAGAAACACTCTAATGAAACATCTTAAGGAGCACTCCCTGCTTCTCTCCCATCCGTTACTACAGCAACCGTTGAGCGGTACCCTCCCCCCTTCCCCCTCTCTCCAGCAGCTCCCAGAGTGAGCGTGAGGTGCATGCAACAGAATCTCGGAATCCCCACCAAAAACTGTTTTTAACCCTTGCAGTGGCATTGTTAAGAGGACAGAGGAGGGACCGCAGGGGTAAAAGAGTGGAATGCCTGCACACGCCCAGACGTGGAGGCAGGCCTTAAGACTGAGGGGTCAGACAGCACCCTCCTCATTTAGGAATGGATCTCAGATATACTCACACTGATATGATCTGACAGGAAGAGTTAGTGACTGTGGAATGACCCAGGCACTGCAGGGGAGTGTAGAATGTAATTGTATGCTTCGTAT
Organism: Megalops atlanticus; assembly: GCA_019176425.1. NCBI lineage: Eukaryota > Metazoa > Chordata > Actinopteri > Elopiformes > Megalopidae > Megalops > Megalops atlanticus. The sequence continues at coordinate 39,058,330 of CM032879.1, read as the reverse complement.
GTCAACAGTTTATAATGTTGAATATTGGGAAAGACTGATAAAAGATACTATAGTAGGTAAGGATACTCCACTGACATCATAGGAGCTGCTCACAGAAGCCTGATAAACGGCAGGGATCCTGAAAGCAGTGGGATGAGGAATCCCCGGTTGACCCTGCGCACCCCTGTCCCCCGTGGAAAAGCCAGCGTGTCCTGTCACTGTGATATCTCAGCAATTTTCAGCAACTGACATGACCAGTTTGAATCCTGGGCCATAGGGCTCAGCTTGCACTCAAAGCAAACGCTGTGCTGACTGATCCACTCTGGACCCTTTAGCCCTCCCTACCCTGAACAATAATGACTCTCACCCACCTCATTAGCGGGAACTTCAATGCAGGTGTACTGAGCTATGTAGTTAGATGAGTTGCAGCTTTTGCAACTTTATGATTTCCTGGGGTTTTCACACAATTTTTAAAGTAAATTGTTTTTAGTTTTTGCAATTTTTTTTCCCCCTCCTGTGTTTTTATGGGTGCATCCCCATGCCCTCTGCTGTATGTGAATCAGGTACTTGGTAGTGCAGCTCTGAGGGGCCCTATAACTGCAGTGTATAACAAACTCCCTGCAGTGAAGGGAGAGAGCAGTCACCCCACCTGGCCTTGAACCTGGGTCTACGGGGTACCAAACTGCAGCTTTGACCGCAACGCCAAAGAGCCGGGCTCGTTGGTATAGCAGTCAGAGCGCATACTCAACCGTAGTGACGGCTCTCCGTCACACTCCCCCATGTTGTTAAATGACCTCACGTGCAAGCTTCCTCCTCACTGACCTGAAGAGTCAACAGTCTCATGACGTACTGATCACAAATGGTCCACATCTCCTATTTCTAGGTAGATTAAAGTCCCCCTCTTCCGCAAAAACATATTCATGTGGAGCTACAATGACATCCATTACAGAATATTTTCAAATCTGTTATACCCCATTTAAATTATGATACTGGGAACAGTTGTTGTTTATCATGCATCTATTCACCTGGTAGGTGAAATGTGTTATTTTACACCTGATGTGAGGAGGAGGTGAAGGAACGCTTGTTTTTGCTGTTTTTGTGCTTGTGGTGAGATGGCAAGGGTAACCTCCTCAGAAGTGGCTTCATGTTTTCTTTACTGTAATTGAATTTTTCATATATTGCAGGACTCCACAATAGCATTTTAAAATCATAGGATTCATCTGATTCGTAATGGATGTTTTTTTTTTTTTCTTCACACTCACAGGCCACGTATGAAGCTCCTAAGGGCTACATGAGACCTCATGTTTGCTGTCCCTGGTACAGGAGAATGAATTTAGGATTTAAGGACTGTAGGCTGTAAGTAAGGAGATACAGGCCGTGAGTATACAAGAGCATGGCAAATATTCATAATCTGAAAGTAAGGTCTGTAACCCTAAACCCTAACCCTAACACTGTCAGAGACCTAAAACTGCCATAGTGCAAATCCAGTTATTACTGACATTACCATACTTCATCCATTTCCTTCACTCAGATTACATTTCTTAATTGACAGCAGAACCCACCAATCACATTGGTGGCACATGTGCATTATGGGCACATTGTGATTGGATTTGAATGTCTGCAGTACAGACCTGGCCAACGGCGAGACAGATACAGCCACAAGGATGCTTACTTACCCAGTGGCCAGATAGTAACCTTCAGGGACACGGATGAGAATTTTTTTGCATTGCTGACCCAGTCAGTGGAGATATGGACACTTTAAAGGACATAATATAACTCATCCTGCGTGTACTAAGATAGAACAAAAGTGTCTTCCTGTCAAAGTTCAGTGGTCTTATCACGGAGAACAGAGGGCAAGAGAGCTGATGCGCTTTCAGCAGTAAAAGGAGTTGTAACATTATATTACTGGCTCTGAAGATGACATTTTCATGGTGAGGGCATTGCTTGCTTCAAAGGCTGTGATAAGGTATACCAAAACTGACACCAAAAAAAAAAACAATTAAATAGACCACCACAAAGTATCAGTTCTTCAAGGTGTTCTCCAACTTCAATCAGTCTTGCACAAAGACCTCCTCCCTTTGAGCTTGCTCCCCTTGTAAACACCTTTGGTCGAACACTCCCCTCAGACTTGTTTGAAGTCAAAGACATGCAGGTGCTGCACATTTCCACGGCAACACAACATCCAGAGATCTTTACATTAGGACTGTGCACGGCTGTTAGTTCCGGCTATTGTAAAGCAGTTGGGTCTGGTTATAGGGGACTGTAGGGGTGTGTTTTCATGCCGATTAATGGAAAAATATCTCTCTTCCCTCACTATAAACATCCTTGTTATTTGCAAATGGTTCAAACAGGCTTCATAAAAATGCGTTTTGAGTATTTTGATACAAATGTGTTACGTGTGAAACATTATGACCATTTCATCTTCTTTAAATCTTTGAGACTGGTCATAACTGTATTGAAACTAAATAAAAAATGTTTCCCCATGATTACTAGTATGAATATTGATTTTACAAAAGATGTTTCTTGTGGAGTGCAACACAAAATTTAAATAAACTTAAATTGGCTTGAGAATTTTCATTGTTAAAGCATTATATTTTGAGACATTACGGAGCACAGAGCTGAAGCCAGAAATCCTGGTATTAAAACAGTTCATTTAATATATTTATCCAGTTTAAGATTGCCTTCTTAAATTATGGGGTGTTAGTATAGGAACAGTGTGTAAGTTAGACAGCCTCACTGACATAAACAATCACTCTTTTTCAAACACAGCACCAAATGTACCATCAGGCAGCACGCCCATTAAACATTCATGCTCAAAGAAGTACTCGCTTTTTAGGGTCAAGTGTACTCTAAAGCACAAGTGTCATCATTAGGTGGCCTGAGATGTCACGTGTCACACGAGTTTACTGGGTGAAGTGCAGGTCCACACAGAACAGAGAGCTCAGCATCCTCTCAGCAAAAAGATGCCAGAGGGACGATGCCATTTTCTACCCAGGTTCCCTACCCCACTTTCGGCTGTGGTCTGTGGGTTCATGAATGCTAATCCCCGTTTAATTTCAGCAAAGACCCCGCAGCACCCCAGGATGGGTCCTGACCGAGCTCCCAGTTTCTGAATCATTGATAAACCCATTTGTTCCTCTCCCAGCTCTCCCCCTCCTCACAGCTGCCCTGTCAAGCCGTAATTAATACCCCTGGAATTCCACCGCTCAGGGGCGGAAAGGCCGCATCGGTCTCTAAAACACAATCAATACTCCCCCGCTCTTATTTAATGTATATGCGACCAAACGCCAGGCGGTCGGCCATTTCAAAGCACGGTGGAAGCGAACGCTTGCTGTGGGTTTGATGTTTTAAGACGTCTGCGCTTGGCAGCTTCAAACGCCTCGCCCACGTTTGCCAGCCGTGTCCGTCTTCCCGTTCACCTGGGCTCTGGTTCGCGGACTCCGTATCTCAGAGGGTTTGTGTTAATTGAATCGTGTCTGTGCTGCAGAGTGAGCTCGGGTGGTCGTTTCCTGATCAGACTTTCAGGGACCTGAATAAGCGAAAACACCCCCTTGTGTGGATGTTGTTTGCTGCTGACCTGCAAAATCAATGTGTTTTCTCTGAACACACTCAGTGCGAGCTGGATGGAGAGAAGAGAAACACACTTTCAAAACACATCAATCCTTACAATGTGCTCCACATTATGGAGTATTTAGCTGATGAAGCTGCATTAGCCTCAGACATAATTAATTTGGGGTGCATTTTATGTAAGATGTAATTAACCCATAGCAAAGATGTCCTGTGGTCTGACAACATTATTTTCCAGAACAGCAAGCATGAACAGTTTTATTAATTGTCCTTCCTTTTTTTTTAAGAACTTAAGCTAAGAGCGTCCAAATCTGCATTTGAAAGTGTTCAATATGAGGTTTGAAGTGATGAAGTCAGAAATGCCATTTATGACAGATCATTCCCACTACATAGGAAATGATCCATTTTGTACCAGATGTTCCTCTAAAAAGCAGAAAAAACATTGTTTTCATTATGAAAACCTCAAATCTATGAAAAGAATAAGTCATTACCCTAATTTCACAACTGCTGTCACACCATATTGGGCCACTGTCCCAGCCCTACACAACAAACTTTAGTTTCAGATGTGTTTACTCCCAGTGTTAATGGTGGGAAAGAAAGCTAAGCGACAGGAAGGATTTAACCATGAATACTTTCCATCTTTCTGTTATAAATCCCTGGATCATCAGGCTATGAGGAATGAACATGTTGTAAGTGCTCGGTCATGTAATTAAGTTTGGTTATGGGATCATGGATGCAGCTCACAAGTTCAGTGCTTTCTTTCCTTTTTTGAAGCCCCAAAGTTTGTTCCACACTAAATGATCTGTTGATTTCAAACTAATAGGTTAAAATGTATAATACCATTAAGATGGTTCTTGATAGGATTTGATATGTCCATTATGAAAACAGAAGCCATTAACTGCACATACACACCTATAGCTATGGTGAGAATCGTGAATGTGACATTATCCAACAGGAGGCACAATTGTGTTAAAAATCCTTTAAACCTTTTTTTTTGATATTGAATAAAAATGCTCATGTGGTCATGTTTATAGATCTGTCTAGCTTTCTTAAGGTTAAGAAGTATTTTAATATTGCTCGAGGTTCTGTGTTTTGATCCAATTGCTGCAGAGTTTCAAATGGGAACACAGTTTGGGGATACAATTCAAGGCAAAATCTTATTTGGCCATGCAATGTTTTATACCGAGCCTCTGTGATTGGTCTTGGAAAGAAATAATGAGAGTCTGTCCTGATTTGCCTTGCATGTCTGAAGAGTCCAAAATACAATAATTTATTTTCCAAAAAACAAACTGATGCAATCCACATTGAGCAGATTTATGAAATATATATTCATGTTCAATAACAAATCATCTTGTACACGGTGGTTCAAAAAAGGGCTAGAGGTTTTCTAGAGGTTTTTATGACAAGGAGTTTTCTATGTGAAGAAGATGGCCTGGAAGCTTTGAATCCAAGGTATTGTTCAGCATTGGCCTGTAAGACTCCAAAGGTCAGACTCTCCTCCTGGCCAGAGGATAATAACATTCTCACTGTCTCCAGAAGTCAATGTGATGACCTAGTAACCTTTGCTGTTTCAAATGCAGCTTTGCTGTTCGTTTTGAATGAAATTAACAGGTTTATTAGTCGGTAAAGTTCATTGTCTATTTGACTTTTATTAGCAAACATCTGTCCATTCTCTGTTCACATCAGACTCAAAAGCCAGTTAAGAAGGCCCGGCTACCAGCTCCAGTAAGAAGCCAGTGGGATACTAGCTAATAAGATGAAACACCTCCAGGGAATAAGGCTCTGATAAAAGTGAGTTAATTCTCTATTTATGAGGCAGTTGAGGCCCTTTTCCCATAATGTGGGAGATTCCATTAAGATATCTGAACCCATTTTATTGTTTTATAATGGTTCAAGAATCAAATAAATGACAAATGCAGAGTTTTCATTCGGAGGAGTGGAAGATCAAAAGCCGCGGAACCGCACATAAAAAGAGAACAAAAAGTATGATTAAAAACCATTTTAACAGATACAAAGGCAGAGCTTGATCTGTAAGTCAGTCTGGCTGGGGATAGTGTGTGCGTTCCAGCTCCCAGCTTGATGGCTCAGGAGCTTTCTGGAGCCCAGGAGGGGACAGCTGACCTTGCCATCCACCCATCCTTGTGTCTTTCAGTCAGACATTTGTGTTTCTAAACAAGTTTAACAGCTGTGTCTCCAAAATAAAGAGAGATAATAAGGAGTCTTTTGGGCTGCAGCATAGTGTACTGGTAAGGAGCAGGGCTCACCAAAAGGTTGCCAGTTGGATTCGCCCCTAAGACACTGCCCCACTAGGTCACTGCTACTGCTGCATAAATGGATAAAATTGTAACCTACTTTATGTAAATCGCTCTGAATAAGAGCATCTGCTAAATGACAATAATGTAATGTAGTGTAATGTAATGAGTCTGCTATACGAGGCCAGTGATTCACATGCCTTCAGACCGGCCAGTCATCTCTGAAGGCTGTTCAGCTAGGCCACACTGCAAAGAAAGAGGCAAATAGGACAGAATGGAATGACACAGGTCTGGTCGTGTGGATTTCTGTTTCCATGTCCCTGCCACTTCGTAGACAGGGACAGGGTGGGGTCTGCGTCTGACCACTCGTTTGAGCGATGCGGTTTAAACAGCGAGACGACCTCAGTGTGGAACCAGGGGTTGTCTGTCTCCTCCACCAGCTCACCACAGCCTTTGAAGTTCGCTGCACAGAAGTCCAGAAATATCTGATGTGCGTTTGTGGGGGGAAGGGGAGGTGACAGGGGGGTGTGGTGGACGGGTTAGTGAAACAACAACTTCAAAGAGCTTTTCCCTTCAGAACGGGATTCTTCCAGAGCATTGATCTTCCACCTGGGGCCAAACGCGCTGAGCGGGGAGAGCACAGAGAACAGGATCAGGGAGGGATTTGGTGTAGGCAGTGAGGGAGTCCTGAGGCCTCTGCCTGCTGATCTGCTCTGCAGCCCTCCGTTAAACAGTGAGAGCCAGTCAGGGTGGACCAGAGGACGCTTCCTGTGAGTAAACGCTGCGATTTACGATGAAGTACGCCGACACCAGGGAGTCAGTCAGACCCAGCTAGCCCTCCCTGGTGCCCCCCGCCTCCCCCGACCGCAGGGTCTGCAGCAAAAGCATGGCTCTGACCATTAAACACCACAGAGAGCACTTGTGAACGCCGCTCTCGATCATATTGCAAACAAGAAATTAATTGTCAAAGCACTCAACCTGCGGTTGTCAGTGTAACGAGGCTCACCCATGCATGTAATGAGCCTCCCCCGACGCCCCCACCCCCAACCCCCGGCTCAGGAGAGTAATGATAATTACCTCATCACCCCTCTCCCCCCAGATATACACTGAGCTGTGCAAACGGTCTCAAGGGTGCCACCTGGTGGTCAGAGCCCCTGTGATGTCAGTGTCCTTGCCAGCCGGGTCCACACAAGCCTCATTCCAGATACCTGCTATCTAGTGGGAAAAGGTTTTGATTGGCTGCTCTCTTGTTACAGCACATTTGGCATAAATGCAGAAGCATGTTTGCAGTTTAGACGTGTTTCATCAGGACCTTCGTGCTGCACATTGTGGATGGATATGGGGTGTGTGTTAGCGGGTATGGATGTGTTAGTGGGTATCTCTGTGGGTAGAGTCTGAAGGATGCTCACACACTTCCATAGTGATGCACAGTTCACAGTTATGATGAGGTAATGCTTGTGAGGTTGGGAGAAGAATGCCACGCAAACCCTTTGTGTGTGAATGTG
>CM032879.1:38963527-39046027 GCA_019176425.1 Megalops atlanticus | reverse complement strand
GAGGGCTCTTTTGTACTTTCTTTTGCTGCTGGCTCTCGATACAAAGCCGGCTCATCGCAATCGGGATTTGCGGCGAATGATTAGCTTCTCAGGTGCTGTTTAGAGTTTACGGTCCTGGGCAGGGAAGCACGGTGAGGATACTGCATTTGCCCTGTGGACAGCAGCGCTAAGGGGGCCTGGGTGTTTCTGAGTTCTGCATGTGCAGAGTCTGCAAACGCAGAGTTTGCAGCTCAGCTTCAGCTGTTGGTGGAAGGGAAAGTGGGGGGATTTCCAGATGAGCCCGCCCAGGCTCTGTCCCTCTCAAACCCGAGGCTGAGGCTGGGAGAGCCACCCGGAGTGGGGGGGCGAGCCGGCCTGGGACACCTCTCTACCTGCCTTTCTGTCCTTCTCCAAGAATGAGCGGCAGATCCTGTCTGTCTGCTCACCCGTAAGGCCACTGTGGGAAATGCAATGGGGTGATTTCTAGGAGAGTCAGGCAGCGCTTGAATCTCAGTTTCAGCTGGTGATGCAGAGGGAGGAATTTCCATGCCAAAGCACTTCCAGCATCTCTCTGTAACGTAGGAAGATTACATTATTGTCGTTTAGATTTTGATTTACAAAATCAAATTCTGGATTTAACCCCTTTTTGTCAACACCTTATTAACAGTGAATTCCATTCATTACATTATTGTCATTTAGCACTCTTATCCAGAGCAACTTACTTTGGTTACAATTTTTTACATGCCATTCATTTATATAGCTGGATATTTCCTGAGGCAATGTGGGTTAAGTACCCTGCCCGAGAGGGTAGTGCCCCAGCAGGGAATCGAACCCTGTGCCTTAACCACTCTGCTACACTGCCACCCATACTATGCTATACTGTTGTGTACTCGTCAGTGCATTGTTGTGTACTGTTGTACACTCATTATTGCATTGTTGTGTACTGTTGTATACTCTTTAGCACATTGTTGTGTACTGTTGTATACTCTTCGGCACTTTCCTGTCTTTTCACTGTTTTTATCCATGCTCCTCACCTCCACTTTAACTTAGCTCTGTCCCTCTCTCTCTCCCGCCCCCCCCCCCCCCCCCCGGCAGCTGTGTGCCTGGTCCTGGGCTGCATGATTTTCCCGGACGGCTGGGACGCGGAGGTGGTGCGGGACATGTGTGGGGAGGAGACGGGGAAGTACACCCTGGGCAACTGCTCCGTGCGCTGGGCCTACATCCTGGCCATCATCGGCATCCTGGACGCCCTCATCCTCTCCTTCCTGGCCTTCGTCCTGGGCAACCGGCAGACCGACCTGCTCCAGGAGGAGGTCAAGGCGGAGAACAAAGGTGAGGGGAAGGGTGACGGGGGAACGGGGGACAGGTGACGGGCCGCAGACGGGGCACCATGACCCGGCTCACCCGCGTCTCAGTTTCCCTTTTCTCTGGAGGCTGGGACGCTGGGTTTTTTGGCGAGTTGAGGAGGGCTGTGAAGTTTCTGCTCCATCCCTAGAGGCATTCCAGACACTTGCTCATTAAGGATTCATCTCTCACTTTGGCCTGTCTTCCGGGGGTAGTGTCCTCATCCAGTTTTTTACTCTGTCTGCTTAACGTGTCACTGAAGGAACACCCCAGATGTTAAGCACAGAGCAGCGTACAAAGGCATTTAGCAGAATGACTTATTTTCTTTAATTACAGAGGCAGAATATATCTGTAATAAATGATTGGAGGCAGAGGGGTTTGGGGGGGGGGGTGGAGGTATAATACCACGATCAGAGAGAGGAAGCGAGAGATTATACAGTAGGCTGCCAAAGGAGAAAAACACACACACACACACACACACACACACACACACACACTCACAAAATTCCTTCATACTTGCCCGATTCTATTGAGGAAGTTTCCATGGTTACATATGAGATTCCAGAAGGATAAGACGTCTGCCTCTGTCCCCTGTGATTCCCCGCTCCACAGCTGTGCTGCTGCCGCACTCACACAATCCCTCCCTCTCTTCTCTGGATGTTAATTCTATTTCAGCGCATTTTCTGGGGGGGGCAGGGTTGGGGGTTGGGGGGGTATGGCATCTGTGCCTAAGGGCCTGTGTTGCATCCATAACAGCTTGGTGGTTTGCCAGTTTTGCCTCTGCTTTATCTGTTCCCCCCAATTCACTCTGCTGTAATTTCATATTTGTTTATCTGTGTACATATAATAAACACAAACATATATATGTATATATTTCAAACACCGATTGTGCTACATGTATGCTTGGTTCATACATGTCCATCACCAGCTCCCTCTCAGGTTCTTTTGACATAGTCACCCCACCCCCCGCCCCCTGGCCCCCTGGCCCCCTGGCCCCCCTGGCCCCGGCTTCCTAGTAGTACTATTCACTTAGGGCATTTAGCATTACATTTCCACCCTGGTTGACCAGTGCGGAAGCATTTGGCCCTCATTTTTTATATATTTGGATTAACTTGAATGACTGTGCATTAATCCCCAGATGCACAATGATACAAAACGGATTTACAAAGTAACTAAAGTAGAATAGGCATGCGTTATGGGATCCCATGGCAGAAGTGGTAGCATACGATGGACAGCAGGGGACATTTCTTTTCGTGAGGTTCCCCACCATCCCTATAGGCCCCCCATGGCTCTGATGGTAACAAACATCTCCACAGGATGTGGAAGTCCCTGATAGGATTTTAGTGGTCCTGCACACCCTTTTGAATCTAGAGGAGGAAATGGCTTCCTTGCAAGCCTCCCCCCCCACTAAGATTAACGATTAGTTTCACCTGAGATTCGAAACAGTCAGCTGCATTGTAAGTCCATTTCTGCGTGCAGAATTTTCTCTTAATTATTGCAGAGAATTGATTGAGTTTCTAAAAGCCTGAATTATAATGAAAGTCACACACTGGATGTTTTTCCTGCTGTGGATGCCTGTATGTTTTTACACCTTTGGCACTGTGACTTCCTGCAGTGCAGTCCATGTACCCAGAGCCTCGTTTCTACAGTTCATGTAACCATCATCACACGTGTTACAGGGGGTATTCTGCTGCTTCCCTCCTCTAAAACGACAATGTTTTCTCTCTCATTTCAAATGGAAGAATCCAATGAGGACATCCCTGTTTACAGCCTTTATCAATAGAGAGATGATTCTCTGCATCTCTCATAAGCTGGGTACCTTTCTGAGCAGCAGGACTGCAGGACAGGGGAAGGCATTGGAAATAAACCCTGAATAGTTCTTTCAATTTCAGACCAATGTTCCCTGCTCCTTTTTCATTACTGCTTCACAAATTGCAATACAGGGAAGGGAAAAAAGTGAGAAGAGAGGACTCCTGTGAGAATGGAATATTAGATTGCATCTGGCTGTGAGTGTATCCTTGTCATCACAGCCATAGACCTGGACACCTGGCTGGAGTCTGAAAAACCAAAGACACTCGTTATACTGTAACAACAAGAGCAAAACTCGCACAACAGAGAGAGAAAGGAAAATGCTTCATAAACAGTCCACTTAAATGTGTGGCTTCAGCTCAAAATACACCACATTCAAGTGTTTTACTGTTTCTGAGTGAGGATCATTGCTGAACTGAAACAAAAATAAATCCAAAAATAATATTAAACACATCTTTGATAGTTACAGTTGAGAAAATATTTTCTGCCAAAAAAAACATTAATAACCTAAAACGCCGTTTCTATTCTGTCTTTGCAGATTTTGCAGTATCCAGGGTAAGTCTGACAGTGTTGTGGCTTTGTGATGTGTGCGCCGTGGTTGTCGTACAAACAGTGTTGTGGCAGTTGTCGTGGCAATGCGCAGACTTTATTGTCTGGGCGGATAAAGCGTGTGGATTGGTGTTAAGTCTGTGTGCGTTGGCCTTGGCTAACATGATGTCGTGCCTGATCCTCACCCGTCAGCCCCTCAGCTGTGGTTACGCAGTGATGCGATGCTTGGTCACGTGACCCGGTTCACTAAAGCGAGATCCTGTAGTGATTGCAGTCCTCCCACCTCCCCGGAGGGGGGACAAGGGAGAGTACTGGAAAGCAAGAGGTGGTAACATGCTGTATTTAAGGTCCTCCAGGCGAAAAGGAGCTCCCAGAGGAACGAGGCATTCCGTGTGCGGAATTGAAAACATCGAAAGAAGGAGCAACGTACCACAGAGCTTCAGCTTTTAGCGTATGGGACTGCAGGCGAATACGCTTTCAGAATTAAAAAAAAAAAAAAACATGTCCCTTAACGAGTCTCCTGTGAGCTTCCAGCGACTCACAGAGGAGTGTTACACTATGAGAGAAGAGTGGCTCCATGAAAAATTCATCTTGAAATGCACTGATGATGTTCCAAACAGGAAAAAATAATACATCCATCCATTTTGTATGACAGAAAACTGCCACCTCAAAGTACATTTTACATATAACCACATAACGAGTGCAGAAAAGTGGTTTGCCAAGTGTAAAAATATTTGATAATTTAATATCAGTTGTTTAGCTAAATTTGAGAGTAGGCATTGATCAATGAGGGTGGAATATGGGCTTGATGTAGACCATGAAGAAGCCAGCTAAAGAAAATCCAGAAACCCTGATAGAGCTCAACATGAGGACAGAATAAATTCAGCAGTTGTACATTTGGAAGGGAGAGAGAAAAAAAATATACTCAGTCAGCATCTATGGATTTAAGATTTAACCACTGCATCTCGAATCTATACATGCTGACTAAAACACTAAAATCCAATTAATGAATTTGGGCCACAACCGAACCTGAGGCATTTTCCCACACTGAGGGAAACAATGATCTCTGGGAGATAGAGGGGGGATTACAGAGAGGATGAGATATTGTAGAGTTCTGCCTTCAGGATGGCTAGCATAGGGAGCTCCTTCAACAACTGCCAGCCAATTTGCATGTTATCCCAGCATGCTTTTGTGACCTGTTTAGTGCTGGTGGTGTTGACGTGTTTGTTTTTGCCTCGGTTTATTGTCGGAAAAAACGTTTTGTGTCCTTCTTTGCTTTTGCAGCCAGTCGCGCAGTATCAAATGAACAGCCGACAACCCGAAGGAAAGTGGAGGAAACAAAATTTTCACGTAGTTGCCATGCAACCCAATCTGTAGCGCAAAGATAAGGACCGTTTCGCCAACCAGTGAGAGATTTTTACCTTGGAACTTCATGCGGACGTGAGGAAGAACAAACTGCCTCAGGGAGCTACACTCCAGTGTGAAAGAGAAAGAGTTGCCGCACACAGTTCCAGCGTAATCTATGTCCTTATCAAACAACAGTCAGTCAGACGAGTCAGCTGTTTGACCAGTGTAGTCTTCCACCCCCTTCTAGCCTTATTTGTTCTCCTTCCCTGTACCCGGAAACTAATGGCTGCGCAGATGCACATTGTCTGGCATTAAAAAGATGTCTGAATAGAAAATTCCCTTCCATGCACATGTGTAATGTATATATTTTTTCTCAAAGCTGGAAACGATCAGAAACTTGCATGTGTGTGAAATAAAATATTATAAAATGAACAACTTACCTGGCACAGTCCCTGGCAGAGTTCTCAGAACAGTGTCTCACAGTTTACCAGCAATCACTCTCTCCATGCCCACGACTGTCTGTCTTTTCCACTTACTGCGGGGGTCACAGCTGGAGACACAGCAGAAACACAGGAACATAAAGGAATTACAGAGGGCGTCCATCGAGCCCAAAAGATACCTATCAAAATTTAATCATGTACAGTTCTACTCCAGTATATACAAAGTGGCTTAATATAGAATACAGCTAAATAGCTAACTATCTGTGATACTTAAAATTGCAAGAAACATTACAATTATAATTACAATAATTACAACAATTATAAAAACAATCTAGAAGGGTTACACTATCTATTTTAAAGTCTCTCTATTTTAAAGTCTGTGGATGTTTTTAGCTGAATCTGCTTCATAGGTCATGAACTCTATAGTAAAGTTGCCAAAGCAGGAAAGAGGCAAGAAGCAAGAAGAAGCATTTCCTGCAAGCGCATGTAGTTCGCTTTTCATTCCAGACTGCTGCACGCGGATACGCTCATCCATCACTTCATCACGGCCTTTAACACGTGTGTCCCATGCTGGGTTAGAGACACACATGCCCCACGTTCCTCTGTTTTCAGTGCTGTCTTTCACATGACCGTGTCATCTAGCAACCCCCCAACTCACCAGGGTAGGAATCCATCAGGAACTCCATCACTGAGACACGTAAAGGGGGAGGTTCATGCAGTTTTCAAGACGGAAACCCACATCAAATGTGGGGTAAAAGGGGAGGCAGATAGGGGCTGGACCTCGCTTAAAAACCGGGAGGTCTAACTAGGTCACCATGAAAGGAGCCGCTTCTGACGAGTGCCGGTCACGTCTGTGTCTGTTTGCTTCCTGTCAGAGTGTTGCAAGCATTCCTCACCTCCGCTGCGTCCGTAGGTAACGCCAGCATTGCCTCAGACGGGAGCGGATATCGGCAGCTGAACTGAGCTTTTCCTTATAACTCGAGCGCTGCATTCCGAGCCACTGCATCTTTAACCGCGTGCATTAGAGTGATGAAAGACGGCTTTGATTACTTCTTAAACAAATTTAGGGTTTGAGTTAGAGTGATAAAAGACTTCAGCCTCAGCCATGTGTCTTAAGCTGCAGTGTGAGAAGTAAGACAAGAGTGGAGTGTTATCTGGATTAGCCCCTGTTCCTCGGCAGTCTCCTGCTGAAATAATTGAGGAAGTGACTGATGAGGGCATGTGGTGAAACTCACCAGCGGAGGTGTTGCGTTTTCCCTAATAGTTTCTCCAGCTGCTCGATATGACGTTTCTGTATGGGCCACAGACAAGCGTGCAGTAACTGCAGAGAGAAAAGTCACCCATGTCTGTCAGATAAATTCAGTGTGGCCTGCCTCTATCTGATGTCATTGATTTTTAACAAGTGTATTATTTTAAACATCCCAGCCTTCACAAAGTAAAAACAATATTAAAATACTGTTTTGTCACCTAACAACAACTAGACGGCTTTAATGACTTAAACAAATTGAAAGAAAAGACAACAGCCTGTTTTAGCATTATTACTGCATGTTATTACTAACATTATTGCAGCAATCACTGTATGCCTGAATGAGGTACTGTAGATATCTGAATTTCAAAGGTAGCTATAAATGTATGTCTGAACTGTCTGTTACAGCCAGAATCACTCACTGGATTTGGTGCAACTTGTGTCCATGCAGTGTAAACCACGATTGACGGGAAGATAAATCGATAGAGCTTTCTGTTTTTTAATACTAACAGACTAACAGTAATGTGCTGTTTTTTCATTCAGAGAATCGATGCCTCCTGTTTGATTTTGTGGAATGAAGAGTGCACATCACTGCACTATTCGTGAGCCGTCTTGATTCCCCTTTAAGATAACCTGATTTCCCCTCCCTGGCAAACGTTGGGGGATTACCGGCACAGACGATCCTTTAGCAAATGTGTGTTTATTGAATCAGGGTGAAACATGCCACTGTGTAGCAGATGCTCACAACGATGCCTTAAAAAACGCGACCAACCCCCTCCTACGCAGGGCAATGCGCTGGCACGATTGGGACAAAAACTGCGTTCTCTGCACTGTCTGTATTTTTGTAGAGCTGAAGGTAGCAAAAAAAAAAAAAAGGTTTTCCTTGCGCTGCATTTTTGCACTACGAAAACATTGAAAAAAGATTGAAACATTTTGACGCAACACCCTGATCAGTGAGACTGTGCCGCTGGTTACACATGACAGGACAAGTGTACCGCAAATGATTGTCATGGCTGAACAAGGATTTCCTGCTTTCAAAGGACCGTAAACTGCTATCGATAGCCATTGATTTTTAGTATCCTGAAAGGCATCTTTAAAGTTTATGTTTCATAAGGTAGGAAAACTAAAATCAGTCATTCATCAATAATATCTCCATTACAATTAAAAGGCCAGTTGCACAGTCTAAATGTCAAAACATATTTGGGGAGCAGGTGTAACATCTACAGCTTCTGGTGTTACTGATAAATATTTCAGAAAAGACATCAATGCATTTACTCTCTGTCATCATAGCATCTTGAGTGATGGGTATTTTCATAGTTTTTAAAAGAAAACAGGGCACATTTTAAAAGTGAAAAGTTTGTCCCAGTGCAATCAACGTTTTCATGGAGACCTTTTTTTGGCCCTCTGTGTAAATATTGCGCGTTGAGGAAAACTAGGCAGTCTTCCCAAAACAAACGACACCAGGGTTGGGGGGTGATTGTTCCAGGTGGTGTCTCAGCATCATAGCGTATGTTTCGCAAAGGAATGCAATGACTCAGTCCTGTCTGTGCTCCAGGTCCCCTCCTCCCTCCCCCAGCTGAATTTGACACCTGCCAGGGGCAGAGGTAGTCCCTGTAAGCAGATTAATGATGTTGTAATCCCCCTTCCCCTCCTCCACGTGCTCACTTTCCAGGCTCTGATTGATTTACTTTTTAATCCGTTTTTCATTAAATTGGCCCCGCATTAGAGGGACGAGTCACCTGAAAGCACCACCGCTGCTATTAAACCGGGAGGCTTGCGAGTGCGGGCGTAAGTAGCCCCTGCCAAACTGCGCACTCCTCGACGCACTGCCTGGTCACCTGAACGCACCGCAGGGGAGCGGGACGTTTTTGGGTAGGGGACGCTGATCCTCTCGGGGGTCTCTGGCCCCCGACAGTGTGGACGATCAGGGCTGAGCAACAGCATTCGTTGCTGTAGGGGGTCCAGTGGATTCCCTGAGAACACCTCCTGGATCCACTGCTTGCCTCTTGCCACCCGGTCGCCGTCCATGTCCAAACCGATCAGGGCTCCCCTTATTATTCTCCAGGGGTGCATGTAGAACCTGAGTGCCGGCCACATGTCTTTCCATCATGTTTCACACCAGATCTGAGCCTTCGGGTCCCTGCCTCAGAGCAGCCGAGCAGCACTCACCCTTTAAATAAAGGGGCAGCAGTGTAGTATAGCGGTAAGGAGCAGGGCTTGTAACCAAAAGGTTGCCAGTTCGATTCCCTACCAGGGCACTGCTGCTGTACCCCTGGGTAAGGTACTCAACCCAGAATTGTCTCTGTAAATATCCAGCTGTATAAGTGGATAACATGTAAAAACTGTAAGTCGCTCTGGGTAAGAGCACCTGCTAAATGACAATAATGTAATGTAAAATAAGGGTATAAGCCAGGACAGGTGTATCAGGACAAGAGCTTGAGTCCTGGCAGAGTGTCCCCCAAATGCAGAGAGGTCTCCACACCGGTGAAGGATTCCACACGAGGTCTCCAGCTCACGTTGACCCAAGAAACACTCACATTACAGGACCATAGTGGTGAATTTCACAGCCTTTTCATGAGCAGTTTTCCAAGGGAACCTTAAACAGCTAGTGTCCATGTGAAATGAGTTTGAAATGCCAAACTACCCCTCAGTTTGAAACCGTCAAACAAACTATTAAGCACAAAACACTCAAAACAGTTTGAGCAGAGTTTTGGTGTATTAAACCCCAATACAGAGGGGGAGTTTATTGATCTGGACTTCAAAGGAATTGGAATAGGGTGCTCCAAACTGATGTTTATTCATAATATATTTTCCTCCATATTTGCCCTGGTGACTATAAACACCCCCAGGCCTCATTCCAACATGAATGAGGGTAAAAATACACTTTAGTAAGAGGAGGACATTCATTGCTCTTTCATTGATAATTTATATGTAATTGAATATATTCAATTTGTATTCATTGAAACACTGTAAACTTGTGTGCCCCATAATAACTCATTTACTAACATTTAGCAGTGCTGGGCTACACATCACCAAGATATGAATGATGTATAATGCAGTTATGAATGATTTATAGAGCATTTACAACCTTTTTAAAGTGTCACCCAATCAGGTTACGCTCCAGTGTATATAATACTGGTGTAATGTGTTATCTGGGCACACCACAGCGTTATTGCATGGAGACCTAAATGAGCTTTGCCGTGTGCCAGTGAAAGGGACTAAAAAGCTCAACTAAGCTGAGAAGCTGAAACTGTGTTGTGTGCCATTATGCTGAACTTGCAAAAAAGGCAGTACACTCTCACGGTCCCTTATAGCCGTGTAGCTGAGCACATTTTGTGCCATATTGAACCTTGTTCACGTTAGGCGTCGAATGATGTTGTATTTTCTGTAACGTTTATCACATGAATTAAATGGCAACTACTCTGAAGTACTCGCTTGTTGCTGGTTGCTTGCTGTGAGGTAAACGATAGCTAATTGTATCTACTTGTTCACATTTGTCATTAAGTTTTGTTTAGCGAATTCAAAGTAACTTAGTAAGCAACTAACATGGGCAAAACAAAAAATGGAAAAACACAAAAAGGAAAAAATACAGAAAACATTTGCCAAAAAACCTGATGTTAAAATCACGATGTTAAAATGAGGCTCTTGCTGAATTTTAGGTTTACATCTCTTAAGACGCAAGGCATTCAATCTCACTCTCACTCAGTGACAGTGGCATCTATGCATACAATGTGTAAAACCAATCCAAACTCTATGGATTTCCCCTGAAACTAACAAAAGTCATGATGGGTTGATAACCGTTTAGTACAGTTTTAGCGTGAGATCCAAGAACCTCACACACTGGACATCAGAGTTCAGAAAATCAAGCATTGTAGAAAAACGTGTCCTGGTACTTGTGCCCACAGCTGTGGAGGAGACGAGCGAAAACAGCACTACAATAACTTTAGAAAACACACAGAGCACAGCAATGAGGTCAGATAGAATCAAAATGAAAGTGCACACAGTAGGCAAAATATAAACCTGACACTGCAGTGTGCTCTTATCCAATATCCATGCTATGTGTCCTTATTTGATATCATTAATACATGTCCTTATTTGATATCAATAATATGTGTTCTCATTGGATATCAATGCTTGCTTATTTACTTACTTACCTTACTTGATATCCTGGAGTAGTTTCTTTCCTAATGTTTTCCCCCTCCTTCTTCCCCTTCCCCCTTTACCCTGTTCTAAGTTTTGCTCTCCTGCCTCACTCATTCCACTCTTGTTCTTCTCCTTGTTTTCCCAGATTGAGATCCGGGACAGCAAAGACCCGAGGTTCGGAATCCAACGGTTCCACTAGGCTGGTCCCTGTCTCTGCCACCTCCTCCTGCTCCTCCCGCACCTCCTCCTGCTCCTCCTCTCCTCCTCTCCTCCATTCTCCCTTCCTTGCACTCTTCAGGTGAAAAGCCCCACCTCAGCTTGGAGCCGTGCATAGAGCCGTTTGTAATATAGAACAGGAATGGAATCAATCTAACAAAAGAGGAAAATGCTCAACATAAATACATCTGTTTGAAGAAAAATATAAGAATATATTAAAAAAAAAATCCACTGCAGCTTTACAAAAAACAACACCTCTGGGAGAATCATAAATAATAATATATTATTACTATTACTTTTGAAGATAATATCAATGATGTTTATGCTTGCAACAGCAGTATTTATTTATTTCATTTGTAAAAGAAACAAAATTATTTCCAGCTTTCCAAAAAAAAAAAAAAAAAATGAAGAATCTTACGATGAGCATAGGTATCATGGCAAACTCCACATCGGCACCTGGCTGCTGCTCTAGAGACTTACAAAGAAGATAATAATAATAAAAAAAATTTTGTACAGCACAGAGTGTAGATTTGGAGACCATCCTTTTCAGATGAGAGACTCTGCACTTCCTTATTTGTACATGTGGTTTACTTGCGAAGACATTGAGGAAAGGACAGTAAGGTTGTAAATAGTATCTTTTTGAGGAAACAGGGTAATGACTGTGCTCGTTTACTGGCTCACCCTCGTCCTTCTTCATCCGGTTTCCCGGTTGCAGTTTTGCCTCGGTAAAAATCCCTCATATGCCCTACCTAACCACTCTCGATCCGAACGGAAGGCCGAGGAGGAAGTGATGTACGAGAGGGCAGTGTGGGGCACTGGACACGCCTCCTCATGGATTGAGACTGACAGGCACAAAGCCGCCTAGTGGAAGCATTCCCGCAACCCCCCCCCCCAACCACCAAAACTGCTCTGGCTCATACGTCCCACCTTCAACTGTTGTCTGTTACGTTTCATTTTGCTCAGTTCCTATCCTTCAAAAAAAAAAAAAAAAAAAAAAAAAAGGGGGTACGACCATAACGACGAGAAGAAAAATGCCTTTTTTTTCTGCGTGACTCTGCCTTTTTCTGTTTTCCTGATTCATTCGGTCTCTTGCCCTTGCATGCTGCATTTTTACTCAGGCCGTGAGGAAGCGGGCTCTCTGCTCTGACCGTCAGAGCGGCGTGCGCAGAACTGCGCACCGGTACCGGCCCACCTGGCTGTCTCTCTCACACCGTGACACACTGTGCCATCCAGAACCCGTAGTGTGGTGTGACGTCTCCATAGCAATGTAGCCCTTAAAGCCCCCAACCCCCACCCCCTGCCACCACTACCAGAGAAGTGGTGAATTCTTCTTTTGACATTTGTGATTTTTTTTTTACAATAACTCCTCGGTTGTTTCAGTGCAGACAGTGGCGTAACTGCAGTGCTTAGTTTCCTGTTCCTCCCAGGAAGAGCGAGTGAGTGACCGCGTGATGCATTTCGCAGTAAGCCCCCAGCCCGTCACAACAGGCAGACGACCAAAAACCTGGGGATTGGAGGCCAGTGAGAAAAGCAAACCTTTGATAACTTTTGACAGTTTTCTATTAGTCTAGAAGTTGGTTAGTCATGCTGCAACATGGTTAGCTGTTGCATTCAAAACACAAGGAAAGACTATTTTGCTTTTTATAAACAGAGATGCAATTTAACATTTCTAGACAAATGAAAATATCTATTGCCAGTGTCAAAAGTCAGTCTCTGGTTATAGTCATTGCGAGTTTTTGACTTTTAACCAAGCCATTTGGGATAGGAGACATCATTTTGTCCGATTTCTGTGACACATCTAATGGAGTATTGAGGTAGCCCTTAGAGTATTACATCTCAACAAACACAGACTTAGCATAGGACGGTTTTGAATATATATTTGTAGATCAGAGCAAACTCTCAGGAAGGTGCAACATATACAAATATATACAAAAAAAAAAAAATCAAAGTCAGGATGAAAATGACAGCACATTGCAGTGCAGGAACAGAGCAGTCTATAGAGCCAGGCGAGGACAGAGGGCATGGCTGCTAGGAGAGGGGCTATGAGAACTAGCAGGGCATGTCTTTGAATCACACGCTTTCTGTGACTCTCTCCTGGCCCAAGCTGTGGCTCCACCCTCACACAGCAGGTTAAAGTGGTCACCAATCAGAGGAAGATGTCTGTTGTGTCATTGCATCACGCCGGCATTGCAAAGAGTGAAGAGAAGGGATGAGATTAATGCAAAACAGATCTGTGGAAGGTGTAAGAAGTTAGCCCTAAGTGTCATCATCCATGAACAGGTGTTTAGTTTCATAAAGACACTGTCAAATGGAGGAAGACATAAAAAAACAGCATTTCTACAAAAGATACTCTGACAGCTACGGCCCCAGCACCTGACCTTTTGTCTAAAACCTGTGTTTTGTCACAGCATAGTGAACAGGTTGTATGGTGGATCAGTTTGGTGTCAATATCCAGAATCGATCTTATCAAAAAAGGTGCAACAAACGGGTTTATCTCCTGCTTGAAATGATGTTTACAATAAGAAAAATAAAAATAAAAAGCAGAAATGAACTATTTGTTTTTTTCACGCTGGCTTAATAGTAATATGGTTTAAGAACCATTAGGAAAAAGGATTTAACCGATATAGTAGGTAAAGTCCTGTTAAATTTACATGGTGTCACAAAAGTCATAGCTTTTCCCCTCACTCTTAAGTAAGACTTTCAGCATGAGCAAATATTATAGGATGATATTATAGGATGTCAGCAACATTGGTTCTGATTGGTTGTCTCTGATGACACAGCAGCACTTGTGCTTGAGGAGACCACAGAAGCCTGTGGGGGTTTGTCAGGGGTGTCACCTCGAAAGGTGATCCCTCAGGAGAGCGAGCTTGGTTGTTGATCCACTCAAAATCCGCAGGAATCCTCATCGCCTTTTCAGAAAGACCAGGGAGGTTAAATCCACTTCATGCAAAGCAAGGAAGCCCTGCCTCAGAAAAAAGCATAGGATTCTGGGAAGGGATCTTGTCGAGAGATGGACTGCCTCTTCAGATGGTAAACTCCTCTGTATGGTGCTTAAAACTTCTCCCCCTGGAAAGTCCCTTTGTGTCTCCACACTCAGGCCAGGTTTCGGAGATGACTCTTCACTGGAGCTGTAGCAAATCACAGAGGAAGAGGAGTTGATGAAGGCAGACGGAGAAAAATCGAGGAAGAGCAGGAATACTAACAAACGGCAACCCCCACAAATGAAAGCAATGCCCCCCCATGTGTTGTACAGAGTCACAGAGCTTTCAAATCCAGTCCCCACCCTTCCCCTGGGCTCTTGCTGAGTGTCATTACCAGTGGGAGCTTGTACATTCAAAGTCTGTGTTTCCCTTATAGTTTTTAAAAGAGTATTATAGTGTTTTGAATAACTCTGCTTATCTCCATTCAGGCTTTGCGTCCTCAAAGTCAATGCCATCCTTACCTTGAGAAACATTTTAAGAAGCGTGTTCTGTTTTTCTTTTGTCTGACGAACTCGGCCAACTCAAACACTCAATGCTATGGTTGGGTTGTGGAGAAGAAAAAAAAAGAATGAGGGGTCACAAATTGTGTTGGAAATAATTTTTGTCACTTTGTTTCATCAGTTCTTTTTCCTTTTTTAAACTTATTTTTGAAAACAAAATGAAAGGCGATTCCCTTCAAACTGTGAGTGTGAAACCCATCTGTACTGACCACGCCAATGTGCCAATGATCCAGCACACCCCTCCAAACGCAAACCCGCGCTGATGTCATCCGGACTGGTTTGGGTGAAAGTATGAGGGTGTGCAGACATTCTAAAGCATACTTTTTTTTTTACATTAAGTTGTATTCAGCAGTCTGGCAAAAAAAGAAAAGAAACAGAATGTCAGTGAAGTGTGTTTGTATGTGAGGGATGACTATATGGCATGATTATGTTTGATCCACATGTTTCATAAGTTGCCAGCGTGCTAAACATATCGGCAAATGTGGGCTGAACTACAAATTCCAGCTGCCTCAGCGCAGATCCATGTCACATGACTTCCTGTGGCAGACAGCTCAAATTGCTGGTTGTCCCTAACATTCTCCTCATGTTCAGCAGATTCACATTCCAACACATACAGACACAAAGAGAACACATTTCATGCGCCACCATGGCTGTTTTTATTGCTTTAATATTGTTTCATAAAAATAAAGGTATGTTCATTTAAGTGTTCTATGGTATAGGTTGTTATTGTTTGGTGATGAAACCCATGCAATTATTTTTATTTTATCAAAGGAGACACATTTTACAGATATCGGCCTTTGCAGCTTTGAAAATTGAAAATTAAGAATTTATTCTGCTGTATAATTATATGACATATATGTGTGTATATATATCACACACAGATATATATATACATGCACATACACACACTACTTATATGTATATAAGCAGGGAAGTGTCTGGAACAGAAGTAGGTATGTGAAAGAATGTCTTTGGCTTGCAGTGTACCTGTGCCACAGGTGTTGTGCTGTAGTCAGCCCTCAGAATCAGGTCTCCCGCGGGGTCTCCTGCCCCACTGAGCAGGGAAGGCTGGGGTCACACAGCTACACCCGGCTTGCACTGTAGACTCTCATTTTCTGGCAAGGCTCAGACGTTTTAAAGAGGTCGCTTTACCTGTTCAAGGTGTTATGCCTTCTGCACCACAGTGGCCCACAGTCATTCAGTGGTGCCAGCAGGGAAACGGGAATAATGCAGTAACACAGCTTGGCCGATATAAAAATGTCATGGCATTTTTAATGTTGAGCGTGTCTGTGGGAAACGGCGAGTGTCTGAGGTTTGCCATCTCACCGCGACCTCCGTTTGACACCAGCGAGCAAACGCACTGTCGCCTCCTGTCCCCTTACATCATCACCAAATTAATACTTTAAGTGTTTTTCCTTTTTCTGTCTCAATGTGCCAAAAGGAGATATGAAAACTGTGGAACAGTTTTACTTTATTTATGTGTTTATTTAAATGTGCATCATTTATTGAAAACTCTTTTAATTGCAGTTTTTTTTCCTTATCTTGAGATGCTACGATGTCTCTCGATGTTATGAAATAGGAATGTTTATGCGAGATTTTCATTGGAAAGTCAAATGTGACAGACATTGTCACTTACCACATATACATTGTTGTTGTTTTTTTTTTAAAGAAAAATAAATAAATAAAATGACCGACTTTTGAATTCTTTCTGGCCAGATGTGTTGGTTTAAAGCAAAAATCTGTTCAATGGGTGGGTAAAAAAATACAGAATTTATAGTGCATAAATATCTATTATCTTTGCTTAATACTCATTTCAATTTATTTATCAGATATAACTATTTTCATTTTAATGATTTTAAGTAACATCAGACAGGAAAATTAGATTAGTGTAAATGAACAGAAAATTAGCATTTTTCAACATTAGTGATGCATAGCAATGCTATACTGTGATTCCCCTTATTAATTTTCACATGAAGTTCCATAACTGGCACCAAGGAAGCACTCTGAAAATGCAATTGGTCCCTGGTCCAGCTTCACAAAACTAACACAACAGGACTGTTTTAAGCTTTCATTGAGAAAGTCCAATAAAACCAGGCTGATGAGTTCAAGTGGGAAGATGCATGCAGTTGCTTTAGTGTGTGCAGTTCTGTCTCTGTTAGTTTAACCACTCTCAGATTCATAACAAAATGGCTGACCCAGGGTGATGAACAAGAGACTCTGGAGCTGAAGACTTTGCTCCATTATCACTTGGAGACAAATGAACACAACCCTGGCACCAGTTACATCAGCATTTCACCCCTGTATGTAAACCACTCTGATAGCACATACACCATAAATGAGGGAACTAAGTACAACACATTATTGCCATGTAGCAGATGCTCTTATCCAGAGTGACTTACATAGGTTACAGTTTTATCTGTTTATACAGTCGGATATTTACTGAGGCAATTGTGGGTTAGGTTCCTGGCCCAAGGGTACAGCAGCAGTGCCCCAGCAGGGATTTGAACCAGCAAACTCTTGGCTACAAGCCCTGCTCCTTACCACCATGCTACGCTAGTGCCCCCATCACTATTATTGTTTTACTAATACAATAATATCACATGAATGATATGCTGCAAAAATGAAATCATGTGCTGGGTTAGATTCCACTCTTTGCCTGAAATTGCAGGTCTGAAATGAGTGTAAGTGGACTCGAACTGATGGAAAATATTAATCATTCTGAAGGATTCTGAAGGCGTGTTTTCATCACTCTTCTGTCTTTAGCACTAAGGGTGTAATACAGCCTCAAAGAGCTATGATCTCAATCCCTTTAACCCCTCCGAGTGTCAGAGGGAGAAGAGCATTGTACCTGATGCTGACATCAGAAACAGTTTAATGTTGGGCCTGTTATCTTCGACTAACACTCAATCATCAGTGTGCTAACTGGACAAAGGACAGAATTAATGTTCCTCAGAATAGTAGTAAGGAAAAAACAATTTTGTCCGTTGTGCAGTGGTTGTTCTTCATTTCATCCTGACGTAAATACATAACCAAATCAATCATCGAGGGAGGCATCATCACTCACCATGTAATCAAATTACGTGCCGAGTGGCCGTCGGAGGGAGAGGAGTGACATCCGCACCCACACGGGGCCTTCGTTTTCCGTGACCATTTCAGCACACGGCGACGGGGGGTTGGGGGGTGGAGGTGAGTGAGGTGAGTGTGTCCTCGCACAGGGCCTCGTGGCTGATCACAAGAGCGGGTCACCCTCGGCACAAGCGCTCTTACCCGCTTCCGCCTCACGTTGACAGGGCATCAGGCAGCAGGGAACTCTGGGAACTCCAGAGCTCTCTCAGACCTCCTCCTGACGTATTCAGACGAGCTGGCATCTCAGGCTGTAATGCATGCAAACAGCTTGTTCTTACGGGCACCATGTGGTTACATTTACTTAAAGTCACCTTGATTTGTTTGCACCACAGAGTACAGTAGGCTTACAGGTATCAGGTATCATTACGTTACATTATTGTCATTTAGCAGATGCTCTTATCCAGAGCGGCTTACACAGGTTACAATTTCATGTTACCCACTTATACAGCTCGATAAGATAGCACTTTATTGATCCCATTTACTGGGGCAATTGTAGGTTAAGTACCTTGCTCAAGGGTACAGTAGCAGTGCCCCAGTCAGGAATCGAGCCAGCAACCTTTTGGTTATGAGCCCTGCTCATTACCACTGTGCCACACTGTCACTTTTTAATCAATAGAAGGAGTAAGGAGGAAGAAGTAGAAATATGTGGGAAATTGGGAGATTAAAAAGGTTTTATTTGTATCTGCATTCCTTCCTGTGCGTGATGTTCCAAGGCACCTGAGTTTGCTTGACAACACATTAAAAATCAGAAAGTATTTTGTGGAAAGCTCTTATGAATCATCTTGTAAAAAGGCCATTGACTTGACCCTTTTCCCCAGGGTTAATCTTAAAAAAACCCTGACCTTTTTCCTGAGAAATGAATTTCGGGTTACATATCCATATTAATATTAAGTGATAATCTTAATAAGGTAGTGTAAGGTAAACTCCTGACGAAACATCAGAGAACAGCTCTTGGTTGCCGTTCAGTGCACTGAATTGATCTGTAGACTTGTAAAAACCTAACAGAGAAACGTCATATGCAGTAGCATTTCATACCAATACAACATAAACTACAATAGACTCGCTGTGAGCCCAATGCAATTATTTTCCATTTTTGAGGATGTTGAATATTGCGTCCCTGCATTTTACAAGCACCTCTGTCAGGGGGGGCAGTAACAAGCAAAGGGGGTGGAGGGGCATTAGTTTTCCACAGAACACATTAACGTGAAATTCAACCTTCCAGAAAAAATCTCCCGGCACACCACAAAATAAAAAAAAACAAATCTCTCCACTCCAGTGCATCAGTTAGCATGCCGCTATTTTTAGCCACGGAGAGGCGAAAAAAGACATGGCCGGGGGGGGCACTGGCGGAATGTGGTGTCAGCTGCGATCGGCGTTTCTCTCTGCCCAAACCATGGGGGTTATCACCGTGGCCTTCGGATGAACCCCACCTTCCCTAACCCCCAAAACTTGCAGGGTCACACCGGCCCAAAACGCCCCCACCCCCACCCCTGTCTGTGTAGCCTGGCCTGGGCCCTGGGTTCTGAACGCTCGGGTCAGGCAGCCATTAGAGAGCCAAGCAGGGTCAGGGAGCTGAAGCAGGAGGCGTCTGGGCTCCGGGCCTGCAGGGAACAGAGGGAGAGAGACACCTGGGGCTCCTGGCTCTGCGGCCGGCCTCCCCCCTCCTGCTCCCACTCCCTCTCCACCGGGATTCGGAGAGGTGCACCGCAATCACCCTCACACCATCACCACTGTAACCCAGGAGGAGAGACAGGAGACCCTTTGGAATGCTGGGATGCAAACAGAGAGAGAGAGAGGGAGAAAGAGGGAGAGAGCGAGAGAGAGAGAGAGAGATGGAGAGAGAGAGGCGGGGCGGGGGGAGAAACACAGATGGCCGGTCTTTCAGATGGTCTGGCGGTTGGCCGCGGAGGCCCTTTTTCCTGTCTGTTCCCCTCGCCGGGAGTGTGGCCGGGCCCGGCGGACCGCAAGACGGACAGACGCCTCCCGCAGAAGGCTCCGACAGCGAGGTCAGTGGAGGCGGGACGAGACGCCGGGCAGAGGTAAGCCTGCGCAGTCAGACCCCTGTCTGTCTGCCAGCCAGCAGTAAACTCCCGCGGCAGAGGATGCCAAGTTCACTCTGCAGCCACAGGGAGGCGCTGTGGAGCTGCTTTCACTTTGCTTGCTGCGCCACTGCTGACCAGATTCCATCCTTATGAGCTCACTGCACATCTGGGCCTAAGTGTGCACCTGTGTGGGCCTCCCAGCTCTTACTCAACGGACAAAAGAATAAACCAAAGCACTTGCGCGCAAGTTACTGTTGTTAATGTAGCAAGAACGGTCTGGTCAGAGAGGAAAAACACAGACTTTGGCGATCATTAGGTTGCCAAGAAGTGGATCGTTCAGCTCAAAAACAATGTGACAGAGTGTTGAAAATCGAACAGCCCACAGTACACAGGTGAAGAGGGAAGACTCAAGGAGTGAAGGATTACAGGTTTTTCTCATGTAGGGGAGAGGATAGAGGGAGAAAGAACAGATTGTCCTGAATGAGGTCTGGTTGAGCACGTACAGGTGTTTATATCACGCTGCGCGGCAGTTTCGAAAACAGGGTGAGACCCATCATGCAGCGCTTTCGGGGCGACTCTCTCTCTCGGTCAATGGGGGCCTGGAAAGAGACTGGCAGGGGATACAGATAACCCCCCACCCTGACCTTTGACCCCCACGCTAGCCACTCCTGGTCCATCTGTGAACGCGTTTAGCATCTGTCTCAGGGAACAAGATACAGGTGCGCCCAAGTCAGAAGTGGGAGGATCAGACCCATCAAAATCTGTGAAGGTTTCTCTGCCTCCTGCACCAGTACCCCTGGCTGGAGAAGGGGGGTATACAGCCTCCACTAAAAACAACATCCATGCAGGTACAAGAGGAAAGTCACGTAGATGCAACACGTCAGACGTTTTCTCATTCGGAACACCGGTGGTATGTGCAGTCGTTATGACCCACTGCACCGCTACTTTGTACAAGACCTGCTCAAATAGATTCTAATCTTCCCTTCAGTTTATTTTTCTACCAGCGCAATAACAAAACACGTTCCTTTCCGCAGAACGCTGTTGGTTCTGATTCTGACAGCGGTCCAACATCACCCCTCCCCAGTGGTACTGCAAACAGGGCAGGGAAGACTGGCCTACAGGGGGGTACAGTCAAAGACGTGAGAGAACACCCCCTCCCCCCCCCCAACCCCCCCGCCCCTGAAGAGAAGAGAGCACCGTCAAGCATCTGCAAGAAGGCCCACTGCTTTGCCATTGGACAGTTAGCTTTCCCATCTCATAACGTTCCAGACACAGCACACAGCTCATGTAATCCCAATGACACAGAAGAGAACTGAAAACATTTAGAGGAACGTTCCTTCCCTGGGAGCCAGACCTGATGCCCCCAGACACAGGTGAGAGGTATGTGGGGGGTTAGGGGCGAGGGTGGGGGGGGTTGAAATAATTAGGGGATGGAAAGGAGAAAGAAAGGAAAAATAACTCAAGAATGGGAGGGAAGAAGGGTGTTTTATCCAGGACGACTTCCCCCTGAACATGTGTTGGAGAGAATATAAACGCTGGCAGCTGCCATCTGGACACCGAGCAGCAAGACTGAGGACGAGGACTTCCTCTGTCTGACAGCCTCTGTTCCCACACCTGCAACTCCGTCAGCCACCTCATTCACTGAGCCCATTCCTCACAGCTTTATCTGTCTCTTGGACGCCTCCCTTTTTTGATTATTCGGAAGCGTTTCGCAAAAGCCTCTACATGCTCGGAGTTCCTGCTGCTGTAGTTTTGAGTTCCATTTTGGGGACATATTGATTTCTCCCTGTGGGGGAGGCAGTGTGACACCAGCATGGTGAGAGAGAGGCGTGTCCGCGCCCCCGTCCCCAGCTCGAGGGCCATGATGTGGGCCGTCTGTCTGTCCCTCAGCCTCACCTGGAGCTTGGGTCCGACACAGGCGGCCGTCTACCGCTACACAGGTAAGGTCCACCTCTCCACACCTGGCAGGGTTCCTGAAACGCTGGCTCCTACTTACTCACTTCTACCTCTTCAGCAACATGATATTTCTCAGGAGTAATGCCAGCACTTAAATTTTTTTGAAATAATAATAATAATAATAATAATAAAAAATTCCAAAACAATGTTTTTAATTCATCTTAAACGTATCTATTGAGAAGAGCAATTTGTACTAAGTTCTTTGAGCTATTTTAATATGTGCTGCACAGGGTTTCCAATCCCACAGCAATAATGGTTTGTTTCAGCGGTTCCATTAAAAACTGGAGTGGAGCTTAAAGGCACAAACAGAGTCAGCTCATCTTTTCAGAGGGAAGAGCTGACCGCCTTGTACCTACCTGGTGTAACAGCGCCCTCTGGTGGCCACATGTCCTCCTCAGTATGAGAGGAGGGACAGTGACACTTCTGTCAGACAGGGAGGAGGTCAAAGGTCAATCCTCTGGCAGCAGAGCTGATGTGAAGTGAAGTGCAGTTCTAAAGGTTGCAGAGTGCATTTTAATTAGCCCCAGACTACCCCTCCCATCACAGGAAGGTGCTGCCTGTCAGCCTCAGTGCTCTCAGTAGAAAACTGAGCGTAAACATTCACCACAAATACGCCATGACCATTCTCGCTTCATGAATTACTCCGCAGTTATGAAGAAATTATCCCTCCAGATAGCCATCGCAGTTAACCCTAACTGGACTTGGCTGTTTAACAGGCTGTCCGTTCAGTCTTTGAGCTCTCTTTTCCCCAACCTTTCCTGGCTTTACCACACTGCAATGAACAATTTTATATAAAAGCTAAATGCACACGCAATGGGGTGACTGGCTGTGAAGCTCACTCTCAGGGCTACAGTGGGTTTGGACATGTGCAGACACGTGCGGTGAACTTTCCTCATTCCTTTCCCTCACACCGAGGTGTACACAGTGGGAAATCGTCACACTGGTAAAGACGCGAGTTAGTGTGACTTCATGCTGTGTATTATGCGTGGTCACATGCTTAGAGGGAGGGCTAATGGACAATTTGTGCTGGTCATCCCTACGCATACTGAACACGAGTGGAGTACACAGCAAGATTACAGAATATCTAAGTCACAGTGATTCTAATTCAGCGTGTTAACACCTTCTCTTTCACGGTTTTGTGTTAATTTGGTGACAGCAAAACTGTCAAACGGCATCGTTTTAATTTGAACTGTAACAACTTAGCGCTCTCGGTGTGGCATTTCCCACTCAGCACCCTGACGGAAACTCGAGTATTCTAACGAAACAACGCAAGACTGTGTCATTCACAACACGGGTGGGTCAGATGACTCTTAAAACGAGAGGAGGTATCGGTAATGTTTCAGCGGGTTAACCCTGTGTGGTCTGTGTCTTCTCACTCATTCATGAGGAGAAACCACCTTTCACCTGCGTCTTTCCCTGCTCAGGTGCGTGCGTTTACCAGGATACCCTGTTCCTGCCCAGGCAAACCTTCTTCAGGGGCTGCGACAAGTGCTACTGCCACCAGAGGGGCTTCGTCTGCTTCTCGTGAGTTACACTGCCCGCGTGCAACAAAGCCAGACCAAAAACGAAAACAAGCAACACATTTTTAGATCAGTTCTCAGCCAAATGGGTTGACTCTCTTTTGTGAACCTGACTGAGAGTGCTACAAAAAGGTGCCTGGTATTGATATTTCCATGACTTCCCTAAGCGTTGTTGTCGGGCTTGAACATGAGGCATTTGCAGACAGCGTAAATGCTTCATCTGTTTCTGGCAATTTTCGCTGCCCGCTTGCAACACAACCAGGCCAAAAAAAAGAGAAAATGCGACAAATTTTTAGATCAGTTCTCAGCCAAAGTGGGTTGTCCTTCTTGTGTGACCCTGATCAACAGAAATTTAACGAGGTGTTGAGATTTCCACTAGTCTCACAACGCTGTCGCAAGACTTAGAAGGTAGGCATACTGGGCAGCAGTGTAGCATAGTGGTAAGGAGCAGGGCTCGTAACTGAAAGGTTACCGGTTCGATTCCTGACTGGGGCACTGCTGCTGTACCCTTGGGCCAGGTATTTAACCCAGAATTGCCTCTGTAAATCTCCAGCTGTATAACTGGGTAACATGGAAGTCTGCAACCTGTAAGTCACTCTGCATAAGAGCGTCTGCTAAATGACAGTAATGTGATGTAACGTATTTGTGTGAATGCGCACACGTGAGTACTCAGCAGGCTCCCTCTCCACCCGCAGGCCGCAGAAGCCCACCTCCTGGCCGGGCTGGTGCCGGCGCGTCTCCACCGCGTGCGGATACCGGGTGGTTTACCAGGAGCGGCCAGAGCGGGAGTGCCGAGCCTACAGCTGGATCGGGTAGCTGCGCAACGCCGCGCGCCTACGCTTCACTCTGACTCGCTTCACTCACACTGACTCATTTCACTCTGACTCGCTTCACTCAAACTGACTCGCTTCAGCCTGACTGACTCGCTTCACTCTCGCTGATTCGCTTCAGCCTGACTGACTCGCTTCACTCACGCTGACTCGCTTCAACTCTGACTGACTCACTTCACTCTCGCTGACTACCTGCGGCAGAGGAAGCTTTGCTCCGATCCCTCTCTGACACGCGCTCAGAGGACCGCCCGAGCGCATCCAATAACAAATGCCTCGGGGGGGTTAAGTCAGGAAGCGCCGCCCCAACCCCACCGAGGTGTCCCCGCGCAGTGACTGTCTGTCCACTCAACATGAAGATGAATTGCTAAGTGCTGCTGGAGCTGCTTCCGTTAGCGCTGTTCAGGCGTGGAAGATGCATCTTAAGGAGCAGCTACTGTATTCAGAAACGAGGAACTGCTACTCCACTGATCAGGCGTTCCATCTTCCTGCGGACAGCTGGGTTCAGATCAGCCCCAGGCTAATGGGTTTCCCTGGGGTGTGTGCATCCCCCCGCACCACTAACACACACCTACCAGAAGCAGCAAAACGTGGAACGAGGAGGTGCACGCTAATGCTATCCACAAGGACTAGCAATACGGGGCAGCAGTGTGGCACAGTGGTAAGGCGCAGGGTTCGTAGCTAAAAGGTTGATGGTTTGATTCCCGCTGGGGCACTGCTGCTGCAACCTTAATCCAGAACTTAATTCAGAATGGCCTAAGTAACATAACTTATGTAATTTACTCTGGATAAGAGTGTCTGCTAAATGACAACAATGTAAAGACATTACTTTAGTTATGTGTATGAGATTCTTCTCATTTTTGTATAACTACTTAAAATACTCCTTTGATCTGTGCTGATAATTCAGCATTTCTGGCACTGCGTTAGAGTGCCCGGGGTTTCCTCTGTGGCAGGCTGACCTCAGTAAAGCAGGACATAGCGAAACGGCCATTTCCAAAACGTCATTATCATCATGAGTATTTTATTATCAAAACGTAGAACATCTCTTCTGTTGTTTTTTTTCCTTGTTTGGAAGGTCCAGATAGCTAGTTATAACTATGCCCTTTGTGTAAAAAAGATGTAATCTTTAGCTAAAAAGAAAAGAAAAAAAACTGGATACTGCATTTTTTAACTGTCAGGACCTTAAAACGGGAGGGCAAAAAAAAAAAAAAAAACTACTTTTAGCACAGATTCAACCCTCAGCTCTAAACCATTAGTCAGTCTGAAAAGAAAATCATGCTGCAAATTTAGTGTACTATATTTTCTTCGTACAGTATATAACACATTTTATACAAGTACACATGATCATACATAATGTTTGTTTTTTTAATTAAGGTGCTGGTATTTTGGGTCACAAGTATTCTTGAAGTCTTCCGTGAGGAGAAACATTCATGTAACCAGTGAGTACCCTTACGTCTGTTACAGGTGAGGCAAAGGGATGGGTCACATGACACGTCACGTGACCATCTGTCCAGGTCCCAGCCTTACAAGACCCACGTGATTGGCAGGTGAAAGAGACTGTCTTCCTCAGGCAGACACTGTACTCAGTTGTTCCCATTCCAAACAAGTAAGGGAAAGTCTGTCCAGGGTCATTTCTTTTTTTGTCTTTTTTTTGTTTTTGAAGGGAGACGAGTGTACTGTCTACCTGACTTTTCAGCATTTCTTTTTTGTCGTTTCTGTCGATTTTGCTTTACATTGTTTTTTTTGTCCCTCAGCAAACGGTCATGGCACATGACATTGTGACGTCGCTGTGTTTTTGACTCGGTTGGTGAGAAACCTTAAAAAGAGGTACAGCATTCTGTGGAAACTGAAAATTCTTGAAGCAGCACTTGTGTTAAAAAAAAAAAAAACAAACAAACAAATATGAGGAGAACCCAGCAGCTTTTTCCACCAAAACATCCTCCCACACACCGTCCTTCCCCTCGGCCGGTGTGCGGAATGCCAGGGTTGGTCCGAGGGAAGAAAATAAATTCTCAATTTTTCTCCAAAATTCTGCAAAAACCCTACAGGATTTTTTTATTTTTAGAAAACAAAGTTTTGAGTTTTTTTTGGCCTCTCGTTCTCCCTGCATTCCTGCACACTGAAGGTTTTGAGACAATCACAACGAGTATGTTTTCAAAAAAAAAAAAAAAAAAAAAGCCCATTCTCCAATCACTGAGAGTCAATTTTCAACAAGCCTGTTTCCAATTACAAAGAAACTGAAGGATTTTACTGTGTGGAGAACATTATTGGATTAAAAAAATAAATAAAATAAAAAAACAGACTGCAGCACCATGGATTATAAGATCTGTATGAGTCAAGTACAATATAGCAAGCCTAGAATAGTTATAAGTGAAATAAAAGATCAATTAAAAAAGAGCACATCCTGACTCCAGATTCTTATTGATATACACATGTGAGAGAAAAAAAAGAAACTGGAAATCTTATGGAATGATCTTTTCAGGGGGCCAGTCTCACATATCTTTCGCCCTCTTCTCTCTGCATCTTTATAACGGATGATACAAATATATGTTTAGTTTGTAACTTTTTCAAATTTACAAATAAAACGTTATCTGTTACTGCAAGACTGACTTGGCTGTAAACCAAATCATACAATAACCTAACAAACTGTACTGGCGTTACATCTTTTTTTTCATTATAATTGTTTAAAGTACCAAAACAACAGGTACTGATACATGTACTTGTGTTTCCCGTCTATGTCTCCTGTTTGCACATGGTCTGTACATACGTCTGAACGGAGGGGGAGTTAAAAACCTCTACAGGATTTTTTTTTTTTTTTATTTGTCCGTTTGTTTTCTCTTGAATTCCTCGGTGACGCCGAAGCCCACGCGTTGCCGTGTGTGGGACACGGTATCCTCCGTCCCGGCAGAAGAAAAGAGAAAAGAGAAAGTAATAAAAGGTCCCGATTCTAAAGCCAAGTCCTTGTTCCTTAGGTCTGTACATATCCCCCCCAGAGAGCTCCACAGGTTTTGGGGCGAGGAGGCGGGGCATCCTAAAAGCTTCCCGACTGTGTCCGTAGCCCCGAGCCCTGGAACTGGCCGAGGGACGTCCCGCGCTGGGGGTAGGGCTGGCCCCCGGGGGCTGCGTGCACACGGCCTCCAGGGTTGCTGGGGCTTAAGGTTCGAGCCCCCGGCTGCTGGGACAATCTGGAGGCGTGGGAGGCGGGGCTACCCGCGGCGGCAGCGCCGGAGTCCGTTTTGGGGTTCCCTTGCGCCAGTAAGGGGGACCTGGGGGCAGAGCCGGCCGAGCCGGGCTGCCCAGCGCCGGCGTTTAACAGGCTGGCCTTCAGGTGGCTACCTGTGTACAGGTGGGCTCCCTCCCCGGCAAGGCCGCCGCCGGGCTGCTGCTGCTGCTGTTGGGCGCCCCCTGTCTGTCTGGAGTCCGCTGACGCCGGGGCCTGGCTGGGGTAGGAGTGGGCGGGGCTGGCTGACAGTTGCAGGGAGGCATCCTGGGAGGACAGGCGGGGGTAGAAGCTCTGGCCGGGGGAGGGGGCGGAGGGGCTGAAGGAGCCGCGGAACGGAGACGAGGCGCTCTGCTGGAGGAAGGAGGGGGGCTCCCCCTGCTGGTGGGACTCCATGAGCGACTGCAAACACAAACACACAGAAACGCACACACACATACATACACACACACACACACACGCACGCACACGCACACAGACACAGAGAGGTTTTCAGTTAAAAATAAGTAATAATAAAAAGTCATTCATGTTTAAATAAATGGCTAAATCTCTTGGTTCCAGCTTCTACATGTGAATATCACAGATTAGCTGTGGGTATCAGGGTCTTTGAAACAGGCGTTACCTACTCTACACACACAGCACAGAGACTGTCAGAGACTGTCACAGAGGCAGCAGTGTAGCATAGTGGTAAGGAGCAGGGCTCATAACTGAAAGGTTGCCGGTTCGATTCCCTGCTGGGGCACTGCTGCTGCACCCTTGGGAAAGGTACTTAACCCACAATTACCTCAATAAATATCCAGCTGTATAAATGGGTAACATGTAAAAACTATTTAATCTTAACAAATAAAATTAATTTTAATAAACATGTAATATATTTAAGCTGCTCTGGATAAGACCTTCTGCTAAATGACGATAATGTAATGTAAGGTACCAGAGCACTCAGGACTGCGTTCCACACAATGGAGCAGGAGTGTGAGCAGGCTATGCTATGCTATGCTATAGCAGGAGTGTGAGCAGGCTATGCTATGCTATAGCAGGAGTGTAAGCAGGCTATGCTATGCTATGCTATAGCAGGCGTGTGAGCAGGCTATGCTATGCTATAGAGGAGTGTGAGCAGGCTATGCTATGCTATAGCAGGAGTGTGAGCAGGCTATGCTATGCTATAGCAGGAGTGTGAGCAGGTTATGCTATGCTATAGCAGGAGTGTGAGCAGGCTATGCTATGCTATAGCAGGAGTGTGAGCAGGCTATGCTATGCTATAGAAGGAGTGTGAGCAGGCTATGCTATGTTATGCTATAGCAGGCGTGTGAGCAGGCTATGCTATGCTACATCAGGAGTGTGAGCAAGCTATGCTATGCGATGCTATAGCAGGCGTGTGAGCAGGCTATGCTATGCTACATCAGGAGTATGAGCAAGCTATGCTATGCGATGCTATAGCAGGAGTGTGAGGAGGCTATGCTATGCTATGCTATAGCAGGAGTGTGAGCAGGCTATGCTATGCTATAGCAGGCGTGTGAGCAGGCTATGCTATGCTACATCAGGAGTGTGAGCAAGCTATGCTATGCGATGCTATAGCAGGAGTGTGAGCAGGCTATGCTATGCTATAGCAGGAGTGTAAGCAGGCTATGCTACGCTATAGTCGGAGTGCGGGGAGACTGTGCCCTGCTATGCTCAGGGTTTGGTGTGTGGCAGCAGGGGTGTTTGGGTTACTGTTTGGGATCGGATTCGGGTTCGAGTTCTGTACCTGGGCAGGGAAGACAGAGGGGCTGTGGCTGTACCTCTGGGGGCTCTTCACAGGGGAAGCTCTGGCTCGGACCGTGCCCTGCAGGTCATAGCCGTCCCCATCGATCGAATCTGAGACACACACACACACACACGAGCGTCACACCACTGTACCCACAGATACCTGACACTACCCCACAAAGAGGAGCCTTGCCATTTAACATCACTGCACAATGCTACAAGGAGAGCAGACAGACTAGGCCTGACCAGGTTCATCTGAACACTAGGGGGCACTGTTTTACCATTCTCATTCACATTACAGTGTAGTTAATTACAGTTAACGGCATTCTTTCAACACTAAGGGGTCCATGACCCCCAACTCCCTCCCATTCCCCCAGTCCTACGCCTCAGACTGATCAGTTTGCAAAGCCACAGCGGTGAGTGTTAAGTGTTACCGTAGCTGAGTTTGTGCTGCTGCAGTCTCGTACCCGAGTCCTTGTCGCGGCCGGCGTCGCTGGCCCCGCCCTCGGTCCGTTTGAGGACGCGCTCCATCTTCAGG
This sequence comes from Megalops atlanticus, assembly GCA_019176425.1. Lineage (NCBI taxonomy): Eukaryota > Metazoa > Chordata > Actinopteri > Elopiformes > Megalopidae > Megalops > Megalops atlanticus. The sequence continues at coordinate 39,016,501 of CM032879.1, read as the reverse complement.
CTGCCCCTCAGCACCCGCTCCAGCACGCCCTGGCCCTCCCGGAGCCGCTCCACCGACGTGGGCACCATCCTGCAGGACGGGACCGAGAGCGCTCAGCACAGACACGCCCATACACACACACACACACACACACACACACACACACACACACACACACACACACACACTGAACACCACCACGCCCATAAACACACACACACACACAAACACACACACACACTGAACACCACAACGCCCATAAACGCACACACGCACACACACACACACACACACACACTGAACACCACCACGCCCATAAACGCGCACACACACGCTCACACTGAACACCACCACGCCCATAAACACACACGCACACACACACACAGAACACCACCACGCCCATAAACGCACACACACACACGCTCACATACATACACACACACACACACACCGAGCACCACCACGCCCATAAACACGCACACACGCACACGCACACGCACACACACACACACACACACACACACACACACACACACACACACACACACACACACACACGCTGCTCTTACCAGTGGCTGGTGCTGTCGTGGGGTCTGGCCTGCGCGGGCGGGGCCTGGGAGGGGGGGCTGACCTCCTCGATCTGGGGTCCCGTGGCGTGCGCCGGGGAGGAGAAGCAGCTCTGGGGGGAGGCGGGGGGCTGCAGGAGGGAGCGGGGCCCGCCGGGGGAGTCAGCGCTGCTGCACAGGCCGCCGGCCCGCGTGGGGGTGCCCAGTGCCCCCCCCGCCTCCGGCTCCTTCGCCCCCTGCTTCCTCTTGCGGTACTCCAGCAGAGACACCTGCGTTCCCGGGGAGACACACGCCGGCGTTAGCGCGCCAACACGCCGAAGCACACACACACACACACACACACAGGTGACAACCGGGCAAACCGGACGATACCACAGGCCAGGTACGATACAGCACACAACCACGTGGATGAGGCAGTCGGATGACAGATACGCATGGAGCCTTACCGTTCACACACTCACCTTTACCACAGGTGTACAACACACAGAGGAAAAAACTAACAAAAATATAAAATACTCAGTTTTTCAGTTACATTACAGTAGCATCTGGGGCATTCTCTCCACGCCCTGCCTATCCGGGGAGCTCACAGGGGAAAGGCTGATGATGCACATGGACACAGGAGAAAGGGCTTTTACTTTAAACATTTTTGGCATGAACCGGACAAACGTTCCCCCATAAGGGCTGCAGCTGGTCCAGAGGAGGCCCCCTATCAGTGTGTGTGTGTGTGTGTGTGTGTGTGTGTGTGTGTGTGTGTGTGTGTGTGTGCATGTGTGCGAGTGCGTGAGTGAGAGAGTGAGAGAGAGTGTGTGAATGAGTGAGTGTGTGTGAGAGTGAGTGAGAAAGTGAGTGAGAGAGTGAGTGAGAGAGTGAGTGAGTGTGTGTGTATGAGTGTGAGAGAGAGTGTGAGTGTGTGTGTGTGTGTGTGTGTGTGTGTGTGTGTGTGTGCGTGTGTGTGTGTGTGCGTGAGAGAGTGAGTGTGTGTGAGAGAGTGAGTGAGAGAATGAGTGAGTGTGTGTGTGTGAGTGTGTGAGTGTGAGAGAGTGAGTGTGAGTGTGAGTGTGTGTGCGTGTGAGAGAGTGTGTGTCCCAAGCATGTGGGTGTCACACACTCCCACCGAAATCCAAACCCACTCCAACCTCCTTACACACCAGCCACCAGCATCTGCTGCTGCCTTTCTCCGAGGTTCTTACAGAGCTCTGACTGGAGGTGATGATGTTTTTAACTGTTATGCTGAAGGCAGTCACATTATACAAAAGGCTCATGTTCCAGATCAGTGTAAGGGATCTGCCTTCTTTAGCTTAGACAAAACAGCAGCTCATTGCAGGATACCCAGCACAGTGTTTCTCCCACCTGGTCCTGGTGGGCCACTGTCAATGCTGCTTTTACTTTCAACAGAACTACATCACCCAGGGTACACTGAGACATTACCAGACAACATTACCCAGGGTACATAGAGTTGTTACCTGGCTGCTGTAAGTCATCTGTGGAAGAAGCATGTGGTTTGGGGTGAGCACATGCTGCTAAATAGAACAATAAAGACATTTATTGATGTATTTTTTCAATTTGTGCCAGTAAATCAGCAATGATTTATTTGATTAATGGTAAGTGATATTAATTAGTAGTTTTATTGACTGTTACAGCGCCTGTGCCAAAGAAGCAATCAATAAAGACTAACCAACTGAGACCACCGAGTGCAGACTCATTTCTCTTTGGTGGCAGATGAGAAAACAATACTAAGAGCTCTAAGAGATCTGTTCTGTTTTTAACAGCACCAACACTCCTCAGACCACACGCAGAACATCGTGCTCACAGTGATACCAAATGCAGGTCACTGCATTTCATCAAGAATGGACTCAAAGCAGCACACAGAGTGAGCGGTCCCACCAGGACCGGGACCGAGAATCACTGCCCTCGGAGAAATAAAACCTGGAAAGCTGGACTCTGGGAAGAACAGCAGTCTGCGAGCAGAGACAGCAGGTGAGAAATAAATCGCTGTGGCAAACCAGGGGACTGAGACAGCATTCTGCCGCTGCGTCGGCGTCTGGAGGAAAACCTTGCATCTCTGACAACATTCACAACACTGACGCCAAACCGCTGCCGTGAACGCAGTGGTGCAGTGCAACCTGGGAAGTTTTAAACCAGCCTGCTGCGGAGCTGTAGGGCTCCCGGAGAGGGGAAAAGCACTGGCCGGAATCTCATTTGGGATAAACACAGAATTGCTCAAATGGACGTGCAAGGTTTTCACCATGACGGTGACTGCAGTGTCATCTCACACATATTTATGCACTGATTTGGGGTTTTTTTTGGCTGGAACTCAGTTAGTAATGTTGCAAACCTCAGCATGAGCAAAAACATAATCAAGAGATCATCATCATTATCATCATCACCATCATCATCATCACCATGACGGACAGCGAGATGGGCGGAGGGAGAGCACAGCACCAAAGAGCAGGCACAGACAGACGCACCATGACCAGAGCCCCACGGACAGGAATGCAACAGGCAGGCGCCCCACACAGGGGGTTTGGGGAGGGGGTGGAGATGGAGCGGGCGTGGTTCTGCTTCGGGGGAGGGCGGGGGAGCGCCGTTTCGGATGTCTGACAGCCGACGCCGTGCGGTGCGGGGCTGCTCGGAGGGCTTTGACCCCCCCCTCACCTGTGCGCATATCCGTTCGGGGGCGGATGGATGCGGGGGGGCGATGGGGGGCGGGAGAGAGGGGGACGCATGAGGAACCGGGCCATGAATGCGATGTGCTGGAGGCCTCGTTCCTAACCCAGCTGAACGATGACACGGGACCCAGACATCACCATGGCAACACAAAAAAAGTGGCTTTCTCAAACGCCCATGTAATAATAATAATAATAATAATCATACGTCTCAACTGCGATGGAGAAATGAGGAAAATAAAAATACGCACAACTGTTCGTGTGTTTGGAAAACTGTAATGTCATTTCGGGGAGGGCGGGGTGGGGTGGGGCGCGGGGTGTATGCGGATGCAACAATATCGACATGCACACTTCTAAACGTAGTTTAGGGAATATTCACCATATTCTGTACTGGCTTGTATTGACTTCTTACAGATATAGCCTGGTAATCTGCCTTTCCTGTCAGCAGACTAAGGGTATGCTGGTTGGCCCTCTGCCTTGAAAAAAAGTGGGAAAAAAAAGACTTTGCAAAAGCATCAGGGAGCAAAGGCGGCGAACAGTACAGCTTCAGCTAGCCAGCTTCAGCTGGACACACGTGCAGCCTACCGCTAAACACTGAGCGACTTCAGCTAACATTCAGCTTCTGCAGAAATACTTCCTGCTACGCTAAAAATACGCTTCCATTTGCAGGAGTTACATATGTGTCCAAAAGCTGCTGCAGGGAATGACGTCCCTCTAAAACGTAACCTACCGGACCCAAATAAGCACCGATACGGCTGTGATATAACATATAATCGCGAGAACAGGTCGTGGCTACAAGATACATGGTGCAGGATATGGAAATACATGTTGCAGGTCACGACTCGGTCTAGATGAAGTTTTTCTTGAGAAGTTCACTCGTTCTGTGTCTGCACCAACACTACGGTATCAGTCCTTACAACTTCATACAGTGTAATACAGGCTGTCGCCACTCTGAGGACAAAATGGATGAGCAAACAAGAAGCAAGAAGGAAAAGGAGCACACAGTGTATCAGTCGCTTCTCTGATCTACCTTTCTTTGCCCTTGGACACCGCTAACACATAGAAAATGCAATCAAGCCCACGAGTCACACACTAGCCAGGGATCTTGTGACGTTTCAGTGTGTCTCAGACTGCGCTGAAATCTTACAGGTGCAGCGTTCCTGCAGCATTACCAGAGCAGAACCGTCTGCCAGGACCGGGAGGTGGAGGACTTGCCTTCTTTTTCTGTGGCGGGTTGCTGGGGTGAGGGGGTGTGCCGTTGTCCGGGTAACCGCCGCCGTAGTGCGGCTCGGGGTAGGGAGACACGGAGCCGGGGCCCGGGTCCGAGAGGAGGCCCTGACCGCCGCCGAAGAAGGAGGCCTCGGCGGGGGAGAAGCCGGCGGCGCCGCCTTCGGACTGGGACAGGCGGCGGTCTCCGGCCGCGCCCAGGTTGGCGTTGAGCGGGGAGCAGGTGTAGATGAGGTTGAACTCCGTGCGGAAGGCCTGCTCGCGGGTCTGAGCCTCAGAGGGCGGGGCAGCGGAGGGGGGCGGGGCGTCCGAGGTGGCGGGGAACTCCTCCGACGCCGCCGTTGCCGACAGGGCCGGGCTCTCCAGGCCGGAGGGCAGGGAGAGGTCCGGGAACGCCGCCCGCGGGGCGTCAAAATCCGGCCGCACGCAGGGCTATGGAGAGGGGGAGAGAGGGAACACGCCTCAGGGTCACTAACCCGCCCTTCCCAAAACACCCAAACCACCCCCGACACCCCCATAGCGTGGCTACTGACCTCAGGCGACAGCGACTCGGGCCTGTGGGCCGGCGAAGCCTCCGGAGACGATATGTTCTGGGGGAAGAAAAGCCTCTTATTAAGTAAGAAGTCGCATTACACACATAATATGAATGATACAACTGCATTAGACACGTTAGAGCCGACCCCTTAACCTGGATGGATACGCTTCTGTTCTTTTGTGCTGGAAGTTGCTCTGGATAAGACTATCTGATAAAAGCATGTAATGTAATGTAATGTAGTGTAGTGTAATGATCCACGCTCAGCACACAGAGAGACACTAAGGTGTAAAACACAGACACGTCAACGCAGAACTGTACAAGTACACTCAGTACACAGAGAGAGACTCGTACACAGCACACGTGCTCACACACTGAGTGGTGTGAAACACTGAGGGGACAGACAGACTCGGGGCCCCTCCTCCGTGCGGGGTACAGACAGCCTCGGAGCCCCTCCTCCTCCGTGCGGGGTACAGACAGACTCGGGGCCCCTCCTGCTCCGCGGGGGGGTCTCACCTCGAACTGCAGCGGGGTGTTGCAGCGGCTGGCGGAGAGCGAGCGCAGGGGGGAGTAGGGCAGGCTGTAGCCGTTGTGCCGCTCCTCGTCCCGCTCGGGGCCCAGGACGAGGGCGCAGGAGGCCCCCAGCAGCGGGTGCAGGGGGTCGGAGGGCAGCGGGGGCGTGATGGGGGACAGCGGCCGCAGCAGCTCCGCCCCCGACGGCAGCGCCGGCTCCGATGAAAACTTCGATTTCCGCTTCTTGAAAGGTGCTGTCAGTTCTGAGTGAAGAGGGGAGAGGCAGCGGTCAGACACATACACAGCATCACTGACATCCCAAAAGAACACGAATATGACCTTTCAAATGTGTGTGTGTGTGTGTGTGTGTGTGTGTGTGTGTAACCGTACTTCCACTGTGACAACTGGTCCATACAACCCAGGTTACATTTTTGATCAAAAGTCATTTAGTTCATTTATATTGTTAGGGTTAGGATTAGGATTAGAGTTAGGGTTAGGGTTAGTCTCGTGTTGTGCAGTGTGCAGGGCAGTTAGGGTTAGGGTTAGGATTAGGATTAGGATTAGGGTTAGAGTTAGGATTAGAGTTAGGGTGAGGGTTAGTCTCGTGTTGTGCAGTGTGCAGGGCAGTTAGGGTTAGGGTTAGGGTTAGGATTAGGATTAGGATTAGGGTTAGAGTTAGGATTAGAGTTAGGGTGAGGGTTAGTCTCGTGTTGTGCAGTGCGCGGGGTGGCACAGAGGCAGTAGGTTAGGGTTAGGGTTAGGGTTAGAGTTAGGGTGAGGGTTAGTCTCGTGTTGTGCAGTGCGCGGGGTGGCACAGAGGCAGTAAGTACCTGCTTTAAAAGAGTTGGAAGTGCTGCTGCTGCTGCTGCTGCTGCTGTTGCTTTGGTGTGAAGAGACGGACGCTGTCCTGTCCTCGGTGCTGGCTGAAGACATGCTCTCATCCTGCGCTTGCTTGATCCATCGCTGCAGAGACACACACACGCCATCGCATCAGACAGGACACTCACTCCAGCTTTGGCCTCAACAGCAACAGGACATGTCAGGCAAGAAACGGCTATACCAGTCATAGGACTACATCTCTACACAAACATACTGATATTGAATGCAATGAATGTAATGTAATAACACAATGACGAAGATTATACGTAACAGGTAGCAGTTTGGCATAGTGGTGAGGAGCAGGGCTCATGACCAAAAGGCTGTTGGTTCGATTCCCCACTGGGGCACTGCTGCTGTACCCTTGGACAAGGCACTTAACTTAGAATTGCCTCAGTAAATATGTAGCTGTAGACATGAGTAAAACTTCAACCTGTGCAAGTCACTCTGGATAAGAGCATCTGCTAAATAAGAATAATGTAATGTAAAGTTACTGGGAATACCATCATCAGAAATGTCCCCTATATGGCTACCACTGTGCTCCAAGAACATATTTGTCTTTAAAGAATCTCTGAGAAAAAGTCGCTCGTGACTCCAGAGGGAGGGTTTCCTGTAGGATGCTGGGAAGGTGACGTCACCGCGCCCCTGCGGCCTCACCTTCTTGAAGGAGCCGTAGGAGCCGTCCACGTTGACCAGACGCCTGCGTCTCTCGGGGGTGAACGGCGAGCCGAGGCGCACGTAGTGTTTGGGCGTGGTGCAGATGAGGGGCGAGTGGGACAGGCCCGGCAGCATGTTGAGGGTGGTGGCCAGCACCGTGGGGTCGGTGGTGATCCGCAGCGGCCGGTCCACCGGGCACTCCGGCTTCTCCAGAACTTTGTCGTTCAGCCACTCCGTCACCAGGTACTGCTCACACACACACACACACACACACACACACACACACACGCACAGACACAATGTCAGCTCAGCTCTGAAACACCCTGATGAATCTGCACAGGAGCCATTTCTCAACCAAACTAAACCTTCAATGTCTTCACTGAAACAACCCTTTAATCAAGTGCCTGTCAACGTTTCACACTGTTACAATGCCTTGGTTTACTCCTGATTTCCCAGTCTATGGTACGGTTTCTTATGTCTGAATCTGCAAACTGAAATGTGCATTAATGCATGCTATGCTACGGAATTCTCCACAATCAGAAAAAAACATCCTGCGCTATAATCTCATGCACATGGGGTTACAGAGCAGGATGGCTAAATAAACTTCTTTAACTCCACCTATGTGTCGTGATGGGGCATTTGTTAAGACTGTTAGACTGAGGCTGTTAGACTGAGGCTGTTAGACTGAGCGCTCTCTCCCACACGCCCGCCGCGCACCTTCTTGGTTTTGGGGTAGCGGAGTTGGGCCTTGTTGCCCAAAGCCCCGGACGCGGCGCCTCCCGGCCCGTCGGCGTCGAGGGGCTGCCCCCCGCCGAGGACGCCCTCCCCGACCCCCGGCTCGACGGACAGGGCCCCCAGGACCCCCTCCTCGGCCACGCCCTGCGCCTGCTCCGCTGCCTGCTGGGCCAGGGCCTGCCGCTGCCGCCGGGCCCGCTGCGACGAGCTCGACCGGTACCGCGACATGCGGCTCTTGGGGCGGGGCTTGGAGGACCGGGCGGGGGCGGGCTTGGCGGCCGCGGGCGTGGCGGGGGCCTTCTCCAGCTCGGCGGGAGGGGTTTCCTAAAGACGGAGAGAGGTTGTTAGTGGGGTTCTGCGCTGTTATCACTGAGCTGTGTAAACAATGGTACTTTCATTGTGTTTGTATGGAACGTGTTTAAACGGATAGACAGAGAAAGAGAGAGAGCGATGATGAGTCAGATAGAGGAAATGAATGATGGGGGTCAGACACAGGAATAGAGAGGAATGAGGGGGGTCGGGAAGAAAGAGAGAAAGGAATGATGGGGGTCAGACACAGGAATAGAGAGGAATGAGGGGGGTCGGGAAGAAAGAGAGAAAGGAATGATGGGGGTCAGACACAGGCAGAGGAGGAGGAGGGGGAGACGGCGGCGGCGGACTCACGGTGGCGTAGGAGGCTCTGCGCGTGCTGACCCCCACGCCGCTGCTCGGAGCCGCGAGTGTCCCGGCGGGGGAGGCGCTGTCCTCCTCCAGGTCGGGGACCTCCTGCTTGGGCTCCTCGGCCCCGCCCTGGCACCGCTCCTGGCTCGGGCCCGTCCGCTTCTTCCTCTTCTCCAGGTTGTCGAAGACGTGCATGATGGCCTCCGCCTTGCGCTCCTCCCGCGTCTGCAGGGGGCAGGGACAGCCGTGAGGGAGAGTGTGTGTGTGTGTGTGTGTGTGTGTGTGTGTGTGTCTGTGTGAGAGCATTGCAGTGTGTGTGTGTGTGTGTTTGTTTGCAGTGTGTGTGTGTGTGTGTGTCTGTGTGAGTATGTGTGTGTTTGTTTGCAGTGTGTGTGTGTGTGTGTGTGTGTGTGTGTGTCTGTGTGAGTATGTGTGTGTTTGTTTGCAGTGTGTGTGTGTGTGTGTGTGTGTCTGTGTGAGTATGTGTGAGTATGTGTGTGTGTCTGTGTGAGTATGTGTGAGTATGTGTGTGTGTCATACCCGTCTACTCGGCAGCAGAGCTCCACTCTCGTCCAGCTCGGCTTCTTCACCATCCTCCACCTTTATCCCGTCACAGAGCCTCTCCTGGATGGAACAAACCCCACACACCCTCAGGGAGGGATAATCACCCCACACACCCTCAACAAGTGATAATCACCCCACACACCCTCAGGGAGGGATAATCACCCCACACACCCTCAGGGAGGGATAATCACCCCACACACCCTCAGGGAGTGACAATCACTCCACAAACCCTTAGGGATATGTCTGATTAAAAAGACATCAGTCATTAACTGTACTGACCTCTGTATGCTAGCTCCTGCACTGTACTGACCTCTGTATCGCTGGCTCCCGCGTTGCCTCCCTGCAGCTCCTTGCCGTCGGCCGGGTCTTCAGGGGGCTGGTTGCTGTCGTCTGACACGGCCCCCTCCAGCTCTTTCCGCCGGGCCTTCCTGCGCCGCGTCTCGGCCCCCACGGGGGCGGGCAGGGAGGGGGCACGCAGCAGCTGCTCGGGGGGGCTGAGGTTGTGCTTCTGAACAGGACAGTTCTGGTTGCCCTTGTGGCACGCGCAGTCCACTTTGTAATTGCTGAGGTGAGGCAGAGAGAGAACCACCGTTCAAAACCCTGCCTTGTGACTCTGGTTAAGATTTTGCCCACTGACTGCATTTTGATGATTGGCTGAATCAAACTGTGTCCAACAGTAAACCATGAAATCTAATCATTCCAAATCATAATAGTAGTAACCCTATTGTACTGTAGTGCATTTATTTTGTGCATGTACTATGCATCAAAGCAGTAATCAATTCACAGACTCAGACCCTGTTAAAGGCAACAAACAGGGGAAAAAAAAAGCAATAGGTGTTTACACACCAGCTGTTGAACTCGTAGTCAAACCCAATGGTGACCTCAGCATCCTTGGTGATTTGAGTTACCGCATAGATGCACAGATGAATCATGCCCTCTGCAATCATGTGCCGCACCTGGGGGAGAGAGCAGAGAGGCACAGGAATCAATACTCAAATCAATCACTGGACTCAACACTACAATCACAGGATTCAATACTCCAACCAGCCATGAGATTCAATACTGTAAACCAGTCACAGGATTCAATACTCAAACCAGCCATGGGAGTCAATACTGTAACCAGCCACAGGATTCAATACTCAAATCAGTCCTGGGATTCAATACTCAAACCAGCCATGTAATTCTATAGTCACAAGATTCAATACTGTAACCAGTCATGGGACTGAACACCCAAACCAGCCATGGGATGGCAGGGTCACTGGGCACCGCATGTGCTTGCACACATAGGAGCCTCTGGTGTAGCATCTGACCAGGCTGTAGTTAAGTGTAACTCAACACGCAGAGACGGTTAGCCGTGTGACCCTACATTAGCGGCAGAGTGACACAGACAGGAGCAGCAGGGCTCACCTCCGCGTTGGGCGTGCAGGATCTTCTGATGAAGCGCGCGTCGTTGCCGAACGTCCGTGCGTCCACGCACATCTCCACCTCGTTAAACTTGGAGTAGAACAGGACGAAAGGGTAGGGCCTGCAGAGACACCCGCACTCAGAGCACTCAGTCAGAGGCACCGGAACGCATCACCATCTTACAACCATGAAACATGACTAACGGGGAAACTGCAGAATGAGCTTCTCGAGGAGAAAGCTACATAGAAAATGAAACGTTCTCTAAGACATTGAAGTTTTACAAAATACTCTCCATACTCTGCTTTAAAACTTCCATGATAATGTAACTTGAATGTAACTTTGAATGCACTGTTAAGCATGTTGGGCTAAAAATAATCATAAAACTGTAGGGCTGGACGTAGCATGCACTGAAGGCCTCCACCAGCTCATTTCAGAGCGGACCTGTGTCTAGGTGTACTGTGAGGTGCCCTGGGCCCACCCCCTCGCTGCAGTGTGATGTTTGCGGTGCTCAGGTCCCTGGCTTGTCCTCAGGTATAATGGGAGGTACTGTGCTTTTGGCCCTCATTGTAGTGTGATAGGTAGCACGGCTCTTACTTTTTGAAGAAGTGTCCGTTGACCTCGAACTGCTGCTTGAGCATGACTTTGCCGCGGTACTCGATGATGAGGGTGTCGGGCTCCAGGTCCCGCGCCGCCCGCAGGATCTTCCTGTGCTTCTGCACCCGAGTGACCCGGCCCAGCTGCAGCTGCGCCCCAAACACACACGTGCACACACGCACACACACACACACACACGCACACACACACGCACACATACATGCACATACACACGCACATACACACGCACACACACATGCACACACACACATGCACACACACAGGAACACACAAACACACACAGAGAACAGTTTCAGTAAGCTCGACAGTACACACGGGTATGGCGTGTAAATATGGAATATGGCGCATAAACACAAATAAGCAGATCTGTCAGTGCATTTCAGCAGAAAAAGCACTGAGATAACAGAACACACGGAGCCCCGCCGTGCCCCACCTGCATCTGTGAGCCGATGACGGTGTTGTTGCAGGCCAGCTCGGTGCGGTTGATGGTGTCCATGGCGGCGGTGGGCGCCTTGCCCTCGGCGGCCTTGCTGGCGGCACGGTGCAGCTGCAGGAGCGTCTGCACATCGGCGCTGTACTGGTTGGCGAAGGCCTCCTCGTACTGGTCCGTCCACTGCCGGATCTTCGTCTCCCAGCCCTCCGCCGTGTTCTCGTCCACCGCGTTCGCCTCTGTCGTCGAGTTCTGCAACAGGCCGCCAGAGATTGCAGACCCTCGCCCCTCTGATTCGGCTTCCCCTCTCTGCACAGGCTCCCTCTAGTGGGTAATCCGTGACACTACCGTACACGGCTGTCAAAGCCCAGCGCTGAAACGCCGCATTCAGCTGCTCTGATGCAGTAAAGCACAGCCTGGGATGCACTCTTCCGTGAGAGAAGATTTTAAATGAAACCAACCTCCTGAAGGGACTCCCTCAGAAAGACAGGCCAACAGAGCCATCCCATTCAAAACACAATACTCTCAGGACGAGGATACCCAGAGGAGATATACCCTCACAAAAGGATTAAAGACTAAACTAGAACAGGGAGCAGCACAAGGCGTATTACATCCTCTAGCCTTATCACTTCACAAAAGGGAAATATTTTCAATGACTGCAAATCCACACTGGGGATACCAGCATTTGCTCCAACCTGACAAATCTGACAGACCGAGGATATGTTGAGCAAAATTACTGTTTCATCTATCAGTGACATTCCTACAACTGAGCAAACTCCATCTGCACACTAAACACACCTACAATGAGAGCTGAGTACTTACCTTCATCCTCATTGACTTCCTGGAGCCCTCTCTGAAAGCCTGTGGAGGAATCATTATTTGAATATGACAACATGTGGTACAATTACATTACTTTAATAAGTGTAAAAGTATAAAAGTACATATAAATTGATTATATTTCTTTAAGTGAACATATGGAGCAACTACATTCCTCTAATCAGCGTACGTGGTAAGTGATCACAATAAGCATGCGTGTGAGATGGGCGTGTGACGCAGTGGCTCCGCCCCCACCTTGACCTTCTTGCCCTTGGGCGTGCCGCGCGCCTTCTCCGTGCTCTTCTTCCTCTTCTTGGGCTTGCTCCTCTTCACGCGGTTGACGGTGAGGGTGATGCTGGTGGGCGTGTGCTGGGTGGCGGTGTAGGACACGGTGGAGGGGGACACCTCCTCGTCTCCGCTCTCTGTGGCGCTGCTCTCGCCCACTGCGTGAGGAAACGCACAGAAACACGGCCGTGTTACACAGCGGGAGGCCGACCGGGGACAGCAGCTCCGCCTCTCTAACGCCCCCCGCCCGCCCGCCCTCTTACCCGACACATTCTCCGGCTTCCGGCGCTGGGCGTCCACTCCTTTCCTCCGGTCCAGACCCCTGGAATCATCACAGATATTAATTACAATTTTCACGCAGTTTCTGGCAAAATAACAAATAATTTAAACAATATGACAGCTGCCAGAACCAATCCCTACCTGCTCTCCACCTATGCCCCTCCCACTCCTCAATCTATGCCCCTCCCACTCCTCCATCTATGCCCCTCCCACCCTTCCATCTATGCCCATCTTTCTTCTTACTGTATGCCCCTCCCTCTCCTCTCCCTACTCCCCGCCCCTCCACCCTCATGCCCCTCCCCCTCCTCCCTCACTCCCCGCCCCCTCCTCCCCCATGCCCCGCCCCCTCCCCCCATGCCCCACCCCCTCACCTGCAGCTGTCGCACTTGATGAGGAAGCCGTCCTGTGTCAGGCTGCAGTGGCACCAGCCGGCCACGCCCCCCTCTTCGTCCGAGGAGCTGTCGCTGTCGGCGGAGTTGTCGTCGTCGTAGCGCGAGTGCATGACGCCGTTGAGCTCCACGCGGGGGATGATGGTCTGGGACAGGGGGGAGGCGGGCGGGGTCGGAGGAGGGGGCGCGCCATAGTTGTGATCCTGAGGACACACAACGCAAGACCGCTGAGTCTTCAGACAGTGGCAAAGGCACAAACTGGGGGGCACAATTTCAGCGCTTACTACCCGGCGAAAGCGAGCCAGGCAGGGCAGGTAACAGCAGCCTGGTTTTCACTTTGCTCTTGCTAAAATTTCAGCGTTTGGAGAGCTTCCTCCAATCTTGATCCCAACTCCTTATCGGCCTCTTTGTGTGACTCCTTGTGTGCTGCAGAGTAGGGTCATGACATTCTGTTCCTCTCAAACTGAACACTTCAGCAAAACTCCGAAGCTCAACACGCAAACTACTCTGAACTACCACAATCAGCATCATGAGACACAGAAACCCTTCAAGGGCAGGTCCGTGATGAATTAAACGCAGAGCTCAGTGCCTGGTGAGACATGCAGGCATGTATGCAGGAGAGGCCTTCCAGTGTGCTGTAGTGTGGTGGGGGGGGAGGCTTTACAGTGTGCTGAAGTGTGTCGGGGGCGGGGGGGAGGTTTTACAGTGTGCTGTAGTGTGTCGGGGGGGGAGGCTTTACAGTGTGCTGTAGTGGGATGGGAGGGGGCTTTACAGTGTGCTGTAGTGGGATGGGGTAAAGGCCTTACTCACAGTGCTGTAGGGTTGATCGGTGGGTGAGGCGGTACTCACAGCGTAGGGTAGTCCCCGGTAGCCGTGATTCTGGGCGCTGCCGCAGCTGTGGTTGGAGTAGTTCTTCTCGTTCACTGCAGGGCTCGCTTCCACTGACTCAGGGCTGCGGAGAGACACGAGAGGAGTGAATACAGGAACACTGTGCTCACACACACACAGGCCCTGAGAGAACCCAGGCAACGGTGTATCAAACCTCACACACACACGCACGTGCACATGCACACACATGCGTGCGCGCGCGCACACACACACACACACACACACACACACACACACACACACTCTCACAGGCCCAGAGAGCACCCGGGCAACGCTGTATCAAAACACTCGCGCACGCACACACACTCACACTCACACTCACACTCAGACACAGGAGCAGCTTTCAGTGGTAAGTACATTAGTCACTATTCAATTTTGAATAAACACACATTTTCAGATGGGGGTCTCGATGGTAGATATTAAAGCTTGCTCTAGAAAAAGAAACAACAATGACCACTAAGACTGTTAACTGTACCCACTTTCAGTCAGTGTAAGGTCCTGAAGAAAGTCATACTTACAATCTGGTCTACAAAAAATAATACAGTATTCTGCAGCATACTGTTATACCATGAACACAGCAAAGCTGAGTAGGACCCTAAAGCTCTGTGCTGAAAGGAACCAACAAATCAGAGCATGAATCGTTTATGGTAAACCTCACAAGCAGGGATCTTCTTCTATGGCTTATTAATATATAAGCCAATTCACAACCACTATGATAAAAAGCATTAAACAATTAAAGGTAGGGATTAGGATTCTTCTGGCATGAATCATGAATGGTATGACTCTTCATGTTAGCGCCAGAGCTAGCATAGGTAATGCAGAACTCCACTGTGTCCAGCTGTAATCACTTGCATGGTAAGCACTGTGTCATACATGCTAAGACAAACAGTGTTGTGAAACTCTTGTGTATTTTTTTGCTGTTACTTCCCAATTCGAGTTATATTAAGGCAGCTACAGTCTGTGTGGGAAAGCTTTCATCAGTCAGTAAAACATTATTTAACAGGCATCCTTGAACAGAGTTACCACATTTTTTTTTTTTAGCAACAGAAATCTGAGTACAGCATGAACTCAACGTTCCCCACATGCAAGTGAGGACACAGACACCACCACTAGATGGAGCCATAACACCAATAAAGACTTTCTGCACTCAGCAGCGTGTCGGCTGGCATGTGTAAACGCCACACTCTCCGCCATTACATTTTACAGCACACACTGGTCTTTAACAGAGATCTCTGCAGAGGAGAGCAGAGATTTAATTATCCGTTTCGCAATTTAGCGAGAAAACTTACAATTAAAACACATTTAATGAATAACACCAGATCCTTACAGTGATTCCCAAAAGCAGGCTTTTAGAACAGGTTTCAGGTATAGACTCGGTTCTGACTGACGTCGCTGTACTGATCTCTCTCTAAGTGAAACCGAGCCGTTCCCTGCCTGCACACCTTCACCTACATTCCTCACATTGTTTGCTGTTTCTCTCCACCCTCAGGGAGGTGCAGATCCGACGGCACCAGACCGCTCCTGCTCCTGCTCCTCACCTGAGGTCCCTTTCCCAAATCGCGTCCCGCCTGCGGCGCTCCCTGTCCTCCAGACCCTAACCCCATCTCCCCGACCCTCCCGGGAGCCCTCCTCTCCCCTCCTAACGGGAGCCCCTCTCTCCCCGGTAACAGGAACCCCTTTCCCCTCCAAACGGAAGCACTCTCCTTGCTAATGGGAGCCTCTCCATGCTAACAGCATGAGCGGGTGCATTAGATCACTGCCATGCAGCTCCATGGCTTCATGGGGCTACACAGGGGATTCGGGCCTGGTTGGGGAGCCAGCAAGGTGACAGGTATTGAAGTCATGTGACCACAGCATGGGGGGTATGGAAGACAGCACTGAGCTGGTGGCTTAAAGAGGACAGGAAAACCAGCTGGACTGACCCCCCCCCACCCCGTACTCACTCTGATCCAGCAGCCATGTCGGAGTAGGACGTCTCTGGTGTGGTGACTCCCAGCGTGATTACTATGCTCATGACGTCCAGCACAGCGGTGCGGAGGGAGGGGGAAGGGGGAGGGGGCGGGGGGGAGAGGGGGAGGGCGGGATCACGGGGTCCGAATTGCAGCGACAGACCACTCCGAGGGGGGGGTGCTGCAGGGCCGCAGACAGAGCCTCACGGACATGGGGAGACCTGAGAACACAGCGGGGGGGGGACGGGGGTGAGAGCAGAACAAAAACCAGCAGACCCCCCCCTGAAAGGGACCCCCGAAACCTAAACACAAACACAACATCAGCTTAGCATGAACACAAACACAGCGTCAGACAGAGGTCTCGCAGTTAGCGTTCGAGGCTAATCCCCAAACAGATTCACACCAATCCGAGGTTAGATGGCCACTTGGAAGGTGGCCTTCAGGTGTTCTCTCAAACGGAAACCTAAGATCTGTGATCCCTGAATTATAAATTAATGTGAAAACCACAGTGAATGTAGCTGTCAGAGCTGGCAGCTTCAACAGGAACAAACTGATTCAAGAGATTAAAATAAGATGATGTCACTGCTTATATGATGCAATGTTCTGCTGGAAAAACCTGAATGAAACCAGCAGAAAGAGGGTCTCTCAGCACATACAGTCTCTCCCCCCTGCCAGACACACACACACACACACACACACACACACACACAAAAAAAAAAAAAAAAAAACACTGAGCCTATGCACCCTCTGAAATGGGTGCAATGCCTCTCACGGCCTGCGGGGGCAGTGAGTCACTGCATTAGGCAGGGCTGGCGTGTCACATGACCGCTCTGGAACACCGACCCACACCCCCAGGTCTTTCTGCGGAAATCCACAATCCCCCCCCCACTCCGGTGTCACACACAGAGGGCTCGGACGCCCGAATCTACCCCCCCGCAGGACTATCCCGCTCACATTCACCTACACGAGAGACACGGCAGGCCTCAGTCAGCTGGGTGTGGTGTTTTACTCAACAGGGGAAAAAAAACCTGCTTTACACACACGAGTGGAAAAAAAAAAAATGCTGGAAAGAGGTGAATGGGCTAAATATGAATGGAAAATCTTCCACAAATTATGACAGGTCTAACTGCCATGTAATGGTAAAAATACATTTTTATATTGCCCTGGGGCATCTTTGGCATTGTTAGTCCCATTCAGGCAGCTTATGACAGGCAGGCAACGACATTTCCGGGGTTTTCTCAGCGTAGATTTGCTGTGAGCTTCAGTACAGTAGTGATACTGGCATCCGTTTCCACTCTGAGCCCTCCTTAGTGCCTCTCACCCCAGTACTGCTGGGCATATTCCTCAGGTACGCGATAAACACCGCAGGTCTATAATTCCAGCAGTTTCAAACACTTTCAATTGCACTTTGCCTTCGTAAGCAAACACGCTCGAATCCAAGCCTCATTTGTACCAACACACGCTTCGTGTCCCCTAGATACCGTTGCTGGTTACCTGTAGTTACAAGCGACAAGTCAGAGCAGAAGTATGCTAAGAATAAAAATAACCAAACGTATTAACGCCTCCATCGTTGAGGTTTTTCCCTCTTTTACACGCGTTTCTGGTCCTGCTGAGGTTATTAACTGCTGGCGGGACTGGCCAGTGAAACTGACCCAGGAACGGCTGCAAAGCTACATTTGCCTCAGAGAGCACTGCAGGTACAGCGGCTTCTGCACAAACCTACCCCTCCTTCACATTCAACCACAACAGAACAGACACATGCTGACGTGACCAAGAATAATTATAGAACTAACTACGCAAGCAAAAATAACAATAATCACACAAATAATAATAGCCCATAAGGAAGGGCTCGTATGAGTGACGGGAGATGCTGAAAGCACAGTCCTGAGCTGGGGCAGACCCAGCCCTGCACAGGGTTAACGCTCTGTGGCAGGAGCGTAGATGGAGGTACTGGCCTGCGTTAGCACACAGCGCGGGGTGGAGTGTAGATGGAGGTAAGGCAGGCTTGCCTTAGCGCACAGCGCGGGGTGGAGTGTAGATGGAGGTAAGGCAGGCTTGCCTTAGCGCACAGCGCGGGGTGGAGTGTAGATGGAGGTAAGGCAGGCTTGCCTTAGCGCGCAGCGCGGTGTGGAGTGTAGATGGAGGTACTGGCCTGCCTTAGCGCACAGCGCGGGGTGGAGTGTAGATGGAGGTACTGGCCTGCGTTAGCGCACAGCGCGGTGAGGTACGCTGAGGTGAACGGCTTGGTGTTCGTTTGTTTTGGGCTGAGCAGAGACGAGAGCGGTGTAATTACAGAGGTGCTGTGGGCAACGCAACTCCACCACTCACACACACACACACACACACACACACACACACACACACACACACACACACACACACACACACACACACACTCACTGCTGCCCAGAGAGAGCTGTACCACACACACACACACTCACAGCTGCTCAGAAAGAGAGCTGTACCACATACACACACACACACTCACTCACTGCTGCTCAGAGAGAGAGCTGTACCACACACACACACACACACACACACACACTCACTGCTGCTCAGAGAGAGAGCTGTACCACACACACACACACACACACACACACTGCTGCTCAGAGAGAGAGAGCTGTACCAGACACACACACACACTGTTGCCCAAGGAGAGAGCCATGCCTAGCATGTCAGAGACACACACACACACACACACACAGCTGCCCAGAGAGAGAGCTGTACAACACACACACACACACACACACTGCTGCTCAGAGAGAAAGCCGTGCCCAGCGTGTCCACAACACACACACTTCAGGAAGAGATCTGTGCCCAATGTGTTAGCCATAAACACACTCCCTCCCTCCCCAGAGCAGTGAAGACCATGCCAGCTGCCTGTCTCCTCTAATGCAGCTCTGCTACCTTCATACACACACCCGCACACACACATACGCACGCACGCACGCACGCACGCACACAGACACAGACACGCACACACAGACACGCACACACACAGACACGCACACACACAGACACGCACACAGACACAGACACAGACAGACACACACACACAGACACACACACAGACGCACAGAGACACCCACATGCAAAGCGCTACACGTGTACACATACACAAATACATTTATACACACGCTTCAGACATGCACATCCAGATTATCCATGGCATACAAAACCAGACGTGCACGTGCATGTGTGCATGTGCGTGTGTACGTGCGCACTGGTACTCCAACCAGTGAAACCCAACTCCTCTCACCCGAGGGGGCTGGTAAAACACGCTGCCACTCCCCTCCTCTCCCCACCCCCTTCTCCTCGCCCCTCTTCTGTTTCAGAAACGCTCAGACGCATTCCCAAATAATAACCACCACACATGATGTAAGAAAAAACATGGCTTCCCCTCAGAGCAGCCGGCAGCGTCTGTGCGAGAGCGTGACTCACGCTGCCCCAAAATGGCCCTCTACCCCGTCCCGAAAACGGGGAGGGAGACTGGGCTTTGGGAGGCTGGAGGCTGGGGTTGGAGACTCCCGAGGCCAGGGCGACTGGCACCAGGGCTGGACTTTCCAGGAAAATCAATAACAGCCGAGTTTGAAATAAGAGACAGTTTAATCCGATGTTCCCATTATATGTACCTTCCCTTTTAACTAAAATAGTTAAAAGGGAAGGTAAGCCAAAAGAGGGTACTGGAGTGCGGAAGACGTTGCTCTGATTGTGCCTATTGTGGGTAAATAAAACGCCTCAATGACCTGACACAGCCAGGGCAAGCGCAGAACCGGGGAAAAAAAAGCAACGCCTCGGTTAACCAGCTCAGCGCCTTCAGGTGAAAGCTCTGAATGCGGCCGAAGCCGAGCCCACAGCACGAAGCTGCTCTCAAACGCTCTGAAAACAGCGTGTCAGCACACACTTACTCCACTCGGAGGGAATCGGCGCATCGGCAAACGCTTATTCAACTCGGAGGGTGCCGCGTGGGTATTTGAGGAGGGAGCCCTGCGTTTTGTGCAGTGGTCGCATTACGCTTTGGAACTGTGGCCCTCTTTTGCCACTGATTTTTGTTTATATTTCTGTTCGACTTCCGCAAGCTCTGCCCCCAGTATACGGGCTTCGAAGGTTTTGGGCAGAAAAATGACGCCGAGTAGAATTTAAACTGCGACTCTGAATTTGTTGTGTTTGCGGGCCAGAACCTAGGGTATGGATCTGTGAGCTACGTGGATGTGAAAGATGCAGAGGAAGCCGAGTGTGGACTCGGAGCGTCGGAGGCAGATCGTCTGAGAGCAGGGAGTGCGGGACGCGTCTCCAGAACACAGCGGCTTTGTCCGGCCGGCTGAGGTGCGCCTGCTATCTGACGGCTCCTTTTTTTTCAGGCAACCAACAGCGAACAGAGGGCGAATTCCAAAAGGCGAGGCCCCCACCCTCTCTCCTTCCCTCTGCCTCGAACAACAGGCTCAAATTACCAGCAGTGCTGCCCTGTGCTGCCTTTTCACTCGGGCTGGGGGGGCAGAGGCCATTTTGGAGAGGCGTTTGCGAGGGTGCAGCGTCCACAGACCGGCGTAAGAAATAATCTGATTCCTTTTAATCTTTAAATTATTCACCTCCACCCCGCTCCCCGGACAACCCAGCACAAAGGCCTGAGCGCGGGGGGGGTTGACCAGACAGCGGCTGATGGACGAGCCTGCCTCACAGAACTGAAAAAATAATAAAAATAGCGTGTCGTGTAGAGTCTGCGCCCCTCCCCCCCGCCCCAACGCTACGCACCCGTCGGGCCCCCGGGGGATACGCGGGCCGACGGCAGGCGCGGAGGGGGGAAGGGGGAGGGGAGCCGTGAGTTGCGCGGATACAGCAGGTGAAGCAGTGCTGGGAGGGGCCTGGCTGGCAGCCCGCGGAGGTGCAGCTCTCACGTGTGTGCCCCCATACAGAGCCCGCGCCAAGGGGTCGAGTTACCCCCCCACCCCGCGGGGCAACAGGGCTCTGGCTCCGCACCGTCCCACACCTCACGCTCCCCCCCCCGGGGCAGCTGGACGCTGTCCCGCCAGCGATCACACCCCCCGCGTGGACGGGACGGGGTCAGAGACACCCAGCCGAGGCGGCGACAGGGTTCACCCGAAACCAGCCGAGCCCCACCTCCTCTGCCCCTCACATTAACAAGATCAGACAGGGCCCAAAACGTCACACATTACATAACCGCAGATTAAAACACAGAATTACAACCAAAAAACACACACACACGACCCAATCGAAAAAGAGACACAGTGTTTGGAATCCACCGCTGCGTGGGTGGTGTGATGTCGCACATTCACAATGCAAGAGGTTCAGGGCGATTCAACTGCGCTTACAGCTCATATGCTGCATACTTCAGATCTCAAAGACACGGCAGTACGCGCACATATACCTCTCACCTCAGGCATACAGGCAAACACTGTATTTTAGGGACGTGCATTTCAAATAACCTGACACTTAAACACTGCATGGCTCCCAACACTGAATATCACACATCTAAGCCCTCCTCAGCATGAGACTCCAGATCTTTCCCTGTAAATACGGACTCTGTGCAGATATCTGCACTCAACGTCTCTCAGGGAGGAAAATCAAAAACAGCAGTGAATTATCTGGGAATGTATGCAGGGATCCTGGGCTCTCCTCCATGAATACTGAGGAGAAAATTACAACTAGCTTTTTGTTTAAAAAAGAAACATTTTAAAACTAAACCAAGCAATAGATCAGTGAATGGCTGTAGTTGTGGTCGTGTATGAAACGAAAGAAATCTAACGTCATACAATAAGGCCAGCTAAGTCTAGGTCTGACATCGAGTACCTTAATTAACGTCAAGTTTGGCGTAGGCTTTTGCCATGGGAATACCAGAGCAAAACGAAGGAGGTTTATAAGCAAATAGCAACTCATTTTGAGAGCCCAGCGATCAAAGTTGAACTGGAGAGCAACCAAAATGAGCTAAGTCCATCAGTTGAAAGGTTGGTCTCGGTCCGACCAGCGAGGGAACTCGATCCGTTTTGTTTGGAAAACATTCCCTGCGAACACAAAGAGGTCTTGCCTCTCTCTCTCTCTTATCCCGAGAACAAACCGCGCATTCTGCACTGAGATTTCTCCCGTCTGGCGCCGAGATGCACAGTTTGAACGGTGTGGCACGCAGAGAGCTCGCTAAGCGGCTGTACTCTTGTTGTTTGCATGTACTGCAACACTCTGTATAACCAATGACATCATCCGCACTGATGGGATTAGCCTGCAGGTTTGTTTAGAGGTGCACCACTGCATTAGAAGCACATACTCAAATGCTGATATACATTTGTAAAAATGTAGAAATACAGTAACACCCCTGTCATCTCTTCTCAGCCCTTTTTTATTGGCTCACGGTGTTGTCTTCTAAAGAAATGTCACTGCTTATATGAGGGTCCCTGGGCCTAACAGAGGCCACTATACACACTTTGGAATTACAGTCATGTGAACACTAAGCTTTGCACAAATGTCAGTGCAGTATTTTTGCATTTTTTGCTGCCTTATCTAAAATGAAGTGCAAGCAGTAAAACCAATGTTTCACTCAGCATAAGCATAATCCATTTTAAATAAAATGAAGAGATTAGAGGACTTGCTTCATTTCAAACCAAGAATTTCCCACGTTCCTCCTCTGCAATGCACAGCCATACAGAGGTGAATTACCAACAAGATCAACAATCTAATAAACAAATGCTAATTAACACAACGGAAACAACACGGCAATGATAAGCGACAACGGAACACAGGACCGGAGTATTATTAAATACAGAGCGGACCGCTGTCATCCACAGAAGAACTGCAATAACCCGAGCATAGTAAAGATTAGCTAGCAGTGCTCAAACCTAAGATTACCCACTCTAGACCACCCCCCTTACTGCATCAAACAGACAGCACAGAGGGCAATAAATTAAAACTGTTATGAAGATTTTGTTCTCTGACCATTCCATGAAATATTTAACTTGGATATTCAAACAATCAAAACACAAATTAAAGCACACACACACCCACACACTTACACGTACATGATTTATTGATGAATGCATTTTTTGCATTGGTTTCTGCATAATCTCAGTGTTTATGACAGCAGCTTCACACACAAGGCCGAGCCAAAGGAAACGTGAGTCACGGGGCCAGCGTCCAGTGGAAAGGCCAGAGTGAAAACCATCATCTGTATCTGGGTAAAACTGGCCCTCTTCAACTGAGACGGGGGGCCTGGGTGATCCATTACAGGATGGGTTCCTTCATTTCAAATTGCCTCCAAGTTAAAGAGAAACACATTCACCGCCTCTACAGCTATCTGGGTTTCTGTCCAGAACATTTCCTGGCAAGTTCAGCAAACAAGATGGAGCTCGTGAAGTAAGTCCGGAGCCATTAAAATAAGGGAACAGTTTTCTGGAGGTAGCGTTAGCATTAGCGTTAGACTCCGAGGGTGGCCGGGTCAGACACACGGCCTTAGACCGGCTAGCAGGAAGGACAGAGGCATTCACCACCGCGGGCCCGTTGCTCCGCCTCCGAATCAGCTTCACCCCCCCCTCGCTCACCCGCACGCCAGCGCCACGGCAACAGGGGAACGGGGACGAAGACGAGGCACCGGGCGTCTCGCGCACCGTCAGCCTGCTTGTGTTTCAGGAAACGGAAGAAAAAAAAGGAACAAAGGTCGACTGCTTCATTCTCTCAATCCAACCGAACCAGTTTCAGAAGACTAATGGAGCTGTAATACTCAGCTGCCTTCTCCTCCCCCCCCCCAACCCCCCACAAAAAAAAAAGAGAGACTTGGCTTCAGGTGCGACTCTGTCTGGAAAATGAAGCCAAAAGACAAAACACGCCAATTGTTCTGGCCTGACACAGTGTGTTCTTTTGTGTCTCTTAGCGCTCCGCTAACTGGCCTGTCAGTAACGGCGCAGCGTAAAAACGCTCTGGCTCTCAGGCCTCTTGAGTGTTTGCGTCGATAGACAACACCCTCTAAATTACACACTGCCAATATTAACATTTCTCAATCCCTGGAATGGCCAAACATCTGCGTGCTAACGCCGCCGTTTTACAACATCTACAAACAAGGGGTTTCTGAGAGTCAGTAACACCGCTGGCTGAGGGGGAGATGCAAACAAAAGGCTGAAGGAGGAAGGGAATGGGAAAGGGACTCAGCGTGTCGGTCAGGAGTGGCTTTTACACACTTCTTACGCGCTGCCTTTTCTTTCCTACTGTAGTGTGGACAATTAATTCCAATGAAGGGAAAAAAAAAAACAAGTGCAAACACCCTCGTTCCCCCCTCATTTCTGATGTGTTTTCCATGGCTAATCGAGCTCAAGCCGCACCAAGGAAAACACTAAGTTGTGTTGCAATGCCTCTTGTCCTTTCTGCCTCTCTCTCCTCCCCCAGGATTCTCCCATGAGCCACCGCACTTCACAACAAAACACACACAGCGAACAGACCCCTGCGACAGGAGAGCCCCCCAGTGCAGAGTCCATCCTGTGGAAACACCTTGCTTTATTGGATGAGCTCCAGAGGGCCCCTCGGCCAATCAGCGCGCCCCGGAGAGGCGGGCGTCACGGCGACTCAGCTGAACCCCATTGTGCGAGGCGGAGCCGGCGGCCCGCACAGCAGCTGCTGGGGTAAGAAAGCCGCGCGCGCTCTCATTATCGGCACAGATAAAAGGAGCGGGGGCCGTCGCCAGCCAGGCCTGCGTGATGTAGCCACGGTTTAGGGACGAGCGCTCGCTACAAAAATAACACCGGGGAGAGAGAGAGAGAGGGCAAGTGAGAGAGACAGAGAGAGAGAGAGGGCAAGTGAGAGAGAGACAGAGAGAGAGAGAGAGAGAGAGAGAGGAGGGCAAGAGAGAGAGACAGAGAGAGAGAGAGAGAGAGGGCAAGTGAGAGAGACAGAGAGAGAGAGAGAGAGGGCAAGTGAGAGAGACAGAGAGAGAGAGAGAGAGAGAGAGAGGCGGCAAGTGAGAGAGAGAGAGAGAGAGAGAGAGAGAGAGAGGGCAAGTGAGAGAGACAGAGAGAGAGAGGGCAAGTGAAAGAGAGAGAGAGGCGGCAAGTGAGAGAGAGACAGAGAGAGAGAGAGAGGGAGAGGCGGCGCTCCCTGCAGCTTCAGCCGCAGACGGTACAGGCGCAATCATGCCACAGACGAGGGAACAGGTTTCTCTCCCGCGAGACATTCAACCCCACTGCGTGTCTGAGAGAAACCTACAAGTGGACTTTGGCCCTTTTTCCCCCATTTCTAAGATTTAACTGCCTATCCTTTTTTTCTGTGCCAGCAATATTCAGAATAAAATAAAATAATAAAATAAAATAAAATAAAACAAAAACACACCAGACGCTAGCGTGTTTGCAGAGCGCGGCAGTGGAACACACATAGAGACGGACATTAATGTGGGATTCATGAAGCAACAGGCCCTGCGCTGCAGTGTTCTTAGGTAAATGAGAGGAATGTGAACGACCGTGTAATTGGAGAAAAGATGGGGTTGTTTTTTCCATTCACTGTTACAGCATTCCCTTACTCACCACCCCCCCCCCAATGCAGTCTGTACTGTGCTGGAATCCTGTCTTTTTCTCCTGGAACCAGGCCAACATCCTGTTTCAAACACAGTGTACATTGCAAACACCGCCATAGCGTTCAGGGTGTACAATGGGTCGAAGATTAACAAAAAACACGAACAACAAATCAACTGGTACACGGTTTTTCACCGAGCTACCTCACCCCAGACACGCGTGACTAACACAGGATTCAGCAAAAACCAAAAAACAGTGATGAAATAAAAAGACGGTGGTTTAAGCCCTTTCTTAAATGTGTAACTCGGGTGGCTGTTCGTCGTTTTCAGCTCTGTGTTCGTGTCCACGCTGCCGTCCCTTCTGTGCAGTGTTATCACATGACAGACTAACCTTTCCGTCTCGGCATTCCTTCAGATCTCCCAAAGTTTCAGAAAAGCCAGGGAGGCCCGCGTTTGGGGGAAATCTACACACTTCACAGACACCATAGAAAAAAAAAAAAAAAGAATCAAACCTCACAGGAACAGGATATCAGGGCCATCAAGGCTGAAACTACAGCATTATACTCTCCTTTAAAAAGGAACCATGGCAGATCTCAGGATTCGTAAGAAAATGGAACAAAGGTCACATTTGGTTTTACAAATATTCACGCATCAAATCAGAAACACTGAATTTGGTTTAAATTCAAAGTCTCTAGTAAGTCACCCCCTTAAAAAAAAAAAAAAAAACAACAACTATATACATATAATAAATATATAGTGTATGTATACTCTTTTCAGTAGATGCCATTATGGGGTTTGGAACTGAAAGACATTATCAATGTATGCTTGGCTAAAAAAAGAAATGTAGGAGGACACTGGCTCATATTATTCTACATTCACTTTGCTTCATATGTAGAGCTGTTTGCTTATCTTTTCAAATACTGAGGCAACAGGAATCTAAGCCCCATTTTCGAGTTTACAGTTGAGGGTTGAATACTGTGGAGTGCAAAACTCAATCATATAAGACACAATGACGGGACCGAGAACACATATTTCACCTGCAACAGCTACCGTAAAAGGCACTGAGAAGCCCTGTGAGTCTGTATGTAAAGAGGGCTTGTCTTTGTGTGTACGGTGTATTCTGAACAACAAGGGTGTCAGGGGAAGAGTGGTGGTGGGGGGGGGCATATTTCTAAGAGTTAAGAGAGAGCCAAACTCCAGCGGCTATTAAAAGACATGAATATATATTCAGAGAATGTGTTTCCTAGCCAATCAAACACAGCCTTGCAGCAACCACAGCGGCGTGGACATGAAGGGGCTTTCTTACTGCATAGTTAACAACCAAAGCATTTCAATATATCAGCTGCAGCCCCCGTCCTTGGACACCCTCTACAGAGAAGGTGGGCAACTCTAGCGATCGTGAGTGTTAAGCGCTCTGTTCGTCACTACACCTGTAATCTATCCACACTAACTAAAGCCAGCCTGGCCCTTCCGCCTGTGTGCAGCCAACTCTTGGGCCCAAAATGAATTATTGCTCTGTTCCGTGTGGAATTCCCCCTATCTCAGGAAGCCCAGGGAGAACGGCCGGAGGGTTTTGTCTTAAAAGTATGCATTTACAAGATATAAATCACGCACACAACCTCTGTAATTAGTAAGGTCTCTCGATAAGGTGGCGTGATCACAAAATGACCACCACCAGGCGAGACGAAACCAATGTCGTTTACCCAGTAACAACTATTCAAGTGTACACGTTTCTCCACTTCCCCCTCGAAAGGAGATCTGCAATTTCCTCATGATGCCTTTATCGAAAGAACATGATCCCTGGAATCTAAACAAAAAAAAAAGAGTAAAATAAGCAAACCCCTAAAGGAAAACAGGGCACACCAGCACACAAACATTACAGGCAAGAACAGGCACTCTCACAACAAGCCATTTAGGGGGTGACGTCACCGTCCCCAAAAGCTTATTTTACCAATAGCACAATTACGCCTGCTAAACACGACAAAATGAACGATCATATGAAAACCCCAAATAAAATAGATCTGTTTCAAATACAATGTCTGGAGACAAAATATTATACTGCTCAAAGTGTGCAAGTCACAAATCGAAAGTCATTTCCTACAGTAGCCATTTTAGCTGGGCAGTTCAGGAGTTGGGGGATCCGCTTTATTTTATTCAATGTTATTTTGATCATGGATCTCACGAAAAACGTTTGCAAGCGGGTGTAAGACCGTCCATCGAGCGAACGTAACGACACAGCGTGACATCTTTGTCTCCTTTCTTATGAAACTGCACTTCCAATTCGGGAGGATGACGTTTCGTGTGCTTTGCGAACACGCTCGCACACATCCGGTCGCTCGGCCGGGCCCTGCGAGCCGAAGCAGCGCCGCGGAGACCCGCTCATCCGCCACGGCGAAGAGCCGACCGGTTCCCCTCCTCCGATCCACAGGCTACGGGCACTGTGCACGTAGCCGGATGGACGGCGGTGTCTGTGGTAGTTTGTAGACAAACGATTTTCTCAGGCAGTGCTGCAGCCACCTATTGTCTTACACAAACCTTACAAATATTAGGGAGGGAGGGGGTCCTTGCAAAATCGAATTTGATTAAGTATCTACAGCAGACAAAACTGCGTCAGATAAATCCACTGATCGTATCTATACAGTGTTTAAATTCACCAAGGAGCGGAAATGACTTCTCGCACACCTAGATGTGTTTGCCTCCCAACTCAGCTGTAGGCCCGCAACCACAATCTTATGTTCCCTGGCTGGACCAGGACTAAAATAAATATTACTTGGTCCCTGTCTGGGGAAAAGGCCTCTAAAAACTATACAAATTACACCCAACAATTTGGGCTAATACTCTAATATAATCTAATACCCAAATTAGATTATATGTTATCTAGCTCATGGGTCCATCAGAAAAGCAAAGAATAGGCCCGTATGACAAAATGGACACATCGAGTAGCTTGCTGGTATCATCAAACTGGACTTGGCTTGTGAGGTTAGGGGTTGGAGAAAAGAGAGCCTGTGATACTATGCACGGCATGCCACTGTGCGTAACTAACTAGCTATTTAAAATGTTACCCTTGCTAAATGTATCGCAAAACGTGTGATACTTTTTTGATCATTTCTGATGGTGCTCCGCGGCGGCTATTCCGTCAATTACGGCTACAACTGCGCCAGTGTTTCTCGCCTGGTGTCTCACTGTTGTCTGTCGTTTTCGTCTCACTTGTTGTTGAAATAAAAATGGAGGCTAAAAAAGGAAAGGCGAGCTCCCCTCACGAATACCACCCATTTCTCCTGATCGCTACAAGAGGTTGCGGGGTTGGTGGAGAGGAGGGGGGGGGGAGGTGGAGAAGAATGAGAAAAGCAAGTCACAGCTTTGAGTAAAGCTAGCTTTAGCTATCTGAGAAAGAGAAAGTTCAAGTACCGTTTCCTAAAAGCCGTGTCAATAAAGAAATAGTACGTTCAACACAATCAGATGCAAGGCAAACTGCACCTCTGATAATACATGATACTCTGTGAAAACGCGAATCCACGTTACTGGCGTCAATTTGAAGATGGGGGGAAAGGAAAAACAAGAATTTCAACAGCAACAATGTAGTTAAGTAGCTAACTGTTAGTGTGGATTATGTGCAGTTTATAGCTAGCTATGCACATACCAAATGGGGATACAAGTGAGAAACCGGTCATCTGGATCGTGTCCAAAAAGTTAAATGTTATTTATATGTCACAGGTTTTATCAGCCCCTTCAATGATGTTCATTTAACAAGGAATCAATGTGAATTTCAGGTGGGATTCCAAGCTATTAATTAGCTATCTAGCTGCCCAGCTAAACGCTATCTATCTTGGTGAGTGGTAGCTAGTTGGCTAGCTTGCTTACTAGCTAACTACTTGTCCAATGTCATATAGCTACTCAGGAGGCTGGCAAATCCAATCGACCCCTTAATTCTCCAAATTATTTACTCTATGTATAAAAGCAACACCTTGCAAGTGGAATGCTGTATTGGTGTTTTTGTACCTAGGTAGCTGGTTAGCAGCTGAGAGGCATGGGTTGAGCACATAGTTGGTTAGCCTAGCCACTATAGCTAGCTAGCCAGTCACCTTTATCATTAGCCATATAGTGAATTATTTACGTGTATTTCAACCCAAGTTGCAACTGTTTCGGTAAAAACACACGTCAGCTACACTGATGCACTTGTGACCAAATACCACTAAAAAGCAAGCGAGCCAACATTGTTTACATTTCCAGAATTGCTGTGCATCGCACGAGGAGCTGGGCAAATAAAACTGTTCTGCCAGCATGTATGCGAAATTATCAGCAAAAATGTACATCTCAGGCCAGTGACAGAGATATCCAAAGTAAACTCAGCAAACAGGAACTATCCACAACAACCTAAGGTATGCATACAACTGGATGACATGTAGATCCAAATAAACTACAGCATAACTCAACCAAAAAATCCCAAACCAAAAAAAAAAAATCCAAAACACACCAAACATATATAAATTACAACAACAGCAACTTACCTAGTGGGACATTCCACCCTCGTTCAAAACGAATGGCCTCTTCTTTAGATTTCAGATCTATTAATATTCCAACATCAAGGCGAATCATACAAGTAGGCCTCCTCTTCCGACCTGGGTGTTTCCTGCAGGCAGTGAGCTGAAATCAAGCTCCCTTTCCAGGGTACCTACCAGACTTCTCAATGTCCCTTACGCAAGGTGTTTAAGTTTTATTTCCCTGTCCCTGTCTCGGGCACAGAATTTCCTCATAAGGTCAACATTGGATCCCTGCCGTTTTAATCCGTTTATTGTGGTGTATTATATTATTTACAGTCGGTGTTTATAAAGGGAAGATGTGCGGCTGTATGTGTTACACGGCTCTGATTCTGATCTCAGGTCCTCAGCATTCGCAGTGGCGCCCATCCCCCTCCTAACCGGCATCGACCGCGGGTCCCAGCGAAACTGACACACAACCACGCCACGGGGTTTCCCATGCGCCAGCACAGGGGCTCATTAGTGGGCTGGCGTCGCTGACGGGTCCCGCCCCCTTTTCGCTATTGGCGAATAACATGTCAGTCAAGATACAAAACGGAAAAGTGAAGCAGTGATTGGATGATTACGGCGCCGATTTTTTTTTTCCGCCCCCTGTCTGTCCAAAGAGGGCGGACCGGCGGTTTTAAGAAGGGGTGGCGAAGCCCAGCTGAAGCCTGCTACACTCAGTAGGCAGTGTGGCACTGGTAGGAGTGAAGTGGAAGGAGCTGTGATGTGGATTTAGGAAAAGAAATCAAATACAAAAATATGGATCAGATCTCAACAAACTGGGAAAACCTGTCACGTTAACCAATACACAAGCCGTGGAATTATGAATTCTTTGCTAGGGGGATTCTATTACTGGTTCTATTTTACTTTTTAAAATCGGTTTATTTATAGAAGTAACGCAAAAGGAAAACCCTACGTTGCTTTAGACTGACACCATAGCCATCCATAGCAACACGGGGTCTCCGGGGCCCTAAACCAGGGACTACGCCATAGAGGTAGGGTCGGCCCCACCTAAACGGTACAGTGAATGGAAGATGAGGTGTCGGTCTAGTGGGAACTAGAAAGCGATTGGACAGGGAAAGTGACTAGCTCTTTCGGGGTTTATTCCATTACAGTTTGCTCTCTCATGTGGAGCTCTGCTGATAACGAATTTTGTTGCGTTGACGCTGGATAAATGTTAAAGGATGTTAGTATACAGAAAGTCTGCCACACATTTTTTGGTATTTTGTGGTGTTTCTCGGCATTAACAATAAAGCCGTTTCATATTTCTCAATTTTGGTCATTTTATCATGAGACATACACGCGCCTATTGATGCACCGTTAGGGAATGATTTTAAGGGTTTTACGGGACAAATCGTGGACAAGGTGCGACCTGGGGACACGCTTACACGTTAAAGCCGTGGATGATCGCGATCGTTTTGCCTGCGTGTGAATGGAGAGAATGCAGCTCTAATGCGATTGGCTACTTTTCGCCGTCATGGGACTTGAGGAGAAAGTGGATTGGCCCTGCAGTCATCTTTAACGTCATTTGTTGCAACGGCTTGACCAGACGTCGAGGCAGCATAAAGCTAGCCCACGACCGTGCCCCTTTGTGGACTTGCGAGATGCAGGCAGTTAGGTAACACTAGCCAGGAACAAGAAAGAAGTTGTTTCGATGCAGCATTTGAAAATGAATTATCTCAGTGTCGGCGACATATTGAGTTCCACTTGACATTAATTTTGTACACGTTGACAATCCTGCTAGGGTATGATCTAATTTTGTCCGATGCAGAAACAATTAATATTTCGAACATAAATATTTGCCTGGTAAGCTGAAGTGGTTGAACAGTTAGTTGAGTAGCTAAAGTGTATTCGCACAACTACCGCACCCTACCAACGCAGTTTCGCCCAACCCATGAAATACATGGCTATACCTTTACTGTAATCACGTGGATAAACGTTATGAAAAAGTTTCAAATAGCTGCATTCATGCTAAGCAGCTAGCTGGTAGCTAGAGCACAAAAAGCGCAAAGGTAGGGTGGTCTTCTGTATTAAAAACAAAAAATAGCCGTGGCTATTTTAGCCTCGGTCGCGTTCTTTCGTTGAACGGCAAAATGGCAATGTGCACTCACTCGTTACGACCACCTTACTTCATCTTCAATCTTTGAGGCGTGTTGTATGTCTGGCTGGGGGAGGGCAGACAAGGCCATGACGTCATTGACACAGGGTTTATTTATTTCGTTCGCTGCTTTGTGAATTGATGATATATGATACCGGCATTCAACGAGGATCGGCTCGGGACATTTTAGCAGCGAAACTGGAGACATGCAGATACGCACGTAAACCTGCCCAGTCGTTTCTGCGGGTTTCGCAGTTACAGGTCGCAAACCGTACAATACAAAACCCCGTCCTCCAGACTGCCAGAAGTTTGATAAGTTACTCTGGCAAAGAACATCTTGTATTTGTAAAATACCCAGTGAATTTACACGACAGATCATGTTTTGCGTCCGCATTTGGGTTTAGCTTCCATCATGGCTGGTGGATCCGACAGACGCACTCGGGTTTCCTTTAGATGAATGTTCTAGGCAAGGACTCTGTTGTAATAACAGGATAACCTTTGTTCCGCGGCCCGGGCGGAGCACGTGACCGAATGTCTATTCTATGGGACCCCTTTCCAAGTATCCCGGCAACCGTGCCAAACCGAGGCTGTGTTCCACAATAGCCCTATTGTACCCGCACTGAACAGGCTACATACCGATATAGTCAGGTCACATGGTGCACACAAGCAAGTCAGTCATTGCAGTCCGGAGACGCTTCTCTTTCCCCCAGATGGAATATGGCGTCATGCGGTTGCTTCTTTATGATAATTTCAGGGATAGGTATATCAAACAGCCCGACCCACAAGAAAATTATATTCACTCCAGTTTCATCTTCAACATTTACATGGAAAGTAAACAATGCCGTATATTAATTGTTTCTGCACGCCACTGCAGCAACTTAATCAGTTCAAATGACGTTGAAATGAAGTTTATAAAAATCAGAATGATTGTGAAGTAAGCGATAGACCCGTACAGTTTTGCAACGCCACGAAAGGAAAGTATTACACACACACAGCGAGGAAGAAAAGCCATGAAGTATTCAGGGTATGGGCTTGAAGCCAAACATTTAATAATGAAATACAAACGCTACTCAATTCATTCTTTCTGTTTACATACAAATCAAATCGCCACATATACAGTTAAAAAGTTAACTGTGTTCTTTCAGTTATTTGCAGTTGTAAGACTTTCTGACACTTTAAAAATCATTTGCGTTCCACATGTGAAAATGGCACTTTGTTACACGATTTTTTTTACGTGACCGTCCTTCCCAATGCCCCCGCCCAACCCTGTAAAAAAAGTAGCCGTAAAAGAATGTCACTTGCTTAGCTTGTAGACATCTTAACATAAATTCTGTATGCACCATGGGTTCATGCAGTTTGCGCCATGTGTTTACACATTATAACCGTAGCTGTCGAAACAAATACGTCTCCCCCCTTATACCATGATGTAGAGAAGTCACTGAAATGTGAAACAACCCTGTAGACAGACCACACGTCCTACATACAAATCTCAAAAGGACGGACAGGGAGAGAATATTCTAGAGCATGAATATCTATAAGGTTTCACAAGTTAAAAAAAAATGGCATCAGTAACAGAAAGCATCCCAACGTCCAAGAATTGGAAAGGAAGGAATCTCATTTCTTTTCTTCTTCCCAGAATAAATGTAAACAAGTCCCTCAAAGATTAACCAGGACATTGCAGATTGCACAGCAAAGAAACTAATGTCTACAAGAACAGTCAATCAGCAGTACTGTGTTGTCATTGTCTCTCAATATTTTCTTGGATGATAATGTCACATGTACAATTCATAACAGTGGGTATCTAAATGTAGTGACAATTAGCACGGAGGTCAAATTTTATGCTTTTATAAGCATAAAGAAAGCATAACACTTTTATCTCTGAATCACATTAACTGCTTTTGGTTCAACAATCACCAGTATACTCATATCTAACGTTTGTCAGTGTTCTGAAGGAAATAACATTTTAAGTAAAGAAAAGGGGATACAGTAAATTTTTGTTCTCAATTTCTTTGTAATTTAATGATTCTATTTTGGGTTCCCTTCTTGACAGCAAATCTGCCTTCTGTCTCTGCTTTCTGACATTTATGTAACACATTTTGTCAAAGCTGATTATCTGCAGCCCTCGCGGTTTGGCTGTGGAGCCAGTCCTTCCCCTTCACTTGCGCAGGTTTCCTTTAATTTCACCTCCAGTCGGTGGCTCACAGAGGGAGTGGAATAAAAATGGCTGTGCGTGTCATGATTTAGCTTTTTTTTTTTCTCTCTCAACAGTCTCGCACGCCGAGACTCTCCTGCTATAACCAGGTGCTGCCCTCTGCTGTTGACTCCGCAGTACTGCACAAGCATACACCTATCGCTGTGGCTCTCAGAGCAGTTTAAGGCTCCCTGTCACGTTGTTCACCATCTCCTCTTCTCCCATAATGGCCAGGACAGTGCGCGACCCGGCCTCCACCTACCCAAGACAACAAGAGTTAAAACCATCACACATAAACTGTAGAAATGGTTACAATCAGCTTCTCCAGTTCACCACGTTTACAGTTACAGTTGCCATAACAGCAGCTACAACACTAACAGATATGGTGCCTTGTTTTCATAAAAATGAAAGCAGTTGATATCCTGTAATTTCCTTTTGAACAGTCTTCTCTCACTATAATTATCAGACATAAATACGTCAATAAAAACAAATACTAATTGCTATTAATGCCAGTAACCCAGGCCATTGATACAGAGCTGCAATGGGGAAGAGGCAGGGGAGGGGGGGGTCCCACCTCAGTCCGGCCAGCATCCTGCACCAGGTACGTGGGGAGGCTGAGACTCATGGCCAGGGCCTGCAGCTCCAGGAGGTGGGCCACATTAGTGCCCTGAAGCACCACCTTCTTCGCTCTGCACGGGCCAGCATTACATCATTACATTGCATTACATTATTACATTACATTACAAGGCCTCACGTGTGCATGCGCAAGACCAACAAAAACAGCACATCACTTTGCCTGTTGACAATATTTCATCAGTTGAAATGTTTGTGCAGGAGATCCTTCTGTTTCTCTGCCTCTGTCATCCAGTTCCTCTCCCTGTCTCTGTTCCTCCTCCTTATTATACTAAAGTCATTTAGCAGACGCTCTTATCCAGAGCAACTTACACAGGTTACAATTTTGACATGTTATCCATTTACACAGCTGGATATTTACTGAGGCATTTGTGGGTTAAGTACCTTGCCCAAGGGTACAGCAACAGTGCTCCAGAAGGGACTCGAACCAGCAACCTTTCAGTTGCAAGCCCTGCTCCTTACCACTATGCTACACTGTCGCCCATAACAGCACAGTAAGAAAGAGACACTGATCCATGTGAATCCCACCCTTGTCTGTCCTTCACCTACCCATAAGCCCCAGAGAGCAATCTGAAGGAGAAATATGTATTCTGCAGCAGAGAACAAGATTGACTTGAGTGTAGATGCACTGCATCAGCAATGAATAAAGTGCCTATAATTTTCACTCAATCACGAACAGTCTGTTCTGAGCTAGAGGTGTCTCTTTTCTGTCCTATTCTGTCTTCTGTCACCTGTCGCCTGTCCATGAGAATGCTAATACAAGCCACAGATTTAATCAGAGGTGGTGGATTTCACTTGTCACCAGGAGGCTGAAAGTTTGAGGTCTTGGCGTTCACAGTGCTGTCGTACCCTTGAAAAACAGACTAAAGACGAACAGCTTCAGCGTGTATCCAGCTGAATAAAGGGCTACGTGTAAAAAGAAAGTTATGCAAGTTTCATTGGGTAAGGCTGTCTGCTAGGCAAGCACTGTAATCGGGCAGCTGAACCGTCTGGCTTTAAGGTGGCTGGCGCCTGTCACCTCATTAGCTACCCCGGCCCAGGACAGCGCTTACCCAGCGTGGTCCCATTTCCAGGCCATCTCCCTCCAGCTGTTCTTCTCCTGCAGAGCCTGGTACAGCCCCACCGCAGCGTGCCCCACCTGCGCGGCCACCTGGACGGGGGACAGGCCGCGTACGCGCATCGTTTCACAGGTCACACAACACGCCGTCCGCACGCGAGAGCCACGCGATCACACATGCACGTGTCTGTACGCGGGTGACGGCGGCACTACAACAGCCAGGACAATGATGAAGAAAATGGAGGCCTAACAGAACTGTAGCCAGCCGTGTGTGAGGGGAGGGCGGCTTGTGTAGGTGAAGCTCATGCCAAACCCTGTGGTGCAAAGTGGCTTTGCAAGCCTCCCCCCTCCCCTCAGCACTCTGCAAAAGAGTTAATAGGTGCCACTTTAAATGTTTCAGTAATTCACGGCCTTCTAACCTAAGGCAGGGCTGAACTAGCAAAAGAAATGTAGGCCTGTGTGTCCATTCTGTTTATTGAAATAATTTCCTTCTTTAAAAAAAACATAAGATTATGACCAATAAAGGAGGAACTGAGAATTAAAGCCCCCAAAAATTCTGCCTCCAGTTTCAGTGCTACCGGCCAGAAGGAGAATAAAGAGCTGCGGCTGACCTTCCCCACCCCCATGGACAGCTCCATGTTCACCACAAACACCATCTTGAACATCTGATCCTCGTCCACTTCGTCCTGAAAGACAGATGGCAGGCGGTTCGTACCCACAACGCATTAGAAGGGTATGATAATGCACCCGGCGTGAACGGGGTAATTAAAACGTCACCTCGTTTTCCAGCTTGTTGAAGTAGTACATGGCGGCTTCCTCCGCAGACACGTTCCTGGTGTGCAGCAGGGCCTGGGAGGCAGCCAATGAAACACCAACGTCAGTGTCATGTGACAGCCCATGCAGGGACAGGTGAGCTCTGAGTTATGGCACATATGGGTTGTCATTGGACAGCTTGATGCATGGGACAGGTGGAGTAATGGTGTGTGCCTCGCCTGTTAGCCAGCGTGTGTTCCAGCGCGAGCCAAGGACAGTTGGCAAGCCTGGGTGTGTGGGACGAATGTGCTAAGCATGATGTAGTGACTTCAGAATTTCTGACCAGTGACTACGTCGCCATATTTGGTACAAAAGGAGCTGGAATCTCTGGTTGAGCCCCTCAGTTAGGTAATAAAGCACAATTTCTCCAGTAAATATCCATGCTAGTCCTTCCCTAATCAACCAATATTACGGTGGAGTAAGAGAATAGGGGATGGGTGGGGGCTCTGGGCTTTGTGGCCTCAAGTTTTTGTGTTAAAGGTGTCAAATTTACATTAAAAAAATTATACCTGTCCTTTTTTTTCTTTATTTCCAAATATCAACATTTCAGGATACAGTGCACACAGAAGCCTAAAACACTGTGTGGCAGGTAACACGGACATTAATATTTTTCTATATCTGGGGTATCTATCTCATTATGCAGACACACCCTCTCTAGGGGCTATTTTTCAAGTTCAAATTTCAAACATTCAAAGCCACTGATGCACAGGTTGAACTAGTTCGTACACAGGAGAAAGAGAACTCAATGTCCGATATGTTACCTTTGTTAATAGTCAGGTTACAATGAAACATAGAGAGTTAAAGTTCAAATTACCACACTGCCTACTGCCTACCTTTTTGTGTAAACCTTCTACCTGTGCACGCTACTTTCTCCTGTGTGCTCTTATGCTTGTCATACTGCCACCAACTGTATGAAATAAGTAGTGCAAGTACAATGAAATAAAATCTCAACACAAAATCAAATGGCTCCTACAGCCTTCTAACATCAGAAAGGAAAATAACTTACTAAATTTTTACTTTGAGTAAACAAACATGTTTATTACCAGTATTGCCTTAACCAGAACTTTCAAATTTCTCAGCCACTGGTATGTAGTAAACATGCCAAATTTGATCTTCCCTATCAAATTCCATCATTGTGAACTTGATTTTCCAACACTGACTTTTCTTAACACTCTTGAATGCATATTGCAACATAGGCATTTCATTACATATGAGGTCTCTGTCCATGTCTCCACGGAAATTAAATATGCAAAAATGTGCATTATTTCCTGAGATGCTGCTGAAAACACAGCAAAAAATCAAGGTTTCAGTTTTCAAGCTTGACTGTTCTCTCAAAAGCAAGCAATGATTGCGACATGTGAAAGAGGTCTGAAGTGAATCTGAGACCAAACTTCATGGTGGCTGATCTGAGGCAGACTTATCCAGAAATGCCACCCATCATTATTGTTTTAAATAAGGTACTCCAAGACCATCAGTGTTGGTCTGCTGAGAAAATGGGATGTGCTAGGACTCAGTACCTGCTTTGCAGCTTCCTCAGGAATGTCCAGTTCGCGCAGCTGCTGCAGGTAGATAGGGTTCACCTCCTGGGATCCTAAGTCTGGCGCCGGTTCTTCTGATGGCTCCATTGCCTTTATTTTGAGACATGGACAAGACTGGTTCTGTTTGCCATTTAAAAATGCTCTTTTGACCTGAAATGCATTTTATATGTAGTGATTTAAAAGTGGACATCCTTCATGATTCCCACTATGTTACAGCAATGTAATTTATTTTTGTTTTGTTAAAGTTTTTACTCGATCCCTTACGTATAAAATAACAATTATTATAACTTTTTTCACATCAATCAATCATGTTTTATTTTTATTTAAAAAAACTTTTAGTATGCAGACTATTCCAATATGTGTTACCGATTGACTACTGTAGTCCAATAATTTGATGGATGTTATTTATTTTAGCTAAATCTATCCAGCCAGCTTCTTAGTCTTGCAATAGTTTTAGCTGTACGAACAACAAAAACAGCAACAGCCGTTAGTGAAATGCAAGGAGTGCCGCTTAAAGATCAGCGAGGGAAAACAAACTTGACAAATGCTTAGCAACATAACAAATTAAACCCTGATCAAATTCAGCTTTTAGGAAATGTCTAATAGTAGAATAACTTTAGGTGATCATTTTTCGATTAGCTCGTCGACTGATGCCACAATTTCAATGACAATCTGAAATCATACTAATCAAAACTGACTAGTTAAAACACTAAAATATTCGTGAATGAGTCCAGCACTCATAGCGTAAGAACTATCGAACTAGTCGGTTTAATATAGGCTAGGTTTATAGGTTACTATAGCAGATGCCGTATTTGGCAATCCGATTAGCTAACACAACTACCTAACATGGTAAGTGGTCTTTGTATGCAACGTTAGCTCGCCAGCTAGACCTCCTTTAGAAATATGTTCAGTCAACAGACCAACTCTGCAATGAGCATTAATGCATTGTGTATCTTTAGCGAAGTACCGTCACGTCAATACTTTTTACTAGCTATCTGACAGCGATTTAGTTAGCGATC
The DNA here is from genome assembly GCA_019176425.1 of Megalops atlanticus. Classification (NCBI taxonomy): domain Eukaryota; kingdom Metazoa; phylum Chordata; class Actinopteri; order Elopiformes; family Megalopidae; genus Megalops; species Megalops atlanticus. The sequence continues at coordinate 38,977,103 of CM032879.1, read as the reverse complement.
GTACGCTGTAACAGTCGATTAGGCTAACGTTAGGTTAGCAATTGCTCGGCAGAGCGGCGAACAGCAGCAAATTAGTTAGCTGGCTAGCTCAGCTCCAGAAAAACTATGCAGCTAGCGATCTAGCTAGGACTGCAGCTAGTTCGCTAGATAGCTAACGCTGACAGTTGATTATGCGAGACGGTTTAATCGTTAAGTTAGATCCCAACCATCCCGCAAATCTGAATAAACAAAACAGCAGGTTGTCATGCGATGGCGTGAAATGCATGCATTCCCATAAACTTCATAGACAAGGAATTCAGCCAGCCACTCCTACTGACCTGTGTGCTGCGCAGCTAGCTAGCTAACTAGCTAGTCAACCACAAATTGTAAAAAAAAAAAAAAAAAGGTAAATGCGACTAACTAAAATACCCAGCTAGTTTGTCTTCTTTTATTTTGATCCAGTATTTTGACTAGTTCATCGATTGTAAATAATCCACAATGAACGCCAAGGGGAAAAAATGCAATTCTTTTGAATAGCTACTCAGAGCATTGTCTGCATTTATTTCAATCCCCGCTGGTCGCTAGCTGGCGGACACTCTCACGTGGGACGCAACACGATTCCGACTTGGGTCCGGTATTGAATTTGTGTCGGGTAGAAAAACTACTATCAAAATATTAGGCCCTACGTATTCCCTTGACATTTTGTATTGTATTGTATGTGTGTTCATCATAGAGAGTCTTCTATTTAAATATAGTAGGCTACGTTCGATACAGTGAAGTATGTGTAAGAAACACAACTCATCCACTTATAGCGTCAGTGCTTACGCCTTACAGCAAATTAAATGCAGTGCATCTTTTTGTTCTGTTTTTCAGCATCTTTACGTCAAATAACCCTACATAGGGTTAACACTCTGAGCACTTTTCCTGCCAGACACCCATGCCACCGAAGCTGCTAGCGTGGCATCATTTACGTTGCTCTGGACAAAGCCGTGTTAAACCTGCTATACATGAAGGCTTATTTTGAAACATTATCAAACCTTTTCATTTTCCCATGACATGGCCTTCTGTGGGCCCTTGTGAACATGCCTGGTTTATAGTACTCGAGGAGTCTGTGTCAGCTCTCTTGAAAATTTGCTTTAATGGCTCACTCTGACCACACAGCAGCCGTTTTTGATCTGCTGGTAACACCAGTGGAAGCACTGGGTAGTACCCACTCCATTTATCAGTAAAAATTAACTGGATGGGCTCATCGGAAGGGGTAACGTATCAGGAAAAAATTTGGAGCCAGTCCAGTTGTAATAACGACCAGTTGGTTTCTGTTTGTTGCGGTAAAGTGCAACAGAAAGTTCGATAGTGGTACCCCAACTCCAAAGCCAAGTACAGACCCCACTGATGCAGCATCTCTAGCAAGCATTCTCCTTGATGGTTCAGGAAACAGATGAATCCACATATTCTTTATTCTTTCATGAATTTTCATTGTGATGAAGGAATAACTGCACCATCATGCCTTACGGGTACCAGCTTCTGTAAAAATAAACAAAACAACAGCTGTGGTGTCATGATTCGCCTGGTTGCACCAAGGGCTGTGGTTAAGAATTATTCATTATTCGTTCATGGCCGTCTCGAGGAGGGATCGCAAGTCAAGATGACCAAACAGCCGTAAAAAAATCACCAGTCACTCCGACGGAGGTGCCACAAATACGGTAACTAATCACACGAACGATTGGGCATCTTTACATGAGCAATGGCAGATTCAGTGGTGAAGCTCAGTACCGATGATGATGTTGGCAACACATTGTTACGATCTACTCCTAATCCTAATAATATCACCAAATGTATTTGGCTACCAGTACAAAATCGGTAGCATGGTTGGTTTAAGCTGCGACTTTTCGCCACTGTGATGGCGCAGGGCCTTACAGTGATAGGTGCACCCAACCGTCTATGAGCGCCATCTAGCGGCGACAATTAATTTTACGTGGTAATCTCATGATCATTTATGTGTAGGTGACGGCCGTATAATTTTTTATTTTATTTTATTTATGTATTTTTTCGGTCGACTGGTCCTGATAGTGAGCTGCACATTAAGAACGTGATGCAAACAACATGGAACAGATCTGGCCAGGTATATTTTTTCTTAACGTTATTTCACAGCCCTAATTGGCAACCAAGGCAGTTAAGAGCTACCAGGCAAACTTTAGATTGTTACCAACGATGGAGCAACTCCATATTCGTCCCCAGGTAATTTTAGCACAATTATTATACCTATGCTTACAAGGACATTTCAGCACCGTTCGAAATTATTCCAAAACGGACAGAGGGCAGTTGCACGCGATGGAACACCGCGTTCCGCGCACGTACGGCCTGTGACGTCACAGAAACGAATAGAAAAACACTGGGAACTTTCTCATTAAAACTGTTGCTATAGAAGGCGGGGTGTAAACAGCTGTTTTCACGTTTCTTGTTATATCTGGTAAGACAGGAATAGTTAAAAAAGACGATTATGTATATGGAATATATATGGTGCTGTGTGCGCATGTCTCTTAATGAAATATCTTAATAAAATTATTATTTATATTAGCCAGCAAACGCAAATAATGCGTGTATAGCTACACATATACGGTTGCACAACAAACATATTGACTGATTGGCGTAAATTAGGTTGCTGTCATTAGCTTACTTGCTGACTAACTTGATCAACTATTTCATTTCAAACGTTAACTTGCTAGCTGGAAGGCCATCTTGAAAACAATTAAATCTGATGAATGAGTTTATACACTTGCTTATAGAGTGATTATTTGATTGATTACACTATACATCATTTACAAAAAATAACCTGATGTCGTATGATTGTGAATCAAATCATTGGTTACCCAGTTCTTAAACACTGCACTTTATAAATAGAAGTTGCTATCAAGGGAAATAAGAGAAGCACTCAGTAAAACTCTGATCCACAGACACAGTGATAGAGAGACCTCAAAACAATAACATCCAAACAGGGCTATCAGGAGAGGGAAGAGAGGAAATCATGCCAAAGAAGGGGAAAAAAAAGAAGGGGAAGAAGAAGGCGGCAGCCATGACAGAGGAAGAGCGGCTACTCTTCCTGCAGCAGAAAGCCTTGGAGGAGGAAGAGCTTGCCAGAAAAAGGCAGGAAATGCTCACTCAGTACCTCAAGGTGAGGCGTTTGGTCCCCCAGCCAGCACTTTGCCCGGTGGACCTATTCAACATCCCAGGCACACTCACAGGCATGAATAACTAATTGTAGATTCATATTACATTACATTACATTATTGGCATTTAGCAGACACTCTTATCCAGAGCGACTCACATCAATTACAGGCCAATTACATTTTTCAATGTTATCCATTTATACAGCTGGATATTTACTAAGGTAATTCTGGGTTAAGTATCTTGTCCAAGGGTACAGCAACAGTGCTCCAGCAGGGAATTGAACCAGCAACATTTTGGTTATGAGCCCTGCCTCCATGCCACAATGCTGCCCAAATAGTACTACATTACATTAGCATTTACCAGAGGCTCCTATCCAGAGTGACTTAGATACCTTAGAATTTTCCCCATTTATACAGCTGGATATTTACTGAGACAACAGTATCTTGCCCAAGGGTTCAGCAGCAGTGCCCCAAAGGGGAATCGAACCAGCAACGTTTTGGTTATGAGCCCTGCTCCTTACCACCATGCCGCCTGGCTGCCTCCTCACCCCACCCGCCTCCCCGTGTCATCTGTCCCACAGGAGAAGCTGAAGAAGGAGGAGCACAACAGCATGGTGAACATGCACAAGCTGACGGAGAAGTGGCGCAAGGTGTTCCGGCAGGCGTGTGCTGAGGAGCTGCGCAGGGATCTGTCCGTGCTCAGCCAGACCCTGGAGAGGGTGCTGGACCACAAGGACAGTGTCATCGAGGTGAGCGGGGGCCTCTGGGGGGGAGCTGCAAAACCTCGGTTAGCTGGCTTAATAAAACTTTGATTATCTGTGTCAACAAAACCTCGGTTAGCTGGCTCAATAAAACCTTGGTTATCCGGCCCTGTAAAGGTACCTTCTCTGTCACTGTCTGGCCATTGGGAAGAGGCGCCTCCCTAGGTACGAGTGCACAGTAAAGAGATGGTTTTCGCCTATGTTGGAGAGCCTCCTTGCCTTTGGTACCTCTTGGTGTGCAGTTCATAACCTTGGGCAGGTGTCTGTGCTAGTCCTCATGCTTGCAGGTTCTCAGCATTAGCGTTTCTGTGTGAAGACTCCCCATCAGTCTCTGTGCCGTGTGCAGTGTTAGTCAGGGGGCTCACGGAGACGTGCCTGACCGTTTGTCTGTCTGTCCATCTGTCTGTCCCCTGCTCCGTGCGCCGCAGTGCCTGGTGGGTGACCTGATGGAGACGGAGCAGCAGTGGTCCCGGGCCCTGCGCTCTCAGGTGGAGTGCGCGGACCAGCTGATGGAGCTCCAGCAAGACAGGCTGGCCTCTCTGCATGACCAGTGGAGCGGGGAGGTGGAGAGGCTCAACACGGAGTTCGAAACCGAGAGGTGAGCTAGTGCCGTTCTCTGCACTCTGCCTGGGGGGACAGGTACAGTATGGTGGCTTGATCGTGTTTCAACCATGTGCAGAGGTAACACTCTTTAGGTAATACCTAATGTTACACAGTTGTAGATTTTTTTTTTTTATATGGAGTGAATTTTATCTACCACATGTACACGTGTGCATGTTTTGAAATGCTGTTTGTTGTCAAATCCGAACTGTTCTAAAATTGGCTCATGCAGGCGAGTTGAACATTGCTTAGAAAGCTTTACTTTACTGTACTTGATAAACATTTAGGGCTAAATGGGGAATGAGCAAAAGAAAAGGACGCTAGATGGCGTTGTTTTTTTTCCTCAGTCCCAGATGAAAATGAGTGTGAAGTGGGGGCTGGAAATGTGAATGGCATTCAGGCAGTAGCAGAGTTCAACCACAGGCAAACCCTCACCGGCGGTGTAGCGTCTGGGTGGGTGTGTGCGTTCAGGAACATCATGCACGTTTTGCTCTCGCTTAGTGAGAAAGTGCGTGCACTCAGGGTTTAGAACGGAGCATTCGTGCAGGCACAGCTGACAGCTAACCCCCGCGGATCGCTCCACGCTGTGCGCTTGCAGGAACATGATCATGTCCCAGCATGAAAAGCAGCTGAAGTACCTGGAGGAGGTGAGCTTCGCCATCGATCAGCACTACAGCGAGGTGGACAGCGATGCCCGGCAGGACTACCAGGGCACCTGCGACGACATCAAGAACAAGGTACGCTGGCCCGTGCTGTCCCGGACGTATACTAACACACCGGACACTAACCCCCAATGCAGCGGGAGCACTGGAATACCCCAGACACAAAAATCATTTTTACAATAGTTAAAACAAGCCTATGGGGGACCTAAGATGAAGCCAAATGCAAAATCTCTCTCTATGGTGGCTGAATATGAGAATCACCTGCAGGCGTTCTTAGGATGCAGTTTTGTCTGTGACACACACACATCATATTACGCAATTATATAATATTATACCTTGACTACTCATTTTCTTGAATAGATTAAACCAGCACACACATGTGTAACATTGCAAATGACCCCAAACTCACATCACTTCAGAAGCTTTAACTTATTCAAGGTAATTGGGCTCTTGCATGAATCTTTAATGATGTATCCCGGTAGAAGTACGCTGAACTTGGGTAGCTCTGGGTGTAGGGTGTGCGATAAAGGATATTGGGCTTTTGGCGCCCCCTACCTGTCAGCAGCAGTACGTGCGCTGACCGGTCCCCCACTCGGCCCCTCTCTCTCCCACAGACCGCGGAGGAGAAGAACACGCTGCGGGTTCAGCTGGAGGGGGACGTGGAGGTGCTCTGGCTGCAGGTGCAGCAGGCCCTGCGCAGCTACACCGAGGCCACCGAGGGCCACTGCGTCACGTTCGACACGCTGCAGGCCAGCGACCAGCGCTGCAACCAGGAGATCAACGGCCACGTTAAGAAGCTGCAGAAGCTGCAGGTCAGAGCCGGCGGGGGGGGCGGGACGGAAAGGAGGGCCCTCAATGGCACCGTCACCTGAAGGCTTTCTCTCAGCTCTGCTGTTACACACTTAAAGTCCCGAAGGTCCAGAGTCCATCTTCATGATGCTAATGGTTTACCCTTATTAAGGTGGCTACAGCTGTGAGAAAACATTCGTGAACCATTTGGAATTACCTGCATTTCTGCATAAATTGCTCCTAAAATGTGGTCCGATCTTCATCTAAGTCACAATAATAGATAAAGACAATCTGTTAGTGGTTAAATCTGACTAAACCAGGGAGTGAGTTTTTCTCACAGCTGTACATGTGGGAACGTGAATCTGTCCGTCCTCAGGAGTCGATCTCGGCGCTGCGGTCCAGGCTGTGCTCCAGCAATAAGGACGGCCAGGTGTCGACCTGCGACCTGCGGACGGTGAAGGAGGAGGTGACCCTGCAGAGGCAGCAGCTGAAGGCCCAGCTCAGCAACACCCGGGTCAGAGACAAGAGCCTCCTCTCCAACATCATCATACAGAGCAGCGCCGCAGCCAAGAAGCTGCAGGGCATCATCAGCAAGGTAACTCAGGGCTCAGTGCACACTCCTGCACTGTACTAACCCATCCTACCCATGCCTGTACATCAAGTCTAGCGGCAGCTGTCGCGTTTATTCTGTGTAACATGTCAAAGGCAGAACATGGCTTCAGCAGTGCTTCCTCCTGTGTATGCAGCATGTTTACGTTTATATCGAGACTCTCTCTCCACCTGGATACATTGCACATGTACGAGACCATGACACCACTCACAGCACACGATACAGACACTCAGTAGAGCGTGTGTGCAGGTGTAATGACATACGGACAGCTACTCTGAGCGGTATTCTGTAAGATGCAGAACACTCTGATCTGAACAGTACTCTAAGATGCTTAATGCTCTTCTCTGAATGGTACTCTGTAAGAAGCTGAATGCTCTGATCTTAGCGGTACTCTGCAAGATGCTGAATGCTGTTGTCTGTGTGGTACCCTAAGATGCTGAATGGTCTGATCTGATCTGTATTCTGTAAGATGCAGAACACTCTAATCTGAGTGGCACTCTGTAAGATGCTGAATGCTGTGATATGGGCTGTATTCTGTAAGATGCTGAACGCTCTTGTCTGAGCAGTACTGTTTAAGATGCTGAATGCTGTAATCTGGGCAGTACTCTAAGATGCTGAACGCTGTGATATGGGTTGTATCCTGTAAAATGCTGAATGCTCTTGTCTGAGCGGTACTGTGTAAGATGCTGAATGCTCTGATGTGAGATGTGTAAGACTGTAAAATGCTGAATGCTCTTGTCTGAGTGGTACTGTGTAAGATGCTGAGCACTGTGATATGGGCTGTATTCTGTAAGATGCTGAATGCTCTGATGTGAGATGTGTAAGATGCTCTGCACTGCGCTGGTGTAGGGGGAGAAGCTGCTGCGGCTGACAGAGGTGTGCCGTAAGCTGGAGAAGGAGCGGGAAAAGGCCTTCTACACCATCACTCTGAGTGATAAAGAGCAGAGTCTGATGAAGTACCTCAGCATGGAGCCCCTGTCTGAGGAGCTGGCCCAGGTAACACACACTCTAACCAACAACACACAGTAAAGGGATCTCACACACACACACACACACACACACACACACACACACACACACACACACACACACACACACACAAACCAACAATGCACAGTAAAGGTATCTATCTCTCTCTCTCACACACACCTTTACTGTGCACTGTTGGTTAGTGTATCTCTCTCACACATGCACGCACACACAAACCAACAATGCACAGTCAAGGTGTCTTACACACACAGCACAAATAACACACAAACTGTGCACTGAAAATGGAATACATATACATACACACACACACTCACTCTAACCATCAATGCACAGTAAAGGTATCTCACTCAGACACAGACACACACCCCTGTGACAGTGCGTACTCCCCCCTCCCTCCCCTCTCTCCCCAGGCCATCCTGAAGTACTCTGCGCTGGACAGCTTCTGGCAGCCCTACAACAAGGCGCTGATGGAGCGTCTGTGCCTGCAGCGGGAGCAGGAGAAGCTGAGTCAGGTGAACGGGCTGCTGCGCTCGCAGCTGCGCCAGTACCTGGACGGCATCTCCGTCAGCGACGAGGTGCTGCGCCGGCGCAACCCGCTGCTCATGGTGTCGCGGCCGCCGTACCGCCCGCGCCCGTCCGAGGCCGCCCCGCCCCCACCGCCCCGCGCCACCAGGGCCCACCTGGTGCAGCTCACGCTGTAGCGCCCCCGTGTGGCCGCCGTGGGCCTGGCGGGGCTCAGACTCCCACACACTCGACACACGGCTCACACCGAATGCACCGCAGACATTCCGCTCCATCAGGCTTTGGACTGGCAGCGCTGCTCGAATCCTCAGCAGTGTCTGCAGCGACAGCGTCGCTCAGACGCCCACGCCAGACTCTCCACGCACTCACACGACGCGCTGCTCAAACCCCAGACTCTCCACACACTCACACGACGCGCTGCTCAAACCCCAGACTCTCCACACACTCACACGACGCGCTGCTCAAACCCCAGACACTCCACACACTCACACGACGCGCTGCTCAAACCCCAGACTCTCCGCTTGGCACTACTGCACACCTCCTCGGCAGTCTTTGCATCGCACGGTGCCAGCCCAGCAAGGAAGACGGCTCCTGTGATTTTGGGAAAAATGAAACGGGCTGACTAATCCGGGCTGCTTTGAGGACGATCGTGTTTATTGAAGCTGACAGGATCTGACCAGAGAGCTGGCTGTGGGAAGGAACCAGCAGGACTTTGCTGTGGCTGTGTTTTCAGACCATAGACAGGCACGAAGACTACCAGACTAGACAACCTTAGACCAGAGTACTACCGACTATGTGAAAATCTGCAGTCTGAGGAGCTTCATGATGATGGATGTTGTGATCTGAACTCTTCTGACAGGAAATAAAGCAACTCAGGATTTTGTAAACTAAAATAAAGGGTCCATTTATTTTGATTTAAAAAAAAAAATCAGCTCCAACTTACCTCTTTCCTCCACACCACTGGAGAACTATTACAGCAAAAACTTCAGGAAAGTTTTTTCCAGTTACAGTCTCCTGGTGGCTAATCAGCTGCTGCCTACACAGTCTTGCTTACATCACGCATGCCTGACACTCTCCCTCATGAAATAGTGCTGGCCTGACACTAACAGTCTTACAGTTTACTATTAGTATAGTGTGGCATGGTGGTAATAAGCAGAGCTTGTAACCAAAAGGTTGCTGGTTCAGTTCCCTGCTGGTACACTGCTGTTGTACCCTTGGGCAAGGTAACCCAGACTTGCTCCAGCAAATATCCAACCACATAAATGGATAAAAATAACTGATATAAGTCGCTATGTATAAAAGCATCTGCTATGTGACAATAATGTAAGTTTATGTAGTGTAAATACAGTAACTAGCCATAGTGACAATATGCCTTGCTAGGTATGGTTTAAACTCCCTGCCAGTGGGACACAACAATACAGAACTCATTAGATCTCTCCCCCATTCACATGACAAACAGGCTGTACAATGGCGGTAGAGACACTGAGTGACTGAGCTGGCAAATGAGCGCTTCTTCTGGACCAGTTCTGATTCTGAGCTCTTGTTCCATGCACAATAAATGGACAGAATGGGATATAGAGACAGGGAAAAAATAAAAATACCTCTAATCTTTAATTTTTCAGATCATTTTATTACATCACTGTCTGTAGGAACTTCCACTTTCTCTTATTAAACAGGTTAAGTTGCTACAAGTTGGCCTTAATAAGTCATTATTTACACTGATATTAACAGAGAAGAGGCATCCTTAAAAAAAAAAAAAAAAGAAAAACACACTTGTTTGTCTCGGTGCTCCCTGCAGAGCCCGCTCTACATGATTGAATTTGTACAGCCTACCAATAAAGTTACACTTTTTCCCCTCAAATTACCTTAATTCTCTATTATCATTATTTGTCTTTGTAGATATATACTACTATGTGGAAAACATACAACGGTAAAAATTGTGCATTTGAAGAAAAAAAAAAAAAGACATTAGTCGAGCATGTAGGAGTGGGTTATGTTGACCTTCCTTTATACCTATCTATGCCTTATTTTTTAATGACCGCAGGTGTCATGTACCCAAATAGAAGAGCCAGCACAAACCAGAGCCAATAACCTCAAATGTCTCTGGGAAACTTCATGCATTCGTAAAAGGTAAACGTAAGACATACTTTTCCTCGATCGAGATTAGTAACTGTAAAGGTCAGTAGATGTGTGTAACACATATCTTGTATACTCGTTTTATTTTTTTGGTCACTACACCCTGGAAAGCCAACAGTGGCCTCCCATACATATACAAAACCAAAATGTCAAAAGAAGGACACCACTCTGTGTCTATACTGTGTGCAGAGAAGGGGGGTGGGGGCCCCATTTTAAATCCACCATCTTTGTGTGCATTTCTCTCCTTCCAGTACCTGATCAGTTGTACTTTTTTCCAAAGATCTCAGGTATATGCAAATCATCTCTTGGTATACAGCATTACCAAAGCTTTGCCATAAGCCATGAAGGAGGTGGGTTGTAAAAATGATGAATCCAGGTCCAGCACTACCTGTATAGCAGCAATGAACCTACTGTATTTAGTGCAGTAAGATCCCTTATTTGCAACTGCATTTGTTGTGAATTTTTTTTTTTACAGTGATCACATTCTTGCAGATTACCAAAAAAAAAAAGTTTTACGTAAATTACCACCATGGTGTCTTATACACGTCTTATCAAACTTTTTATCAAATTTCACAAAGACATGATTACATCAAAGTGTTCTCATTAAAACCAAACACTCAATAAATAGTGAGCTTGAAAGCACAATTTTTGTACAAGGTTTCCCCACTGCACTCAGTTATTTGGAAATTGATCACTGCATTTTTTATTTGCGCAAGAGAAACTGCAGCATGGTGGTTGCTCGTTACAGATCACATCACTGCAACATTCCTCGAGCATTACCTCCAGCTTTACCTTCGATTTCTTGGCGCACTACACCAGGAAAAATGTCGCGGGGAATTTAATCAATAATTTTTGCACACATGACCACCTTAATACAGCAGTGTTTACAGCACAGTAGAGAAATAAAAAACAGAGCTCTGAATCTCATCTTCAGAAAAAAAAACATTTTAAAAGTATTAAAATTTAAAACCTTAGTTTCCTTTATTAGGACCTGAATAAAAGGAATGTAGAAATGTGGAAATACAAATAAATCCTTAATACACTATAAAGTGCTCCGTTGAGCATTAACACAAACGAGTCAGTATCCATTTGTCACTCATATCAAAACACTCCAGTGACTCTCACCCACGCAAAGGAAAGAAAATTTATCATGATATTCACTTGGGCACCTGGGTAAGCAAGGACATCATTTGTGTCTTAGTATCCTCACACAGACTAAACCTCCTATAACACCATTGTTTTGGTGCACGACAAGCACTCCAACGGTGCTTTTCAGACTCTCTCTGCCACCCACTTCCACAGAAAGAAATCTATAAAAATAAAAGGAACTAAGAACACAGAGTACCTGGGCATTCAGGGCAGGAGGACAGCTCAATAAGCACAGTCATCCATCCACACCATCACTGCACATCACTAGATCCAGCTCTTCCTCACAGAACACGAGGAGGCACTGCTCACTGTTAAATTCCCCACATCATTCTGAGAGGCCAAAGAAGCACACCTCCAGTCAAGAACAACCACAACAAAACCTATCATCACATGAGCCAACCGCCCACAGTGTTTCCAGTGTGTCAGCACACAGGCTAACAGCAGCTTTCAGTCACACTGCCTCCTGAGCCTAGGGACTAGACAGGGTAACCCCAGCAAGACAACCAACATACTTCTGTTGCTTCCCAGACGTGAGCTTTGCATTATTTTTCATTTTCTGTTCTGTCGGGACGGATCTCAGGGGGAGTGGGGGGTGCAGGTGCTTATAGGACAAGACAGAGGGGCAAAGGGGCACAGTTACAACAGTGAAGTTTAAAAAAGAAAAACTATACAACTCATACTGCCAGATTTATATTCGGTGAGACAAATAGCCATCACAAACTCTGAAATCAGCACTTCTTATGGTTTGTAAGACATTTTGTGACAGGGGGAGCCTTTTCAATGAATTTCATGGACTTTTTGTGCAATAGTCGGTAGAATGTGAAAGCCAGCTGTAAGGATTTGTCCACTTAAGGACACCAGATTTTAGGTTCCAAAATAAACTGGGACATGATCTGAGAAACCAAATGGAGACTGCATGTACTACACTTTGTAGATCAGGAGAAAAGGATCAAGTTGTTATGACATATAACTTGACAGTCTTGTAGTAATGAAATATGGAAATGACTGCGGACATTGGGGGGAGGGGGGGTGGGAAGGATATTTACAAATAATGCCCTATGTATATATTCATATATTTCTCAACTTTATATAAAATATACAACTGCACCGGGTAAGGTTGTGAACCAGGAAAAGCACAGAAAAAACATTACTATTTGGAATTTCATTTGCAGAAAGTAAATTTTGCCAAAAAAGAAAAGCAAAAAACGAACAGAAATGATGCTAAATCATGCCTTTCAGAACCCCTCCTAGCCCAGGGACTGCAGCTCATTGTACCTCCTGAATGACAGCACTCTCAGTTCACACCGCTGGAGGTTAACCTCAGGGGATTGGAAATTCACTGTGTCTCTCCAGTCGTTCCACTTCCTGTTCCGCCCCGCTCTGCCTCCTGCCAAAGCCAGGAACCTCCGCACCCCTGCAGAGGGTCACGATATGTTTTCCTTTGCTTTCGGTAGTCACTGAGGACACAGCAGGGAAAGAATTTATGTTGGAATCCCCTACGGATGTCCCAGTACAGCCTGCAGACCCACAGGGATTCTCACTGCTCTGGCCAATCAAATCCAAGAGGGAAAGAGACCGAAAGGAAAAGCTAATCCTGTTGGTGGTTAAAAAAAGGCAGGACTTGGAGAGGCTAACGCCCCCTCTGCTCTCCTGCTGTGTGTTCTCAGAGAGCTGCTCTCTTCTCCTGCAGTCAGACGCAGTCTACAGAAAAGGAGGAGTTCGGCCCCACCCCCTTTCACTCCTTCCTCCCCGCCTCCGGTCCGTGACTCCTTCCAGAGACCCTCCCTCGAACCCCGGCCCCCCTGTCCCCGCCGTCACAAATCTGTCACTTTGTTCTCCACGGCGGCGGCTATCTGCTGGAGACGGTATCCCAGCTGCATCTTCTGCGCTGTGGTGTCCTCCTCCAAGGCAGTGATGATCTGGGGCAGGCAGAGAGCACAGCGCACGCACATGCACACACACACGCACACACACGCACACACATGTACACACACGCACACACGCACACACGCACACACGCACACACGCACACACGCACACACACACACACACACACACACACACACACACACACACACACACACACCAAGGGATATGGGTCAAATATACGGATGAGGGAAAGCTGTTATAAAAACGCAAACCTCATAAGCCATTATTAATTATTATTATTGGCATTTAGCAGACACTCTTATCCATTTTTATTTTTTACTT
>CM032879.1:38923527-38958527 GCA_019176425.1 Megalops atlanticus | reverse complement strand
CGACTTACATCAGTTAGTGTTATCCATTTATACAGCTGGATATTTACTGAGGCAATTTGGGGTTAAGTACATTGCCCAAGGGTACAGCAGCAGTGCCCCAGCGGGGAATCGAACCAACAACCTTTTGGTCCTGCTCCTTAACCACTATGCTACACTGCAGTGTAATGCAATGTAAAGGTTCTAGCTGATTCCCCTCCAGCAGCGCTGCTGAGAGAACAGCTAGCGGGCGGGTTCTGCGCTCACCCAGGTCGAGGGAGTCGGAGTGCGGCCGGTGGGAGAAGGAGGTGCCCTTGTACACCTGGTCCAGGATCTTCTCCTTCACCTGCGTGATGGTGTCGCAGTCCAGCACCTTGGAGGGGACGGGCTGGGCCTCGCCGGCCCCGCAGCCCTGCATCAGCACGTTCAGCGTCTGCAGGGTTAGGGTTACATGCACAGACTCAGCCCCGCCCTGCCACTCCGCCGCCGCGGCCAATACCTGCCCTTCCTTTCCAGCTCAAAGTCACATGACCTCAGTACCTGAGTCTGACCTCATAATCGTGTGTGTTCGTGCTGTTTAGCCCAAAGTCACATGACACATTCATGGTCACCATATTCATTTGAACTGCTTCCTAATTTTCTGGTTTTTCAGCAGAATGGCCTGTGATTGTGATACAGTACATGTTTATTAAAACATGGTTGCTTGTAACATAATGTTGTTTTTTTCTGTTTATAAAAAAACTGATGGCAACATGATAAACACCATTAGCTCAAATTAGCATATTAATATTGTTTGTTATTAGATTGAAATAGATAGACATTAGATAGATATATTAGATATATATCTATTATTAGATAGATATATGCCATCAGGCATTGAAATCCGACGTGCGGTCACAGCGCTGGGGACGGCGAGGACGGGCGGGGCCGTGTGGGCGTGTCCTCACCAGCGTGCGGTACTCCACGTCCTCCCGCAGCAGACGGTTGTCGTTCAGCGTGTACTTGGCCTTCCCTGTCACCGCGTCCACCGGGCCCTTGTCCACCTGGTGCTTTATGGCCCGGAACAGCATGTAGAGGGACTCTCCCGCAGAGTCCTGCAGGGGGCGCCAAAAACACAGAATGCCTCAGAGGCGCTCACAGATGTACTCATTAGGGTTAGTGTTTTTAGTGTGCGTGTGTATGTGTGTGTGTTGTGTGTTGTGTGTTGTGTGTGTGTGTGTGTGTGTGTGTGTGTGTGTGTGTGTGTGTGTGTGTGTGTGTATGGCCCCAGCTTACCCGCAGGAAGGCATAAAGGCAGATGGACATCCAATTAGTCAGGAGTTTCTCCACCACGGTCTCAGTTCTGAATAGGGGAGATTAGGCAGGCAGGATTTCAGGAGAATGTTTAATCCACACAGCTCTGCTGCAATAACCATTAAATCTGCTACTGCAGCTAATAATGCTACCATTAAAACTGCAGCGAGCATTCTCTCTCTACTGCTGCATTAAGTATGAAGCTAATTATATGTAACTGTAAGTATGCAGCTAATTGTATGTAATTGTAAGCATGAAGCTAATTGTATGCAATTGTAAGTATGCAGCTAATTGTAAAATAATTGTTAATTCCATTTTCCAGTGCCGCAAAATCGTTCCCCCCTTCAGTGCTCAGGGGCTTAGTGGCCCGTCCTCGTGCTGTTCTCACCTGCGGAGCATGAGCTTGGGGTTCTTGGCCACGTACTGCTCCACCAGGTCGTTGAGCAGGGTCTTAAGGATGTCGGTGAAGTACTCCAGCTTGCCGTGCAGGGCCACAGTCAGCAGGGAGGCCACGTAGGCCCTGTCCCGCGGGGAGAACGTCCGCTGGCTCTCCAGGGTGTGGATGAACTGGGACGGCACGGGGAGATCATCACCATCATCATCATCATCATCATCATCACCATCATCACCATCATCGTCATCATCATCATCACCATCACCATCATTGTCATCGTCATCATCATCACCATCATCACCATCATCGTCACCATCATCGTCATCATCATCACCATCATTGTCATCGTCATCATCATCACCATCACCATCATCACCATCATCGTCATCATCATCATCACCATCACCATCATTGTCATCGTCATCATCATCACCATCATCACCATCATCGTCACCATCATCGTCATCATCATCACCATCATTGTCATCGTCATCATCATCACCATCACCATCATCTTCGTCGTCGTCATCATCATCATCACCATCACCATCATTGTCATCGT
The DNA here is from genome assembly GCA_019176425.1 of Megalops atlanticus. Taxonomy (NCBI): domain Eukaryota; kingdom Metazoa; phylum Chordata; class Actinopteri; order Elopiformes; family Megalopidae; genus Megalops; species Megalops atlanticus. Next base: position 38,956,302 of record CM032879.1, on the reverse strand, counting down.
CATCATCATCACCATCATCACCATCATCGTCACCATCATCGTCATCATCATCACCATCATTGTCATCGTCATCATCATCACCATCACCATCATCTTCGTCATCGTCATCATCATCATCACCATCACCATCATTGTCATCGTCATCATCATCACCATCACCATCATCTTCGTCGTCGTCATCATCATCATCACTATCATCATCATTTCCCTTGGCCCTCCTATGGACAGCAGCACGCCGTTACCTTGGTGAGGAAGAGCTTGCTGTTGAGCAGGTTGGACAGCTGCACCAGGCCCTGCTCCACAGTCTGCCGCCGGCAGTCCTGCACGTCCAGGTCCCGGCGCAGCGGCGACTCCCGGTGGCCGGGGAAGAAGATGCGCTCGGCGTACGCCCGGTACTCCAAGAACGGAATGCCCGAGCCAACCAGGTCGCTCGACATGTCCATCATCTCCGTCATCAGGTCTGCAGGGGGGGGGGGGAGGGAGAGGGAGAGAGAGAGAGGGCGCGTCACGTGACTGTGTCTCCGTGGAAGCCACATGGCATTAAATTGCACCTACAGTACTCATCAAAAGTTTGGACACACCTACTCATAGAAGGGTTTTCCTTTATTTTTACCATTTTCCACATTAATAATGGAATAATAATAAAGACATCAAAACTATGAAATAACACAACTGGAATTATGCAGTGACCAAAAAAGTATTAAACAAATCAAAATTCTTATTTAGATTCTCCGAAGTAGTAAAAAAGTATTTTAGGAAGTTTTTGGAAAGAAATTCATACATAGACAAATATAAATACTGAAGTTCATGCCAAGCAAACAAATTTCAAGCATTTCAGCGCTAAGTCTATAGATCAAAATGTCTTTGAAACACGTATTTCCCATTATCTTAATCAGGTGTGTCCAAACTTTTGACTGGTGCTGTACGCTCTGTGGAGGTCGAGTGAAAATTTGGGTGATTTTTAAACAAAGACCACTTTAAATGCAGTAAACAAGAAAATAAATATATCCATTCATGGGAGGGTAAATAAACATGTAATTAGGAGCCGTTTATGTCTGTCGTAGAGGACGGTTTGGGACCGCTCTCTGGCTCCGGTTCCCCCTCCTCTCACCGGTGAACTCCTTCTTGCAGCGGTCTCTCACGCTCGTCTCCAGGTTCTCCAGCTGGATCTGGACCTTCTTGTAGTCCCTCAGGGCCTGTTTGCTCTTCCTCCTGCCAAAATCCGGGCCATCCCCGGGGGAGAGATGAATTTCCAAATCCAAAACCGCGACCGAAAAAAGATACGCAAGGAAAGATTTGCTTTACTATCACAGAATGTAGAAAGCAAACAAGCCTGATATGGTCAACAAGGCCTCGCAGCACACTGGCCAGATATAAAGACAGCATTTCGATTAGAAGAAGAAGAAAAAAAAAGCGTGGAATTGGTTAGGGTTCGAGGCTACTGAAAGGATGGATACACTTCAAAACCTGTGTTGGTCACGGTTATTCCACTGAGAGGGGCTGGCCACGGTTATTCCACGGTAGAAATACAAAAAACACTGAGGCCTCTGTGCTGGAGCTCTACTCCACCATCATAATGTCATGGGAGACTGTTCTAAAAGGTCAATTATGAGGCCTTACCCCTTAACAATGCGGAGGTGTCCTTACGTTTGGAAAAATAGTTATGCGTTTAGTCTAAAATAAGCAACTAATTTGTTTCTTGCGGTGCTTTACAGTCTCATCCTCAAAGCGAACTCTCATTTCAGTTAGCACTGAGGAAGACCTGATGACTTTAAGTGGTTTTTCATGCAGCAACAACCACAACAAAATGTATATTTTCATAGAGGTTTCAACGCAGAATCCAGAACCCTGTGAGGTCACAGCCGCAGGGGTTAAAGGTCGCGTGGGGGGGACACACCTGTATATGAGCACGATGATGAGCACAATGAGGGCCACGATGGAGGCCCCCACCCCCACCCCGATCTGAGCCTCCAGTGGGAAGGTGGACTGGCTCTGGCTGTCGTACTGCACCTTCCCCAGGGAGAAGTTCAGGTTCCCCATCTGGACCTGCTCAGGGAGAGAGAGCGGACGCTTCAACACGTATTACAACAGCTAGGGTCTGACATCACTGCCCACCTTCAGATATTATAATATACATCATATTTAGTAGAGGCCCAGTCATTTTTCAGAGGGCCTTACCCAGATTTACACAAGTTACATAAGTTACAGCTTTATCAGTTTTTACAGCTGGATATTTACTGAGGCATTTGTGGGTTAAGTACCTTGCCCATGGGTACAACAGCAGTGTCCCAGTAGGGAATCGTACCAGCAACCTTTCAATTACAAGCCCTACACCTTACCACTACACCTCACTGCTGCCAGCTTCCCGCTGCATATGATTATGTCTGTATATGTTACATTGCATTCAGTTTAGCATGCAGCAGTTATGCTGCTCTTAAGGGTAATTGATATGGCAATGGCTATTATATTCGCTATAGGCTAACAGGGTAATACTTATGTATGTATATGTATCAGCTGTGCATGCTGCTACACTGCTATGCTACAGAATCTGCAGCCCTCAGTCTTCATGCTGCTCCCTTGGATCTCAGAGCGCAGGCACCGCCTCTCTCCTGCGGGCGTGGCAGGGTGGGGGGGACTCACGGTGAATTCTGGGAGCGGGTCGGTGCCCTCCCGCTTCTTGCCCGGCCCCGGTGATGGTTGCTGGGGCGGGGGCTCGCAGTACAGGTGGTTCCTGGTCAGGGTCTTCACGGTGCACACCCCCTTCCCGATCAGGGCCACCACCTCCTCCTTGAAGATGGCCAGGTCCAGATTCTCTCCCTGAGCGGTCGCCATGACAACAACAGGCAGAAGGGTGGAAGGCAGAGGACAGAGGTCATGAGAGGTCATGAGAGAAGCCAGAAACCAGGGAAGGCATGCAGTGTATAAAAACTAGGAGCTGATCAAAGATTTGGTAAGGGACAGCCAAGCTCCAGAGGTTGTATGGGATGTTGGGGCACTGTAGAAAATTCTGCTACATAAACGGTAAATTATTCCCAAAGACATACATTTTAGGATCACCCAGGACTTTGCATAGTTAAGCAAATTACTACTACAAGTGAAACTGTTTTAAGACCCAAAGGGTACACTGTGTACTGTGATCTGACACTACTGATCATAATCCAATTCAGACAGGAGTGACTCAATTGCTGAGATGAAGATCATGAAATGAAGACACAACGAAACTCAACAGCCTCCAAAACTACAAAGGACAAATGCACAAAGAGCAGACATGATTCCTCAATAAGGAAAATTACTGCACAATAACAAATATTGCAAATCGGTATCACAATATCTAGTACAGTCTTCTCTCCCAGTGTGACATTATTTCAAGTGGTGGGCTACCTTGTGTATACACTTGGGGACAGAAAAAGGCTGTGATGCAAGGGTAAACAGTACAATAAAGCTCAATAAAGTAGAGTTCTGACAGATGCTCTACACTGATCAAAGCTTCTTAATTACTACATGAAAGCTGCTTTGATTAGATCCTTTTTCAAAGTCTGGGTCGGGACCCACAGGTGGGTTGCAGAAGATTTTAACCCAAATGTGGATCCATTATGTATATCTATCTTGGGCAAAAATACACTTCTATTTGAAGTGCACCTTGTGCCAATTGTGGCACATGAGGCAATACACTATGGTGCTCTCTGCGAGAGAACCAACACGGCGTCAAACTCGTGTGCAGTCCGCACTCCACTACCGCGTTTTAGCCATAAACTCCAGATGTGTGATGAACAACTGCATGACCCCAGAACCCAGCCCGGGAGGACTGAGGCACCGCCCACCTCCACGGAGATGATGCTGCCGGGTTTGTAGCGGTAGGGCTTGCTGGGGTTGTGCTGGTTGAGCGGGTGCAGGGTGGGGTTGAGCTCGTAGCTGAAGACGCTGCCGCTGACGGAGGCGAAGTCGAGGCGCAGGTTGTCCAGCAGGAACTCCACCCGCACCCGGGCCTGCCGCACCTGGGCGTCGACCGCCGGCGTCCGGCACAGGATCAGCGAGCTGGTGTTCACCTCGCAGCGCTCCACGAACTGGGGTGACGAGAGGACAGGGCGCGGGGAGACACCCGGTGAGCAAGAGCCGGCATGACAACGCAGGAAAGAACCTCAACGTTACATCAGAATCTCTGAGTACAGCCATGTACATACATTACATTACTGTCACTTAGCAGACGCCGTTATCCAGAGCGCCTTATAGAGGTTACAGTTTTTACATTATCCATTTAAACAGCTGGATGCTTATTATATTCTGGGTTCTGCTAATTTGTCATTGTCTTTTTTTTTAGCAGACGCTCTTATCCAGAGTGAATTACCTAGGGTACAATTTTTACATTATCCATTTATATAGCTGGATATTTACTGAAGCCATTCTGGGTTGAGTACCTTGCCCAGAGGCACAGCAGCAGTGTGTCAAAAGGGAATCGAACCAGTAACCTGTCCTGCTTCTTACCACTGTGCTACACTGCCGCCACTACATACAAGTGTGATTTGGATATACAGCTTGGTTGCTGCGCATCCACTTGCTTTGGCGTGGATATCAGCACCACCTGAAGGGTGTCTCTGTGTGCTGGTTTGGCGTTTCTCTGGGAGACGGCGGAAATAGGACTCGCCTGTTTGACGGTGCAGAGGGCGTCCTCGGGACAGCCGGGCTCCGGAACGATGCGCCGATGCCTCCGCAGCGGCCCCGCCCCCTGGGCGCTCCTTCGTCTCCTCCTCCTCTTCCTCGGGCCGGGCTCCAGCGGGGACACCGTCACCTGGATCCGCGGCTCCTGCACCACGTCCAGGTTGTGCCCGGACACGTGGATCACACGCCCCCCGCTGGCCGCGCAGGTACGGAGAAGCACAGCCAATCGGAAAGGGAAAACGCAGGTACAAACAACGAAGGTAAAAATGTGTGCCGATAAAGCGCTAAACACTGCATTACATTACATAATTCATTTAGCAGACGCTCTTATCCAGAGCGATTTACACAGGTTACAGTTTAATCCATTTATACAGATGGATATTTACTGAGGCAGCTGTGGATTAAGTTTTTTTTTATCCTTTATTTAACCAGGTAAGTCCCACTGAGATAAAAATCTCTTTTCAAAGGGAGACTTAGCCAAGAAGGCAGCAGCACAGAGAGTTACAGACAAAAACACGACCACTCAATATAAAACATTAAAAGGCAGTGATAATATACCAGTAAAAGCCTTCAAGTGACAGAGTACCTGAGAATGAGAGAGAGAGATAAAGCACGCAAGAGAAAGGAGAGACAGAAAGACAAAAAAAGAGAGCGAGGAACAGTGAGAGAGAGAGAGAGAGAGAGAGAGAGGGAGGTTAAGGGAGGGAGAAAGCGAGAGAGAGGGAGATGGAGCAGACAACGTGCCCAAAGGTACGACAGCAGTGCCCCAGCAGGGAACCAAACCAGCAACCTTTTGGTTACAAGCCGTTTCTTACCACTGTGCTACACTGCTGCCCACCACGTCTGAGAAAATATCACACATGCAGGAGCTTAATTTACTAAAGGGGGGGAGCGGACAGGAGCTGTAGAGGGATCACAGACGGTACCTGAGGAAGCTCTTTGAGGGAGCCGCCTGCGTGATGTTGGGGTCCGGGGTGTAATGGTAAGCCGTGGCCAGCAGGTGGCGCTCACTGCTCCCGTAGCGCACTGTCAGGCGGTGCTCCCCCGTCACGTTGCTGGCTCCCGTCAGACACTCGATGCTGCCCTCCTGGATCTCCGACGAGCTGGGGGAAAAGGGGGACAGGCGGTGAGCGACCCTTACGCTGAACGCTAACGGCGTTAGGAACGCGGCGGGCGCCGTGGCAGCCGAGCGGACACTCACACGAGGCACGGGACGCCTCCCACGGCCACGCTGACCTCGCTGGCCCGGCCCGTCAGCAGAGCCCTCCCTCTGATGGTCAGGGAGGTTCCCCCGGCCTTCGGGCCTCTCTGAGGGGACAGCTCAGTCACGATGGGGTCCTAAAGGTGGACACAGCGGAGGGTTACAAAAAGAAACCTCTGTGTCAGACAGCTCAATCAGTTTTACAAAACATCTATACTTTGTCTTTAACAGACAGATACAAACATACCGTAAAACTTCCATTAACACCCCAAGGAATTGAATTTTCTTAGAGCCAAAATTAACCCTAACAGCTGTAAGAGACCAGCGGCTGTTGGAGACATTTAAATGTCTCATGTTAAAAACTAGTTGAACTGTCAAGAGAAAAGAGAATTCATGATTTTCCAATATTTGTGAGCCTTATCTTTTATTGGAAAGAGAGCCTGACGTTTCGGTCATTTGAGTGGCCTTAGCTCACTTGGACAGCCGAAATGTCACGTTTTCCCTTCAGTGCAAATTCTGTTCTACAGATAAGGCAGCATAGCAAGTTTTTTGCCAAATATTTTCCTGTTCCTCTGATAGGCTTTGAGTCTGATGCACTGTCGAACGTTCTTTTTCAAAAATGTGTCAAGGGAGAGTGAAACAATCACTTAACAGAGGACTATTGAAAAAACTGTCCAAAACTTAAATGAAAAATGATGTTTTTCAAAAGGTGACGCCTGGCTACTATTAGAGACTGATGTTTACTCACTAAAATGCAGTTTAATTTGAAGTTTTACAGTAGACATATTTGTTGTACATTGTTTGGAGACTGACACATTTACCTTACTTGTTACTGATCATTGAAGATCAATGCTGTCACCACTAGTGTGTCTGTCTGCACTCAAAACACACACACACACACACACACACACACACACACACACACACACACACACACACACAGGGTCTACAGAGCTGAGAAGCAGGACAGGCATAATTGCTCACAGGACCATGTGGTCATTGTCTCTTTCCCTCCTCGTTACCTGGTAGCTGAACTTCTGGCTGGAGAGCCCGAATCCTCCGCCGTTCACCTCCACCGAAACTTTGCCCTCTTTCTCTCCTCCGCTGGGCCCGGTCTCGCACACGATTCTGTATGGGGAGATCGGGGACGTTAGGGCCTGTGCTCAGCCGTCTCTTGACAGACAGGGGTCGACCGTTTCACCCCCTCCTCCCCCCCTTCACCTGGTCCGCCTCACCTGGTGGAGATCTCGTATCGGCTGGGGATGACGGTGCACGGGACCCCAGCCACAGTGACGGAGTCCTGGATGTCCTGGGCCTTCTGCCCCAGGTTCGACCCTGTGATGGTGATGTTGGTGCCACCCTCCACCAGGCCGGACAAGGGTTCGATCTGCCGCAGAGAGACAGACAGACAGACAGACAGACAGACAGTTACCCTCCAGACACCACAGCCACTCAGACAAAAGGCACTTTGTCTCAATGGTAACAGACAAATGGCACTGCTGTTATGGCTCTTGAAGATTCTCCTGCTGTCTGACTGGGGCAGTAGCGGTAAGGAGCAGGGCTTGTAACTGAGAGGTTGCTGGTTCAATTCCCCGCACTGCTGCTGTACCTTTGGGCCAAGTACTTAAGCTATAAAAAATATAAATATAAATATCTAACTGTATAAATGGCGTGTAATCTATGCAAGTCACTCTGGATAAGAATGGCTTCGAAAAGCCATTAATGTAAATTTCAAAATAAACAGTCAAGACGAGAAGGGCAAATATTCGGTGTGTAAGAGCATAATGGACAGGCGGACGTACGAAGTGGATGAGGGGCGCGGGGCAGGTCTGGACGATGTCCTCGGCGCAGGAGTCCCTGTAGAGGCAGGAGGACTGCGCCCCCCCACACCAAACGCAGCCGTATTTCTGATCCGCCGTGTGGCAGCGGCTGCAGTCCGACCGGCCCACCGAGCAGTTGTACAGAGTCACTGCAACACAGACAGAGCCAGGTTAGCACAGAGTCACTGCAACACAGGCATAGTGCAGGTTAGCACAGAGTCACTGCAACACAGGCACAGTCCAGTGAGGGTGGAGCAGCTCTACAGAGTTACTACAACACAGGCAAAGTCAGGTACAGACAGCTGAAATGAATACACATTTGACATTGAGAGCCCATTTCTACACCTGGGTAAACAATGGAAATCAATCAAAGCCTGTGCCCTATACTCGTGAGAAAGATTCACCCCTTGTTGCCGTGGTTACCGGCAAAAACACAGATGTTCCCCGCTGCTTCTTACCGGACAGGTCCTGGGAGCTGTCCACGTGGAAGGTGTTCCTCCGCTTCACGTAGACCATGGCGTTGTACTCCTCCTGAAGGGCTGAGTATGAGTACTGCAGAGCACAGAGGAACGAGAGAGAAGCACAGAGTCACCGTGAGCAAAACGAGAGAGAAGCACAGAGTCACCACAAGCAAAGGAAATCCTCACTGTGCTCCGAAATATTCAGTGCAGGAATTACAGTCTATGGCTGCTGTCTGATAATGTATTGGTAACTAATGACTATCGTTTATCAACTATATTTATATGGAGATTAATGTTTGGATATAGAGTATGGCATTGTGAAAATGAACCACAGGAACAGTGTTTTAGGCTGATTGAAAAAGCTTGATGGGTCCCTCTACCCGTACTCATCTCTTTATACATCATGTAGAATTGATGAAAACATACAGTTACTGTCTTATATTCAACTACATAAATATCACATAAATGAACAAGAATGTGTGTAACATGGGACAAAAAAAACATGTTATATCCCAAGAAGACTAAAACCCGAGCAGAACAGGAATAATAAAATGACATTCACAGCACATGGCAGTGCAGAGTGTGGGAGCGGGTCGGACCTGGTGTGATTGGCAGGTGATGTAGAAAATGGACGGGTCCTCCTGATCCATTTCCACGTACGAGTCCACGACGACCGTGCGGCCCTCGATCACCAGCACACACTCGTAGTCCAGGTCCGTATCCTGCACAGAGCACACGCAACAGTAAGCCATGCTCTTGTGTGGCAGTGTAGCATAGTGGTAAGAGGTAGGACTCGTAACTGAAAGGTTGCTGGTTTGACTCTCTGCTGGGGCACTGCTGTTGTACCCTTTCACAAGGTACTTAACTTAGCATTGCCTCAGCAAATATCCAGCTGTATAAATGGATAACGTAAGAAACTGCATCCTATGTAAGTCGCCCTGGATAAGGGTGTCTGCTAAATGCCAATAATGTAATGTAGTGTAAACCTCAGAAAAGCAGTGCAGTTAGGACTGTGACCTTTTTTTCTGGCTGAAATGAGAGCTACTAGAGCACTCGAGTTTCAGCAATCCTACTGAGCTCACAACTGAGCAACTCTGAAATAACCCTGCAGTGCTGTAAGGTGTAAAAACTGGAAGATGGCTTTGAAGTGTCAAGGGCTGCCTACCCGCAGGTGGCGAGAGGCGATTTACCTGAAACAGGTGAAGGTTCCGCCCCAGTAAGGTGATCCTCCTCTCCACTCTGACGGGCAGGAGGGCGGAGCCCTGGACCTTCTCCACGCAGGGGCAGGCCGACGCCCCCCAGCTGACGAAGGTGCCCTCGTCCCCCTGCGCCCACACAGTAACACCCACCTGTTACCACACTCCTCACCTGCCCGATTCACACTCCTGCTGCTAGGCAACAACATCACTACCTCAGCGTGGACCGCTACGGGTTACCCAAACGTTAAACATGTTAAAAACTCAGATGGAAGACACAGTTAAGAAAAAAAAATTTAAAAACATAAAAACATGGTTAAATAATATAACGCTCGCAAAAAACAACTGCCCCCCAGGACAGAGGCAGCAGTTTTTTTGGCGGTTTGTTTCCGTGGTAGCTCAATGTCGACAGCAGTGAGCACCGACACGTAATAATGGGATGCACACAGCGAGAGAGGGGGATTCTGGGAAACGGGAGGGCAGGGTTTTGGGGGTTTCCTACACGGCGGGCGGCCGGCAGTGAGCTTCAGCGGCTGAGACTCACCGGCAGGTAAAAGTCGGAGGAGTCATACTGGTAGTCGAGCTCGGAGTCAGAGTCCTGCAGGTGGGGGAAGGTGGGCCGGGCCTGCTCGGTGTCGCCGTCTCCCGACAGCACCGCGGCCGCCGAGAACGTGGCGGTGTCGTTCTCCGCGGCGGCTTCGGCCGCGTCCGCGTCCACCTCCTCCTCGGGCCAGGGGACCGCCTCCGGCGCCCCCTCCTCCAGCTCCACGGCGTCCGGAACCCAGGTGGGGGGAGGAGGGGGGGGGCCCTCTGTCGCCGGCGGGGGAGGGAGAGCCTCTTCGGATTCGGCCGGCGCCCCCAGGGGAAGGGGGTGTCGTCGGCGGTCGGGCGGGGCGGGGTGGGAGTTTCAGGAGGGCTGAGCATCACTCGGGGGGGCCACCACGGACTGGGCGTCATCCAGAGTGGGGGGGCCATCGGCGGGAGGTGCTGTCACGGTTTCCGCCACCGGGTGCACCGGTGGGGGCGCCGGGAGGTGGGGGGCAGCTGAGCCACAGTGACGGGGGGCAGCTCCGTCTCCGCGTCGTCCTCCGCCTCGACGACTGTCACCAGGGGGTTGTCGCTCTCAGTGGCGGGGGCCTCCTCAGAGGTGGGCTCTTCTTGGACAGGGGTGGTGGCTTCGGCGGGAGGAGGCGGGGCTTCCATGGTGGTAGTTAGGGGGGGGGGGTGGGGGCGGTTGTTGGGGGAGGGGTGGTGGGTAGTGTTGTAGGCTCCGGGGTGGTGGTGGTGGTCGGAGGCAGTGTGGTCGCCACCGGTTCCTCTGTAGTTGCCTCAGTGGTGGTGGTTTCCATGGTTGTGGTGGTGGTGGTAGTTGTTGTAGTTGTTGTTGCCATGGTAGTTGTTGTTGTTGTCGTTGTTGTTGTGGTGGTGGTGGTGGGAGCCGTAGAAGTTTGGGGTGTTGTAGGGGCCAGAGTTGTGGTCGGGACGGTCGATGTGAACTTAAAGGCTTTGGTCGTAGGTGGTGCTGAAGTAGGAAGTTTGAACTGGTATCCGTGGAAACAGAGGGAAAGACAGCAAGGAGGGAGGAGAAGGGAGGAGACAAAAGACAGGCAAAATATAAAAAATAATAATGAACGTAAAAGACAATAAAATTAAAAAGAACGCAACAAAATGCGGACCCTGAGGTTATCAGACTTTCAGGGGGTTATTACCGGTGAGCAAACACATGCACTGACAGCTTTGGATGAAGAGGCAGTGAGACAGTGATGATAATTTATTTTTCTATTCCAACACTTATTTTGGAATACCAAGTAAAAAAAAAAAAGAAAAAGAAAAGATGAAGCATGTCTGGTTAAGTGTAGATGTAATAACCTGCCTGTCCAACAATCAATCTAAAATCCACCTATTTCAGCCTATTCTTCAGATCAACCAACTTCCTGTCTCGAGAGTTTTTCCCCGACCAATCCTTATCCACCTTCTTATCAGGTGAGGCCTGGCTGTCCAATGGCATGCAGTTTTACTCCAAACCTCACAGAGGAGCCAATGGGAGCTGTGGACCGGGCGCTGCTGACTTACGTTCTGGTTGTAGATGATGACCCCCTCCTCGCACGCCGGCTTGTGCGTGCAGGAGTGCTGTTGCACACACCAGTTGCAGCCCCAGCGGCTGCTCACACAGCCCCGGCACCTGGGGGGAGGAGTCAGAGAGTGAGAGGATGGCGACACCCGCCCGAGAGAGAGAGAGAGAGAGAGGGAGAGGGAGAGGGAGAGGGAGAGAGAGAGAGAGAGAGGGGGGAGAGAGAGAGAGAGAGAGAGAGAGAGAGAGGGAGAGGGAGAGAGAGAGTGTACCCGTAATTACATTCCCGCTAATCTGCCTACAGTGAGGAAAAAGGGCAGCGGTTTAATTGAATTTCGCTCGGTCACTTATCTGCGTGCTATGAAACATTCACCGGGGGAGGAGAGGGGATAATTAAGTGAGTGTCTGGGCCGCCCAGCTCGGCAGATGGGTGAGATAAGAGAGTTAGTCCACAGTACAGCCCTGCAGGTGGGTCAGGTGCATAACACAGCCTTATGTACAAAATCTGTAGTTGCAGACGGTCAAAAATTATTTGAGAATTATGTATACCTTCATACATGAAAGAAATATTAATTTAATTTAATGGGCGGATTCTCTGCATTTTACCCATTAAAATAATCTAAATACATGCATTACATTATTGTCATTTAGCAGGCACTCTTACCCAGGGCGACTTATATAGATTACAATTTTTAAACATTATCCATTTATCCAGGTGGCATTTACAATGGCAATTTTGGGTTAAGTACCTTGCCCAAGGTTACAGCAGCAGGGCCCCAGCGGGGAATCAAAACGGGAACCTTTTGGTTACGGCTCCTTACCACAATGCCACACTGCCGCCTACATGTATCTTCCTCAAAGTAATAATAACAGTGGTCCACCCGGGCTTTGAACATGCAACCCTGAGGTTACAGGTCTGCTTCCCCCACCTCCACACCATGCTGCCGGAGGGCGAAGGATGAGGGAATCAGACTGAAAAGCAAAGCGACGGGTGTGAGAGGAACAGGAAACTGAGGAGTAGTCACTCACGGCGTGTTCCTGGAGAGCTGCTTGACCGCAGCGCAGTCGTAGAAGGTAAAGTCCCTGGTCGCCACGGTGACGTTGTGGAAGCGGAGGGACAGGACGACCGTGACGGAGTCTGCGGAGCGAGACGGCGTTTCCGCCACCGAAAATGTTACATCACAAGCCGCCTCATTGCGTAACACTTCGCAAATATTTACGAGAGATTTCACCACAGGTGGAGAACGTTATCGCTCGTCTAAGACGGGGAGGTTCTTCCCCTAAACCTGCAATCCTTGGTTTTAGAACATGAACACAAACAGGCTGATTAAAATACACCAAAGGAATGAAGGAATGCCCCAGAAAAAGCAAAAAACAGGTTTAATACAACACATCTGCTCCTGAAAACAGAAACAAAGGCCAAGAAGTTCTGCCACTCCAAATTCTCTCTCCCCCTGTTTCGCTAATCTGATGATATACACAGAGCTCAAAGGCGATCGGTGGAGCTTAGAGGTGGATGTCAATCCTCTTCGCGTAGACGTCTGTGGGAAAGCATCCGACCGAGATGCGGGTCGCTCGGCCTCACCCGGGAGCTGAGCTCTGTTATCACAGCAGAACTGTACAAACAAACCCGGAACCGCCGGGAATGCTTTCATGAGAAAGGGGCCGGATCGGGACCCGGGGCCGCGGGGCACAACCGTCACCCCTAAGCTTCCGAGACGTGTTTTTGTTTTTCTGGTTTCGCATCAGTACCCTGCGATCTTTTACTACATCTAAGCCCAAACAAAAAGACCCCCACAGACACGAGCATGAAAGGTAGAGATGTTTTGAAATGGGATGTTCCTCCTGTTTTCTTGTTTCTGATCCGTCAGGGAACACTGTGATAATCCCATGAAGGGTTCCGCAGGACTTCACAAAAATATTTTGATACTGACTCCAGAACAGATGGAGCCCTGATACTCTGCAAACCTCTGGTTACCAATGTTCTCTACACTCTGAAACAGTTAAATTATGATTTTTTTTCCCCAAAGTTGAGCTTAGACACCAGACTGATTTTTGTCAAAATTTTTGCCAAAAAAACCTACCAGTACTGAGTTTTGACAATGTACGGTCCTTTCAAAAACTGTGGGCCATGTAGATATTTGACTAAACAATTACAGTATCACGTTTTCAGTGCTTTGGTGAATCGCCACAGAATTCTGTGCACACCAAAAACAGACTTTTCCCCCTAATCTTCAGAAATATTATTGTTCTAATAAACACCGACTGAAGTCTGAAATGAAGACCAGACCAGAGTCTGAGAGGGGAAAAAATATGATTGATTGTAATGATTCTATTCCTTTTATGGCATTTCCTCTGCATAGGCAAACAAGACTCCCCCTAAAGTGCAGAACTGAGCCATCATTTTGAACTACAGGCATTCTCAAAGAGGCATAACCCCAGTGCTCATGGTGTATACTCATTACATAACATTCATTTAGCAGACACTCTTACCCAGAGCAACGTCCAGCACAGCAGAACAGAAGTGTATCCATTCAGGTTGCATGAGCACCAGTGCCAGACCAGGCTAACAACACTCCCAGATTAGTGAGTGTGAGCACAACACTACTCAAGCCCTACCACAAACGTGTGCTAACCGGACCAGACAGCCCAGAAACTCACCCTCTCCCGGGCGTATGGGTGGCACCCTGTTGGTGTCGGGCGAGAAGCAGGAGACGCCCGTCTCGGTGATGGAGGCGGGGCTCTCATTGTCCTGGAAGAAGCAGGAGTAGGCCTCCCACTCCTCCAGCCTGGGCAGTCCTGGCACAGACAGGGCGATCTGTGTGGGGGGTTTGACAGACCGGATTCAGGGAAAAGGGCAGCATACATAAATGTTTACAGAGGAAAACGCAACTAATTAATTTACTCAAAACATGGGCGGGTGAGGAAGGAGTGAAAATAAAGACTACAATGTTCCATTCCTCCAGAGAACACCCCCACTCCCCCGCCACACAACGCACCCCCGCCCCCCATGCAATCAGCACAGTTATCCCTCATCAGGACTCGGTTCCAATAATGTATGATTTACGGCCTGTTTATGCTGTACTCAACTAAATTGAGGTGCCCCGATAAATATCTTCCTTGTTGTCCTTGTTGACATTATTTAAAACAATGATAACTACGGATCTTGGCCAGACTCAACTTTCCATGTAAGTAGATAAGAGAGAGCAGAGTCAGGGCCCCTATGAGAAATAAGCTCCCAAACCCCCCAATTCCCCAATTCCCCCAACTCCCCAACTAACCCAGCTCCCCAACCCCTACCCCCCACAGTCCGCCATGGGCTTCTTACACTTCTCTTCTCCTCTCGGCTGATGTTGGATGGGGTCAAGGACTGGACCATGATGCACTGCTGCTCCAGGTCAAAGCTCCACAGCCAATGTCCTGACTGCTCCCCGCGGGCACATTCTGAGCGCTGTCCGCACCTGCCACACAAGGGGGAAAGCGATGGGGGGGTCAGTCAGGACAGTGCTCAGGTCAGTGTTCAGGTCAGTGCTCAGGTCAGAGCTCCCCCACTGAGCCTGTAAGCCTTCCCTTTGCCACTGCCTGAGCAAAGCCACAAAAGCCTCCTTTGATGGCCCAGTTATTTCAAAGCTACTGAGGCTCTGGGATTATCGGCTACAACATGCGTTACACTGTGAGGCCTTTCTAAAAATACCAGAAAGAGGTCAATAATATGTTTGTGCGAGGAAACAGAAACCATCCAGAAAAGCCCCTTGTGATGTAATAAATTATTTCAAACATTACAGTGGCAGCAACAGGCAAGCGTCCAAATGAGACTAGAACTGGACATGTTGGTGAACCTCTAAAAGCTTCCATATGCCCCAGACCCAACTCAGGTCAAGGTGGTGGAGACAGTGCAGGCAAATCAGAGGCACAGAGCTGCAGTGTTGGTGCTCACCTCCCCTCCAGGACACACCAGCCACAGTATGGGTCACGGGCAGACAGACAGGCCTGGCAGTCCAGGTGCTGGTAGCACTCGGCCACTGGCCTCTTCTCCAGCTGAAAAGAGACAAAGCTTTTTTAAAACCACAGCCCACACACATTCCCAGGAGAGGTCCAGGCCTACAAACGCAACAGGCTCTTTGCTCATGTGTGGGACTAATCCACAACCAAGCCAGTGACTGATGACGTGTGATTTGGGGCGGCAGTGTAGCATAGTGGTAATGAGCAGGGCTCATAACTGAAAGGTTGCTGGTTCGATTCCCCACTGGAACACTGCTGCTGCACGGCTGGGCAAGGTACTTAACCCAGAATTGCCTCAATAAATATCCAGCTGTTTGGATGGATAACATGTAAAAATTGTAACGTATGCAAGTCGCCCTGGATGAGAGCATCTGCTAAATGCCAGTAATGTAATGTAATGTGATGTAATTAGCCCACAGGCAAAGCAAAGGGGTCATTATCCACCCCAAAAAACCTGCCCAACCAGAACGCATCAACCCAACCACGGGGAGGTGACTGACCATAGTGCCAGTCATGACGAAGAGATGCTCCTCAGCCTGGTCCAGCAGGAGGTCGCTGCTGATGGCGGCGTTGGGCTGGATGGAGATGGTGGCATACTCCTCCACCTCACCGTTAGGACCCAGGAAGACCTGGACAACAACAAGCCACACCCCTCATCAACACAGCAGCCTATCAGGGGACATGAACGAACGAGGCAAAGGGGCTCAGGTCCAAACACACTGAACCACAAAACCACAGCTCTCCAACGTTCCAATCACCCTGAGGTTCTGGTACCACAGAGGGAAAAAACCCACAAAGAAACAAACAAACAAAGAAACAAAAAACCAGCACATCAAGGGATCCTGCCATTATCCTGCTGAGAAAATCACAAGGTCATTTCCTATGTAAATCACATGAGTTCATTTCCTATGTAAATCACATGAGGTCATTTCCTATTCACGTGTATTTAAAGCTCAACTATTACCTAATCTTAAGTTTCAGTACTTACCAACACTGCCATCTCCCTACATACTAATACTCTTCTTACTTTAGTTGACTTTGTTATGTCAAAAACCAGATGGAATTACATATGAGATTTTATAGGAAATACAGATGAATCAGTTGTGTTCTCTTAAAATAATGCAAAAAGAATAACATTTGAGCACTACAATGGGGCTTACAGACAAGTAATGCTGTTTGAACTCTAAAATAGCCTTGCCCAGGCACCCAGTCAGCAGGGCTTTTATGTTATTTGCGGGAGGTTAAAATTTCAGGTTACTCAGTTAAATGTAATTACTGCAGATTCCGTTCCACTTAGTGTAACCCGGGCGGTAATAAGCCTGATGTAAAAATCCATAGCGGACAGGTGTGCCCAAATTTCCGCTCAGATAGTGGCAGTGAGCGATACAGGATACTCTTCGCAGTGATGACATTATCCTTTTCAATGGGGCAATTTCTGCTCAGCTGTGCGGAGAATTGCTTTGATTCCGCTCCTCAAAGCTTCAGCTGTCTGGGATAAAATAACAGGGGATTGACCTCACAGAGTTTGCTAATGTTCCTTCAAGGCAACCGAATATCAAAGTGCATTTAACACTCGGATATCTCCGGTATAAACACTCTATGCTAGTGTGTGGGCTCTCTTATCGGACTTCTTGACCACACAATGGCATTCAAAACTGCCAACTTTTTGTCCGACTGTGAAGGCAAGAGAGAGTATGGTGGCATTGTGCTGTTGGGGAAAAAAAAAAAAAAAAAAAAAAACTTTGCCATGTTGCTCTCTGCTGAACTTTCTAAGAGAAACCTTTCGTTTGGAAACTGATGACAGCAGACATCTGTCCAACATGGAGAAAACTGATGAAGTTTCAACACCATTAAATGTTTCAAAGAAGTCATACGTCACATGGCCATTCTTCTGAACAGCTAAACTCAAAGTATGAAAGAGGTATAGATCACACAAGACATATTGTAACATCTGACATAAAAAAAAATCTGTTTTTTTGGTCTTTGTTAGTTTGTGCAAGTGTGCATGTGCAAGTTGGAAAAAAGACAGCTGGGGGTTACACACAATAACAAGGAAACCATCACACACTATACATGTACACTGTTATCATTTATAATAATAAATGTAGCAGTGTAGCATAGTGGCAAGGAGCAGGGCTTGTAACCAAAAGGTTGCTGGTTCGATTCCCCAGTGGAGCACTGCTGATATACCCTTGGGTAATGTACGTCAACCAGAATTGCCTCAGTAAATATCCAACTGTATGAACAAATAACATGTAAAAACTGTAACTTGGGTAAGTCACTCTGGATAAGAGCGTCTGCTAAAGGCCAATAATGTAATGTAACGTATGCATGCAACTGTGTCTTATGACGAGTATTCTCCTAACACAGAGCAATTTGGTAATAGTTTTGCTCTTATTCTGGAATCAATCCTTCAACGAAGCACTTTTTATTACACAACAGCCCTCGTTTTGTGTTTGGTAAAACAAGCCTGTGTGCAGAACGTCAAGGAGACAGCGGTTCTGACAAAGTGTCACTGACAGCGGCAGACAGAGTGACAGTGGGGGGGGGAAGGGAAGAATAGCTTCTCTTCATCACAAACCTCATTTTCGCCGAAGTTAGTGATGGTGACACTGAACGCAGGACAAAGGACACAGTCACGTCAGGGATACGTATGAGGGGCAACGGTGAACACTGGTGGTCTATAGTAATACTAAAGGAAGCCATTGTACTGTTAATTTTTCCCCTCCTCCCCACAGTGCTAAACGCACTATAACAACACAGATAATACCACAAAAGCAGTGTGTGACAGTGTTAAACAGCCACACTGAGGATGGGCACTGACAACTTCCCCCTTCTCCTGTCTTTTCCTCTATTGTCTGTCTTCTGTGATGTCATCATCATCACCATTATGATCAGTACCATTCCTCCTTCCCACAATTCCATCTGCAGGGAATACCGTGGCCCTTGTCTGAACCCGAGGGGATGTCACCAGAGGTGACCATACATATCACGCACCTGAGGACAGCCACAAGCCAGGCACACGGCAAATTACACCAGTGAGCTGCCTCGTGTAGGAGTCTGTTTAAAACGTCAGTCTGGATTCAGACAGGCAGGCACTGGTACTGCAAGGCCTCTGCTCTCCTGGCAATTCTTCCTGAGTCACTCTGAGTGTTAATTACTGTCAGTGACTGGGATTAAAAGAGCACCTGAGGTCCCGAGGTTCTCTGTTCGGCTGGACCTATGGTATCACAAAGGCATTAATCAGCCTTGTAAAGGCTATGTACTTGGCATATGGCATGTCCAGCGAAACATGTCCCCTGACTTTACCTGCCTTGACTTTCTCAAGAGAACTCAAAAAATCTTGAAAGCTCAAATTAACTGTCACATAAGCATGAAGTACTGGATAATTTGAGAGAGACCGCCCAGGTTGCCAAATAGTGTTCCAACAGATCATGAACGGGGAGAGTGACGGGAAGAATGCTGAGGGCAAGGGATGAGCGTTGCCATGACGAGGGGGTTTCCAGTCTTATCACAGGATTTTGGCAAAACAATAAACACTGCGACCGGTTCATGTTTTTTGACTTCACACATGAAAAAGAAAGGAAAGCGAGATTAGGTAAATGACAAGACAAACACAACGAAGACGGACAAGGACAAGGAGGACAAATAAACAAACGCAGGAAAGAAGAGGCTGGCCAAAGAGGGGAGCTGGACAGCCAATATTAAAGATAATAACCAGCATCTGTGGAGGAATGCAACGGTCAGGGCACAGAGGGCCACTATGCAGGCTGTCGATGGGCCATTCCTGTCTGGCTCGGCTGCCCCCTGGTTACCCTGTACTCCGCTGGTCCTCAGACACAGACGCACAAGCAAAGTGTTCACCATTCATTACCGCAGTTCCTGCCTGGCAGCGGATTAGAGGCCAAAGCTGTGAAGCTGCATCTGGTGAGTTCAAGGCTGTACCCTCTGTGGTCCACGGCCTGTGTGTGTGTGTGTGTGTGTGTGTGTGTGTGTGTGTGTGTGTGTGTGTGTGTGTGTGTGTGTGTGTGTGTGTGTCTTTGTGCGTATGAGACTTTGAAGCCTAGCAAATGCTGACACATGAGAAGCAGACTCAATGCAAACCTGAGACGAGAAACACTCCACCATACTTTCAAACAAAGGGAATGAGAGTAATTCAGGAATACCATGAACAGAGGGAGGAAGTCACGGCTGCACACTGAGGGAAAACGGCTGCCTACCTTGCGCAGGTTCCCTTTCGAATCTCCCAGGAAGGCGATGGTGTGCCCCGCCCTCACGCTGATGGCCACAGCGGTGAGACGAGCAGACGGGCTGTCCAATATGGGCTCGGCTTCCACCTCCACCCGGCTGGCCATTGGACTGGGGGTGTGGTCTGACCCACAGGGATACGCCTCCAAGGTGTTCTGGAGGGGTCATTAAAAAAAAAAGGAAGCATTCAAGGTCTGAAGCTGGGCACTTAGCTATGACATCAAAAGCACAACCTGGCTGATTACTCCCGCTAACTCGCCCTGATTGAGTAGCTTGTCGTGAGGCGCTCAAGGGCTGAGTCATCTGCGAGTATAAAAAGTACACCAATCACAGCCTGCGCCCGTGGACATCTGAAGTGTTTAATCAAATAACGACCCTGACACGAGGACGACGAAGCGGGGGCCCCTCTGAGCAATCTCCATGTGTCACCAGGCCCTCCGAAGCAGCCTCTCTGTATGCATCATTTCAGCGGCGGTGAGACACTCTCTCCTGCTACCCACGCCTGATCACGACCCAAAGTGAACTCGCTCCGTGAAACAGCCTACCTGCTGCGGACTGAGCTTCATTAAAGCAAACACGAAGAAGGCAGATTCAGCAAAATAACGATAAAGTGGTGAAGGTAGCTGGATCCTCAATTAAACAAGCCAGAGAAATTAGTGTTTCCAGCTGGAATAGGATCCGAATACAGGTATTTCACAAGTTACTTTTAAAAAGGGCTTACACTTTTGTAAAATAGTGAAATCATTTTAAGATAGTGTGGGCTCCTATAAATGTCTTTCATGTGGCTAATGTTGTATAAAAGATTTTAAAAATCACTGTTTTGTTACATAGCCATGACACATGCTACCTCTGTTCATCTTATCATATTACGTTTTTACTGATGTTAGTAACGTATGGCTATTTTCACTGTGGTCGTATTTTATCAACAGACTAAACATGCAGACAGCTTCTACTATGCATACCTCCTTTTTCAGTTTCCATATCCAGTAATATAAGAGCCAAAATTTACTAATACATTTGGGGGACAAAATGTGATTCCACGAAATCAAAATATAGAAAAAGGACATTTTGGTAACCTGTTTACTCTTCACACAGGCGTTGTTAGTGTCATCTCTGACAACTGAGAACGGTCTGTTTCATGTGCATGTAAGCAAAGCTGATGATAGCACTGCACTAATCGCAAGGGATCAAACGAGGCTACAGGACTGTTTCCCTGCACCAGCAATGGCCTCCAAAAACACTGAAGTGCACTGAAACTGAGCAGAGCAAAAACCGGGCAGTCTTTGATCCCGCTTCACGTTTCACGAGGGTAAAAGGATCGTCTCTCTGGCAGAGGAACTCCGGACATCTCAGGACTCTATCTGTCCTTGTCAAACCTCGTTAAACATCCCTCTCTTGCTAAGCAAGGATAATCCGAAATATTGATTCCCAGAGCAATCCCATTAAAATACACCGACAAAGAGGGATCTACATGCACATCCAGAGGGACAGAGCACAGTGGGGTCAGAGGTCGGCTCCTGCTCCGTGTCATGCAAGCTCTGTCCCGTATTTAACGGGAGTCTCATTAAACGAGAAACAGACCGGGGCCGCTCCATTCCTAACGCACAAAGCCCGTCTGGAAACTCCAAAGCAGCGGCGTCATTACGATAACGATGGCAGTCAAGTTTTATAAACAAAAATAAAACACAGATTTAATTAAATGGTTCTACTGGGGGAAAACAACATGGGCAAGGCAGATGACAAAGAAAACGTTGTGAAGATTTCTTCGGAACGGCACTATAATTTGTTACATGAGAAAATATTTCTCATGACAGGATTGTTTAAAAATAACAGTGTTCAAAACTGATTGTCTATATTGTTTACATTATTAAGGGTGAAAGGGTGGTTCCTTATTTTCATATTTTTATTTTAATAATAATGAAGATGTATCTCATCCCCACCACACCGTGGCTACAGCGCACACATTTGCAAGGAATACTACAACTTGAAATTCAGTGTTACACTTCAGATAAAGACTACAGTCCTGTCAGTGCCAGCTGATCAGCTCAGCACTGCACATGCAGTAGGACTACTGGCCAAGAACAGCAAGACTATTGGCCAAGAACAGTAAGACTGTTGGCTAAGAACAGTAAGACTATTGGCTAGGAACAGTAAGACTGTTGGCTAAGAGCAGTAACACTATTGGCCAAGAGCAGTAACACTGTTGACTAAGAACAGTAAGACTGTCGGCCAAGAACAGTAAGACTATTGGCTAAGAGCAGTAAGACTATTGGCTAAGAGCAGTAAGACTATTGGCTAAGAACAGTAAGACTGTTGGCTAAGAACAGTAAGACTGTTGGCTAAGAACAGTAAGACTATTGGCTAAGAGCAGTAAGACTATTGGCTAAGAACAGTAAGACTGTTGGAGAGCAGCAGGAGCAGACTCACCGAAGGCAGGTTGGCGCAGTTGGACTTGACCTCGTACTCGATGTAGGCGGCCTCGGCCCCGCCCTCGGCCCTGCCCTCGCGGGTGTAGCACAGGTCGCGGGTGGAGTTGACGCGCCGGTCGAGGTCCTCCAGCTCGAACATGCAGAGCGCCGAGTCCTCGCTGGGCCGGCTGGAGGAGGCCAGGCGGGTGGAGAAGACACCCAGCAGCACCTCCCTCTGGCCGCGCCGGGAGGGGCGGTCGTCGGGCAGGCCCACGCGCGCCGCCTGCAGCAGGTTGTAGGTCTTCCCCGCGGCCGAGCGGCAGGCCAGCGGGACCTCCACGTAGGAGTAGTAGGCGGCGTCGTCCAGGCAGACGCGTGACACGTAGGTCCTGTACTCCCGCGACTGCGACTTCAGGTCCCGCCGGTAGAACAGGAAGTAGATGTGCGCCCGGCGGGAGAAGGCGGCCACGAAGTGGTGGTCGTACTCCGACAGCCGGCCCGCCACCGCCAGCTTGGCAGTCTCCTCGTAGGAGAAGATGGGCTCCGAGGCCAGGTTTCGGGTGGAGATGGGCGGGTGGCTGCTGGTGTAGCCCCGCCCCACGAACAGCACCGGCTGCTTGCCCCGCGACTGCACCACCAGCCCCACGGTGGTCACGTTGGGGTCGTTGGCGGCCACGTACTGCGTGTCCACGGGTCTGTCGGTGGAGAAGAGCACGCGGCTGACCGAGTCCAGGCTGCGCTTCTGGCAGATGCCCTGGTTGACGCTCCCACAGCTGATCAGCTCCTGGGAGAAAGGATCCACCAGCAGCAGCTTGTTGTGGTTGCTAGTAGGGCGGGCGTGGGGGCAGTTGGCCTCGGTGATGGGGGGCAGGCACTCCCTGCTGTCGGTCACGGGTCCCGTCTGCTCCACCAGCTCCAGCTGCAGGTGTCTGTCCAGCTGGAAGAGGCGGTCCCGGGCCCCGATGTACACCCTGCCCGTGGCCGGGTCCGGGTGCAGGGCCAGGTGCTCGAACCTGGTGTCGTTGCGGGAGAAGGCGGGGTAGACGTCACCCGCCAGCACATGGCCGCCGCCGCCGAGGAGAGAGAGTAGCACAACGGCAGCACCAACGCAGAGCAGGACCATCCCAGCAAACATTCTGAGGGCGGGGCACCCAAAGGGGCGGGAGGGGGGAGGCGCGAAAAGATATGCAGGTTACTAAGGACAGTAGGAGAGTGCAGAAGATACACACAACAAATCCAGTACTAATATCAATCCAGTATTACTTACATTTATTGTTATTTATACACAAGAATCACATTTACAAGATAACAATGACAGAAAATTTATATGATCCATCTGGCCCAAAGCATCCATTTGATAAGGTTAAAGGTGCAACACTGCACTCAAAGTCCTAAAGTCCACTTAAGTACACTTAAGTAAGTACTTAAGTAGCGAGAGTAAGTAAGCTGTTTCATATAACCTGAATGTAATCTGTTTAAATGGTTCATTTTAAATTTGAAAACGATTAATGACGCTCAAATCAAAGCGAACATGATGTAACGCTCCTCACCATTGGATTATAACTCTGTGTTAAAGAGGCATTTCACCTCTCGGCCATTCAGCAGTGCAATTCAATGAACACACATCCCAGCGGGCAGGACCTGCAAGAAAGAAAGATCGTACACAAACTTATATTATAGATATACAGTGTGTTCGCATGTTCATATCACATTCTTGCAGCAAACAGGAGATGATGCCATGCATCACTGTTGGAGTCTGAATTATCCATTCTGATTTTGCTGGGATTTCCTTTACCCTGTTGTATTGAAGTTAAAATGGAGGTGGACTTAATTCATTTTTACGCTAAATCTGAAATCATTTAACTATAACAGTCTGACTGCAAAGCAGGCAAACCTTAACTCAGCCGTGTTTTTCCTGAGTGCAAACATCCCATCCCCACAGTCAAATCCCACACTGCAAACAGCGTTCATCTCTCTCCCAGATCCATGCTCCATTTCATTTAAGCCCTTGCGCACATCTGCCGAAACACGCAAACTGTCTCTTCGAGAAAGAAAAAAAAACACATAAGAGCAGGAAGGAATAACTCTTCCCCCCTTCTCTCCCTCTCTCCCACCCTCTCTCCTCTCTGACTCACTGGCACGGAAGTGGGATTAACTGCAGCTAGTTCGGGCGGGCCGTTCGGGTGGAGTGACCAGGGGCACTGAAAGAGGCACTATTCTCCTGGTGACACGGACTTTCCTCGCAACACTGAGGCATTTAGAGGCTTCTGCTTGTGAGGCCGCTCTCTGTCAGGGGAAGGGGGCGGAAACCAGCAAAGGGCCCCTGCATTTATTCACCATGCAGAAAATCAGATAAGAGCTGCTATCACCATCATTTTGACCTTGCTTTATCTGACCGCCCCCTAATCTTCCACTCCCCTTAAAGTGACTCTTTTTTTGTCAGCAGCTATTTAAATATTTGCTCATGTATTTTTAGCCCATGAACGGCTCCTTTGACTTTCGGATGGCCATAGCAAGCCATCTTAGAGGCGATGTTGACGGTTCCTCTTTTGAGAAATACAGCTTTCCAGTTTACAGTGGAAACAACGCTACCCCCCCACCACCGCTTCTCTGTAGATGGTCAGTGTTTTCTGATGGTATCTGGACTCTTCTCACAACCCCGAGCAAACAGCGGCGCAGGGGGGAAGAGCCCTGAGAAACGGGAAAACCAGACGCAGTGCTGCAATGTCAGGAATGAGGGCCGCGTCACTCAGTGAGGCCTGGAAGAATCGGACCTCTGTGCTCCGGCGCTCGGCCCCGGCCCGCCGGATTTCAAGGTCATGCGTGATATGGTCACGGGTCGTTACTGACTTGGCAATGAACTGCTGCAGTTGTCACTTCCAGAGATTACGCAACTCACGGCCCTGGCGTTGGAATCCGAGGACGACAGTTGGGCCTTTTCCACCAGTAATGACCAGAGCGGTCTCTGCCTGTCTGTCCGCCGTCAGCACAGAGACCGCTCACACAGAGTCTATCTGTCCTGTTGAACTCAGCCCTGGATTTATGGCAGGCCAAATATGAAATAAATCCATGCATTGCATATTTGTGCATGCATATCTGTGAATATCTCTGTCCTAAATCCCCAAACCTGTGATCTAATCATTTGGACACGTCGTCTAACTTTCACATAAGCAGAAAGGAGAGAGTGGAAATTAGATCCAATTCTGCCTTTTAATCGTATTTGACTTCTTGCGGAGGCCTGCTTTGGTTCGGTAACAGTTAGACCGTTAAGAGAGACCCAGGAAGGGCCAAGAGGAAACACAAGCAATAATCAGTTTACACATTTTCCATTTTTTTTCCCCCTTAATGTATATGAGTGTCTCTGTTCCTCTGGTGTCTGATGTCTGCGGAGCACAGAAGCTGCCCTCACTGTTACTGCGGAACAGCTGCAGACTGGGGCTCAGGCAAACATGTCAATGTGGCTGACATTACTCAGGTGGCCTACGGAGCTGAAAACGAGCCATTAAAAAGAAAAACAATCGAAATACACTGGGGCAGCAGTGTGGGGATGTGACGAGCTGTGACCAGCAGCAGGGCTGGTGTGCAGAGCAGCAGTGTGGAGCAGTGGTGAGGAGTAGCAGAGTGAGAAGCATCAGTGTCAGGAGCAACAGTGCGGAGCAGTAGTGATGATCAGTGGGGCTGGTGTGTGGAGCAGCCGTGTGGAGCAGTGTGGAGCAGCACTGAGGAACAGCAGTGTGGGGAGCAGCAGTGAGGAACAGCACTGAGGAGCAATGTGGATAAGCATTGAGGAGCGGCAGTGGGGAGCTGTAGTGTGGAACAGCAGCATTGAGGAGCGGCAGTGGGGAGCAGTGGTTTGGTAAAACAGCTACTCTGCAGGTGCTAATGCCTCATGAGTGGCTGACACCTGATACCGTTGAGTGATATTCAGGGTTTATCCATGAATCAATGTGCAGAGTAAGAATGTCACCCTGGGTGAGGTTATCTACCCATCAAATAAGACCTTGGTCGTCAGTGTCGTCTTCAGTGTTTATGAGCATTCACGGTGCCTGATGAGAATGTATTCATTACATCTTAACTATAAAAACAATTATTATTCTGCAACTAATTGAACTATTTAATTCGTCCAGCATTCTCTTGAAAGGATGACACAGCTTGTTAGAATGGATGTGTTTTTTCTTCAAGTGATCTCTCTGAAATGCTGGGGTAGACCTTGACATCTCTTTGGAATCTCATGTAAAAGAATCTTCGCTGGTTGTGTTCTACCTTTGAAACACTGCAAAAACATGCTTCCAAAAAACGGGTTCCAAATTCTGCGCCCACACACGCACAGACACCCGCTCACGCTGGGCGACCGCAAAATCACAGCACGACAGATTACCATGTACCGGACTCCAGACGGAACAGAGCAGATCCATAAGAGGACACAAGCTCTGATGTTCACAAAAAAAAAAAAAGAACCTTTGTGTGCCGTGACCCGGGTCTTAATTCCACCAGACACCAGAGTTTATTCTGAATGGGATCTGTGGGACTCAGCTGCGTCATTGAACGCACACGTACACACACACACACACACACACACACTCTCTCACACACACACACACACACACACACACACTCACACACTCACACACTCACACACTCACACACTCACACACTCACACACTCACACACTCACACACTCATGAACACACACACTCACGTACACACACACTCACGTACACACACACTCACGTACACACACACTCACACACACACACTCACACACACACGCACACGTTTCTCAGGGAAGGAAAAAATCACAACAAGTGCTTACAAGCTCCAGTGCACTCTTGAGTCCTTATGGAATGTGACTAAAGGCACTACTGCTGGGAGAGAGAGGGAGAGGGGGAGCACTATGGCCATTAATTAAAGAACCCAGCCAAAAACGCCCCATTCAGCTCTAATTCAAATAACCACAAGGAAGAAAAGAATTGTTCTGCTTGGCAATTAGTGGCTGTCTGCTTAAGACACACCTAATGGTCTGTGCACGACACAGTTCCACATCCGGCCCCATATTGAAGAGGGAAAAAGACCTTTTTGTGTTCCATTATCACGACTGAATGTTTTAGCCAAACTGCCACCGATAATTCTAAACGGAGCCATTTAAAAAGGAAGTTTCAGTGTTTAACAGCTATCCTATTTACACAATCCACTGGTGTAAATCTTCTCCTTTCTTTTAACAGTACCAGGACAGTTTCCCTTTACTAATGCAGTTTGCTGCGCATCCTTCATTCTCTTTGAGAAAATGTGTGCATCCCAGAGGAATAAAAAAAACCTACACATTGGTTCAATGAAACCATGAAAAAAAAAGTTCAGAAAGAACTGTTCAAAAATTCAAGACACAATATTCTTTCTGGAAAAAAAAGAAAAAATCTTTACAAGGCTGGTGCAACACCCCTAATTCTACTGACAGCACTGCACAGCACCACTGAGGTTCCACTGTGGAAGTTCTGCACATTGTACGTTACATGAAGACACACTGGAAAGAGGCCGAGTTATTATCTCACTGGCAGCTGCCCACTGGAACACTTCTGGGTGCTCTCTGGATTCCGTTTCCCATAGTGCACTGCCCCGTGACCGCTGGCTGGCTGGCTGGCTGGCTGGCTGGCTGAAGGGGGGGAAGGTTATTTATAGAGTACTCCAACAATGGCTGCAGCTCTGAGAGAACACGCATTCCTCTCCAGCTGATGTACTTGGGGATTATCAGTTCTGCCGCCTTCCAGAAAGTTCTTTCCACAGAAAAATAGCAGCTCAAATCAGCGGTCATTTTTATAATTAGCCTTTTTTTTGGGGGGGGGAACCCTGAAACTTCTCCCTTTTGGGATTGTTCCACCACACTACGGGACAGCTCCTTTTAGTGGGAGGAAGCTCCCATGACAGTTAAATCTCCGCTCTATAAATAATGACTCCTGAATGAAGACCTCTGATGAGCTGGAAGGGGACACAAATCACTGTGACACAGACGCCTGGTCAAAGCGTTCCTTTCTTCCCCCAACAAGATTCTGCTGCCTTTGGCTTGCTCTGTTATGAAGCTAACAGCCGTACACGGCTTCTGCAAACAAGAACAACTAACACCAACGCTGCTACCGCTGGCAGGAAACTGTGCCACTCTCCGTGTGCATCTACGATTGCCATTTTAAGTGCAGTCGCTTAACAGCCGAAGCACAGCCCAGCTTAGCTCTTGATGGTCTGATTTTTTTTTCCATGAGAAGGATCAAAGCCTCAGACACAAAGAGGCACATAACTTGGGAGTGGATCAGTGCTTGGATTTTCCCTGGGAGGCAGAAACTCTGCATGTACTGCTTAAGGCTTAACAGTGACGCCTGGGACCGTTAAACAAGAACACCAGGCCCATCTTAATATTTAAAGCACATTAAACAGGCCTCCATTTAAAACTCCCGATGCCATCTAAATAGGAACTAATGAGCCATTAAGAGCAAGTGGCTCATCAATTGCCCTCAGAATTTCAGAGATCTCAATCAATCCTGAAGAGCTCAAAGTGCAGAGGAGGAGACAAAAATCACTGCTGCAACTTTCCATCCCCCAAAGAACACCCCCCCCACATGCCCCCACCCTCCATAACAGGCAAGTTCAAAACTCAAACAGGCATAGGAAATAACAGAAGCTCTTCCAACAATACAGAACACTCTCCTTCACCCTTCTGCACATAACAACAACAAAAGAAAAAACGTGATGACACAGAGCTGGCTTTTATCGGATGTTGACAATGCACTTCCACATTAAAAGGTACCTTTAACCCCTTCACGGCCCTCTGTGCTGATCTGTAGTGGTAGAAATGATGCCTTAGTGCTCTGATCGAAATAATGACAGTCCTCTCTCTGCGCGTTTCCAGCCTGCAGGGAGGAGACCCCTGTGACTGCAGGTGTCCAGCGTTCAGCTTGAACATCAGTGACGGGATTCATAGTTAATGGTGGGGGGGTGTCCATCTATCACTGATGAATAAGTAAAGGGGTGATCCCCTGCATTAAAAGGCCAGGAAG
The DNA here is from genome assembly GCA_019176425.1 of Megalops atlanticus. Taxonomy (NCBI): domain Eukaryota; kingdom Metazoa; phylum Chordata; class Actinopteri; order Elopiformes; family Megalopidae; genus Megalops; species Megalops atlanticus. Next base: position 38,927,199 of record CM032879.1, on the reverse strand, counting down.
CAAAGGCCACCTTCTCTACCCCCACACCAGTCACTTCCAGCCGGCCTCTAAACACCAATCACAGGGAGGCTGGGAGCAGCCCCTCCCTCCACTCCACCTGACCACGCCGGGACAGGAGGGGAATTATTTGAAAAGGCGCTAAATAATTAAAGAGGGTGCAGCGTTAACCCGGCGCTTCCTGCGCGGCAGACGGTTGTAAAAAGGAGGATTCATGGGGCGAGAGGTGAGGCGGGTCACCCCCGAGGGCGTCTGCGTTTCGCGCTCAGAACAAAGCTACGTCTGTGCCACGGTCCCAAAGCGCGAGCCTGGACATGCCCTCAGGACAGCGGGCGGGGCCGGGGGGCATTGGGGGGGGTTCCCAGCACGCTCCAGGATCAGCCTGGCTGCTCCTCTGCACTGTAAGATACAGCGTCTGGGTCATCATTGACCCTTGACCCTTGCATTTAGCAGACGCCTTAATCCAGAGTGACGTACATACAATTTTAGCCGTTTATACTGCTGTATATTATCTGAGGCAATGCGGGTTAAGCACCTTGCACAAGGGTACACCAGCAGCGGCCCATTTAACCAGCAACCTTTCAGTTACGAGCCCTGCTCCTCACCACTACACCACACTGCTGCATCACAGGCCTTCTCCTCCATATAGAGTAAAACTCAACTTCTCAATTCTCAACAGTGACCACAAACAGCTTTGCAATGAAAAGCGCACTAGGGAGTCAAGATGTCCTACTCCTAAGGTTGTTTTCTTGTCTGCAGAAAGAGCACGTGCAGAGTTTATTACCAGTAGGTGGCACCCTCCCCCCTGCACAGGAATCTGCAGATTCCTCTCTGTGAGGCTAGGGGTAAGCCGGATTTCGGGGAGGGTCGCGGGGGGGGTTTTCCTGCCAACGTGAGGGCAGTACGCACCGTGCCCGTTACAGGCACGTCCTCCACAGCGGGGGGCCGTTGGACCAAGCCGGGGCAGTCCGAAATTGCAAAAGTACATTCCGCAGCTGGAACATTCCGCAATTACAGCGGATGGACACGGCTGCGCTCTGCACCAGAGCCGCCGGAGACAGCGCCCGTCACTGCGACCGCGGGGGGGAGGGTCGGAGAAGTAAACACCCAGGCACATCCAGCCATTTCAGTCAAGCCACACTCAACGGATCATTAAAACAAAGAAAGCGCTGCACCCTTCCCTGGCGGTTCTACACGAGACGCTGGTTTTATGATTACACAGGGATCTTGTACCATCTAAAAAACATCATGCATGTACACGCATGTTCAAGTTTATACGTGCATGCGTGTGTGCACACGTGCACATGTATGTGCGTGTGTAATACGCAAGCTCAACAGAGCAAGCTATACAGTCGCAGTTTGAAGTGTAGATTAGACGGCAGGGCCGGATGTCTAACGCAACTGATTCTCCCGGTTTTTATGACGGTTTGCGTCACGTTCACCCCCCTCCAGGAGTGAGGAAGACAGCAATATAAGGAAACGATCTGTAATCACCTTTATTCTCTCTAATCAAGGAAACTCTCCTTGCACTGCTACTCTTCTACAAGAAGGTATCAAAATAACACCCCACCACAGTAGTACATCTTATGCAAGAAAAATGCAAGGCCTCACAGGGGGCTGATCGTCTACAAAAAATATCAGAAACAAAAACTTTAAAAAAAGGCAGTAAAAGCGAGAGGAAGCCGAGGTCAGCAAATGACCGGCGGTCAGATCCCCTGAGAGAGGTCTGCCGGCCAGCGTCGGCCGCAGTGGTGGGCGGAAAGCCAGGCCCTCTGACGAAATTACAGGCTTTGTTTTTAGACGCTGATTATGGGACAGACAAAAATGTGCACACTATCAGGAGGAATGCAAAATCTTTAACTGGCTCTGTGGGGAAACCGGGGGAGAAAAAACTGCACTGGCCTTTTCTAAGGCTGGTTCCACACAAGGAAAGAGCTGTACGCAGCATCACAGAGGTCATGAAAGCTCTCAGCTGGTAAACAGCAAAAGGAACAAAAGGGACTCAGAGGTTTACTTAAACACTGCGGTCAACATTACATTACATTACATTATTGTCAATTAGCAGATGCTCTTATTCAGAGATACTTACATAGGTTACAATTTCACCCATTCATACGGCTGGACATGCACTGACACAACTGTGGGTTAAGTACCTTGCCCAAGGGTACAACAGTGGTGCCTCAGCAGAGAACCGAACCAGCAACCTTTTTTTTATGAGCCATGCTTCTTACCACTACATCAGATTGCTGCCCAGTGTTACATATTACTGCTGTTGTAGTCAATCAGTTAAATACTGTAGCCAAGGGTCTGTGGCACCACTGGCCACAGTTTGCCCTTCCAGTAGTTTCAGAGATCTCTGCACTGTAGCTCCACTGTGCACTGAGGCATATAAACTGAAATAGATTAGAATGGAACAGGGGGAAAATTCACACTCAGAACAGCAGACACATGCAAAGGCTGATGAGTCTAAAACTGTGTTGAAATACGTATTTTGTGTAATATGTACATGTAAAGTGTATTTAACCTGTGGTTATTGTGTGCCTGCGCCACTTGCAAAACACTTGTCCCTGTGCATTGTTAACGACGGCATTTCAGTGTGCTGCAAACTGCTGTTTTGAGAACATGGTTATTCATGAATGCGTGCACAACCCCGCATACATTAAACCTCCCAACTTGTTGTCTGATTCGTAGAGAGCCTCTCTTTCATGTTGCTGAAAGGGCTCGCAACAGCAGCGCATGAAAGTGCTTTGTTGTTGCTCTGGTTGTCTTGGCTACACCCTGCGGTCTCTGGCTGAGACCCGCGCGGATGGGCACCCGATCACACCTACTGTGTAAGAGCTCGCTGTCCCACACAAACCGACCCGGAGCCAGAGCGCAGAGGCTCCTCATCTCAGATCTGCATGTGCTGCCTTCTGGGCTCCGTTTCAACCCAATACTTCAGTGGATCGAATCTTCCGCTCGGTTACATCAAATTGTGTCTGACCATTTGTGGTGACTGAAAATTTTGAGAACTGCAAATAAATAAACAAATAAAAACTCGGACACAGCTCTGCTGGAGTAGGGCCACATGCACTTGTACATTTCAAGACTGAAACAATAAATTTTGGATTTGTTAGGTTGTTACGGACACATTTAAAATGTGATCCTACATCGGTCACCCTATTACATTCACCCCGTTCTATCCCTCATTCATCAAATAAGGATAAAAAAAGGAAAAATTGTGAAATGTGTTTAGAAAATGCATAGACTGTATCCTTTAAAAATGTGACCCTTAATAGAATATATACATTACAGGGAGAAGATCTGAGAGTGAAAATACTGGATGAAACCTGGGACCACGCGGTTGACAGAGATGCACAGAATGGAATCACTTCCTGTGCATATCTCTGTTTAATATATTTCAAAGCATCATATCCATTTCAGCACATTGAGATTGTCTAAAATCTATCCCGGTGAAGATGAAACATGCGATAGATGTCACAGTGCACTCAATGAAACGTTGTTCCTATTATATGTCAAATTAGTGTTGAAATATATTACTATCCATAGTCCAAGAAAATGTGAGGGGTACCTGCAGCGAACTTTGATATTCCGGCGAAAACGGGGCGTCTGAGGCGGGGATCTCCAGGTGGTGGGAAACAGCAGCAGTGGCGTGTGTGGTCCCTGTGAGCAAAC
>CM032879.1:38796027-38911027 GCA_019176425.1 Megalops atlanticus | reverse complement strand
AACTGAAATGAACCACAACAGAAAAGAGAAGGTAGAAATGCTTTCTACGACAAGCGGGTCTGCGGACCAACAGGAAGGCCTTGGAACACGACACACATCCCAGCATACAGACCCAGTTCAGTGCACTCTCTCCTGCCACCTCACAGCCTGGATCGTCTCTCTGTTCTATAAGAACAACAGCTGTCTGTTACGATTGCCGAACAACCACACAGCGGTGGGGGGGGGGATATACGAGTGACAGCCAAATTCCCCCCAAAACAGCTGCACCCTTTACCTTTCCCTTCCTGTTATTAACAAACCCTGCTCTCATAATGATGTCCGACATGCTAACATACTCCTTAATCTGCTCCCTCCTGTTCGCAATTCAGAGCAATCGAGAGGAGCGTTTTCTTTGGCGGCCAGTGCCTTTACAACAAGCGTGTGTGACAGAGCGGTCTGGTATTTTAATAATGTTCCCTTGTCCCTTTTGGCTACGTTTCAGCGGCCCGGCTACACCATCAGCTTTCAGACTAATTGACACAGAAGCCATTCCTTTTTAGGCATGTAAGGACCATGTCCAGAAAAAACATTACAAGAGGTCACATAGCTGGTTGTGCACACAGTGCTGTTATTCCCCACCCTAAGGTGCATGACACTAGCTGGCCGGCCATTTTATGGTTATTCTCTGTTAATCTGACAGAAAGGTTGATAACTGGATTGACGAGGAGCCACGCTATATAAAGTGATTCCCCACAGAGGCACTGCTACTGTACCCTTGGGCCAGGTACCTAACCCAAAATTGATAAGTAGATATGCATAAATAGATAACATGTAAACGTTGTAACCTGTGTACGTCACCCTGGATAAGAGCGTCTGCTAAATGCCAATAATGTAATGTAATGTAATCTTACATAAGCTGAGGGGACAGTGTCAGGCATTCACACGCTTGTGTCATCAGATTCTATTTCCATCCTCTGCCCAGAGCTGGCCTACTGAATGCAGTTATCACTGTTTTTAGTATCACTATTGTTGTGCCCCGCCCCCTGCCCCCCACCCCCATCCCCCGCCATTAAAAAAAAAACCCTCACCTTATATGGACTTAAATATGAGGACATATGTACAGTAGTATACTTGGCTTCCCTTGTCTAGTCAGGTTGCACAAGTTAACTTATGGTAGGGTTTCAATATTGTTATGCTCACACTCGCTTGTCTGGGAGTGTTATCAGCCTGCGAGTGTTGTTAGTCTGACACTGTTGCTCGTTCAACTTGAATGCACACACTTTTGTTCTCTTGTGCTCGAAGTCGCTCTGGATAATAGCATCTGCTAAATGCGTGTAATGCAATCTAACTTAATGACATGAGGGGGTCGGATTTCTCAACCGTTTGACAAGCCGGCGGCTCAGCTCCCCTGATCGGCGGCCGGCGAGCTTCCATGCGAGGGGAAGTTCAGGTGCGGCGGGCTGGCGTGTCCGCCCCCGGCCGGAACCGCAGCTTCCTGTCTGCTGCCTCCTTTCATTTCCCTGTAATTTAACGCTCGGCTGCCCGCCTCCTGCCTCCCGTTCCTGAGAGAAGCGCGAGGAAATCGCAGCCGGACCGACACGCCGCCGCCGTCCCACTGATCCCGCAGCCACTGACCCCCGCGTGAGGCGGGAGGTACACCGCCAACTTCAGGGAGCTTTCGGCTGGAAAGCGTCAGATCTCCCCTTACCAAAATTGTGCTTGCAAACGTGTCAATTGATTTACATTTGCCAAACACAATCGCGATTAATGCAGTGGGTTTTCAAGATATACAGTTGCATTGGTTTTTGAACACCATGCAGAAACAAAACAGGCCAATGGAAATCATTGAAACGTAAGTGTAAGTGTACCACCCTGACTTTTGGCTGAAAGCATCAGATCTCTCCTTACCTAAAATATGTTTTCAAATTGGCAAATGTACATAAATTAATAGCACAACACAATCTTGATTTTGAACACATATTAATGTATTTGTTTCTGAATGACATGCATAAACAAAACAAGTCTGTAAAAAAGTGGAAATCAATTAAACATAAGTATTAGTGTACCACTTTGACTTTCGTGAAAAATGTTTATTAAGTATTTGTGTCATCCCTTTGCATATCTAAAGTCACTTTTTCCTTCTTCCTGTAAGATTTACACGTAAGGGCCATTTTCATGTAAGAGAGAACTGCTGAAACAGAGAGCAGGTATGGTCCTGTCCGGCAGATTACGGGCAGACAGATGGAATTTCGACACTGGGGGATGACACTCGGCAAACGCTGACGCGGTTCCCCCCACCTGGAACCCCCACGCATTTCCTCCGAGCTCTCCGTCACGGCAGGCACAAAGACATCAGACAGACGTCGGGTTTGTTCAATATCATAAAGGGCAGGCCGGGAGCGTTTGATATTCAGGTGTTGTCCCCGTCTGTCTGGTTGCGGATTGATTAGCGTGGGGGGGTGGGGGGGTGGAGCAGGTATGAGGTCGCCGGCATGCAGCTGGGTAAACAGGCAAACACCGAGGTAGATGCGTGCCGGGCTCCTGAACACCGCGGGAGTGATTGGCCGTCAGGAGGTCTGACGCACGGCTAACTCCACTCCCCCCAAACACACACACACACACACACACACACACACACACACACACACACACACGTATACTTGGAATATTGTCTCAGATGCTTGCTCTGAGGCCTTTGTTTGGTAACATGACATGAGTCAGTTTAAATGGATGTACTGTGAGTTTTGCCATACCACAGATCCTGTATAATAACCTGACTGCGTCAGTGTGACCTGCAGCAATAATGAAACTGGCACCAACACGCTGCACCAACTCTGGGCTCTGCCAAATGTACACTCACTCTCGACTTGTAGCTGCAAAACAAGAAGCGGACACGTCAATCACAGCAACGCGAAACACAGAAACTCTTATTAATGAGGCAGATCGCCTGCAACCCCAGCCTCATCGCCATAACCCTCACCAGTTCGCTCTTGTGCTGATGACTTCATTGAGACGATGTTGGCTAATTTGGGGGCGAGGGGTTTACCACGGGGGTTTTGGGGAGAAATAGGAGAGGAGGCCTAAACAAATGCGGTCTCGCAGACCAAAACGGTTCAGCCACGGTAGCTTTCACCCCCTCCTCACCTCCCCCTTGGGCCTCTGGGAAAAAATAGCTGGTGAAGATGGATAAATATATTCCTAGATCCGATTTCACAATGTAATCAAAACACCAGCTTTGTATGCAAGCGCAAGGACAAGACTGGCAACATGGCAACTGGACAGGGGATTCAAGCCGGGATAAAGCGTCTGTTTATGTAACCAAGTTCAAGGAAAAAAATAAGCCTTGAATAAGTCAGGAGAGGGAAGGCAAAAAAGGGGGAGGGAAAACCAAACTCTCGCATGAAAACATACAGATAAAAGCTTCTGTAGAGAGCACTTTCCTTCAAAAACATTTCAAAGCCCCCAGGGGTTTTGACTCATGCACAAACAGATCTGGACGAACTGTAAATAACCACCTTTTCAAAACCACCCTGTGTGCTGACCAGCAATTAGTAAGTGATACCGACATTAATTAATAACAAATCAAATGAAACATCCAGCTTCAAGCGAGGCTTTTTAATTGCTGGTCTTGGAAACACATTGGCACCAAAAAAGTGGACCAAACTGAAACACTTTTTAAAGTTCTGAAAAGTTAGGACGTAGTCTGATACTTTTAAAAAGGAGGAATGAAACATTACATTTTTCTTGAGGGCAAACTGTGTTTTCGCCACAGAATCAGTAAAGAAGCAGAAGAAGAAGAGAGAAAAAGGCAGGACAGGACAGATCACCTTCTCACCTGTAGAATCCTCTGACTTAGCACTGCAACCGTGACATTCCAGAACTTCTACCCAGGGGAGGAGAAGCACTACTGCTGGAGCTCCATGAGGATAAATCAAAGCCTGGAGACAAAGACGACAGTCAGATGAGTAAATACAGGTTGTGACTCAGGTGGCAGCATGTACAAACAGACATTTAAACCCTGAACTCCAGGCGGCTTCCCAGCTGGACAGCCACTGAAGAATAACCTCCAGTGAAAATTAGGTGTTAGTCTTGGATGTCTTGAAGCCAATGGCAGCAACAGACGAAAATAACAATGAAAAAGGAATTAAGCTTTTCAAAGATGTAAAAGGACCTGGAAAGACCACCATTATATTGATAATAATCAACACTGATCCACAAAGTAACCTTCAGAAACTCACAAGAAGCTGTTGTGAATAATCACAACAGCTTGTGCCCCAGAGTACATCTTCCACAATGTCATAGAGAAACACACAGTCATACTGCCTTTTACGGTATTTTAATAGCACAGATTTTAGTATTTTATGTCAAAAAGCCAAGACTGTTTGCCCCCTGCTGCCCCTTGTCCTCCTAACCCGAAAGTAGCAAGTAATGTTACTCTTCATTCTACAGCCAGGCCGGTATTACAACACTGTGCACTGAATTACACAGGCTGGCGGTCGTCACGTGAGTCAGTCAGTCAGGTGAGGGGAGCGTAACCGTAGCAGCGACCTGGGGTGAGAGCACCTTTGTCAAAAAGAGCTGACAGGAGCCCTACGGCCCCTGGGAAGACCGAGGCGGGGGGACACAAAAGTCATGTCTGAAAAGCACACAAACGGCCTTTCAGTAAGGAATATCAATGCAGTCCACCCTCTGGAAAACTGCCAGCTGTCATTGAGGAAAAGAAAAAAAACCCTCATGAAAATGTAGAGATTTCCAGCCAGAGGAGGTTGATTAGCATGAACCATGTACCAAGTAAGCCAGTAAATACTTCCCCCTTATCTACAACTCCAAGTGAAGGGCGAGCTGGACACAGGGCGTGCTTTGGGGGCCACGTCAGAGACGCTCACTCTTGTGCTTAGAAGGGCATTTCCATTACACCGCAATGCAATTATCTGACTCATTTGCCTCTTGTTTATGCTTCAGTTTTTGTTTTCAAGTTTAAGTGACAGAACTGAAAAACTGAAAAAGAAGATCGGAATGAGAGTGTAACAGAAATGTAGCCTGCACTTGGAGACATTCAGAGGAACCTCCAGCGGCTTACATAACATAGGAGGAAAAAAATGTATGCAATTATATCTGCCCTCAGGTCACCTACAGTATATTTTTCTTTCACTTTTTGCTTCACGGCTCTATCATGTGAAGTTCAGGGAACCCTGCACTGGAGGCTTTACTTCCTCCAGGTGCTGCTGTTCTTGCGCCCAGGATGTGTACGGTCTTGCAGATAAAAAGCCCCTGTGGAGGAGTGAAGCAAGCACACAGGAAACCAGGAGAGAGTGAGAAAGACAGAGAGAAAGAGAGAGACAGAGAGGGAGGGAGAAAGAGACAGAGAGGGAGGGAGAGAGAGACAGAGAGGGAGGGAGAGAGAGAGAGGTGTGGTGGAGCTCCACAGACACCCAGAGCAAACAGAGTTCTCCCCTACAAAAGGACGCCTTTTTCTGTAGTCCTGCCACGGCCAGCTGGGAGAGGCCTGTTTCACAGGCAGAGACGTGTGCTGCGTTTGAAAGGGACCGAGGGGAAGTCAGTGCCACGCTGACGGAGGATAGGAGACGGGTTCGAAAACGACGCCCGTCTTCATCTTAAACTTCAGGGACCCCAAAGACAGCACACCTTTCACACGTACGAAAACCCATGCAAGCACACACACCAGCAGGCACACTAAGGTAAGGCAGACGAGTCCAGAACCAAAACAGGCCCACATTCTGAAAGGCACGGTTTGTGTCAAGCTTTGACTAAATTGCACCGAATTCAATGATGGTTTGAAAGTCTCTCTCAAGTGCCATTAAGGCAGCCATGGCTGTCTGTTCTGGTAGAGGGGACTTTGATGGTCTCCAGCGTGGGAGACTGTGCTAACACACTGCAGGAAATGACATCATCAAAGCAGGCTCATTACACTAAAGGCCCAGATAAGCTTATCAACAAACAACATCACTACTCAAATAAAAAAAAAAAAACTATTCATAACAAGTGCCACTGACTTGTAAACACAGATCACAAGTAAGTAAAGGTTCTCTCTTTTCTTGTCAAGCTGACTATCAAACAGCACAGTGTAGGCCTGCTACTTGATAGAGTTGTGCAAATAAATCCACTCAGAGATGGGCCTGACATCGACCCCTTCAAGACACTGGAGACCAGTTTATGACAGTATTTACTCCAGATTGACCACTGCAGAACGGTACTGCACCGTATTGTTCATAAGTTCAGAGGTTTTACAGCAGAGAAATATGGAAAAAAAAAAAAAAAAAGAGAGAGAACTCCTCAGAGAACTCCTTTCATAATAACTACACTTTTTTCATTCCAATCCCAGGCAGATTCCACACTGTACGGACAGAAAGGCAGTCAAGGGATGGATTTCTTTTTTGTATGAAACAAGGATGCAGCAGCACCAGCCTGTAACGCTGTCGTCTCAGTGTGCCCTTAAAACATTGCTCTGTTCCCAGTTCCCAGAAACGGTTTAAATCTGATACTTTAAGGACAATGCAGAGTCATTGTTCACTATCAAACAGACGAAGGGGGTCGGGTGGGGGACAGTATGCACCCCTCCTCATATTTTATTTGTGCATCTGTGTGTGTGTGTGTGTGTGTGTGTGTGCGCGTATGTATGTGTGTGTGTGTCTGTGTGTGGGTGTGTGGGTGTGCGCCTGTGTATGGGTGTGTGGGTGTGTGTGTGTGTGTGTGTGTGTGTGTGTGTGCGTGTGTCTGATAGGGTGATGTTCTGAAGCGACAGCCCTTTAAGGCAGAGGGGGGAAGTCACCCGGGACACTGCTACAGCTGCGGTGTTTACAACCAAGATTACTACAGTGGGTGTACACACAGTGCTTAAATTCACGAGTGCTGAGAGAACCCAATAAAGATTTTATTTTAATTACATCCTCCTCCAAATTATACTTCCATGAAAACTGGCATATGTAGTATTTCAATATTGCATTATTTTTAAAAAGTTTAAACATCACTAAAGGGACACTTGCGCATCTTCTCTTACATTAAACCGCTCCCTAAATGCAAAAGAGATTATTCACAGCAATGCTTCCATCAAACATTGATTCCAGTGCATGGACCTAATGTTTTAAGTTTAAAACTATAAAATTACTCTGCAAGGCATTACTAAACTATGTAAAAAAAAAATCGAAGGCAGTTGCATAGTAAAGCGTTTAAACAGGATACTGTTTTTCTGCTCTGCTGACCCTGAGCAGCTCATCCATTTCATTGGGAGTAAAGTGAGACGGCTCGATTTTATTGGTTTTGCCAGTCCACTTTACACACCTATACCCTGCGTGCTGATTATTCCTGATCCTGCTTGCTCCCTGACCATCGTTTCCCCTCCATTAACTTCCAGGCTGTTCTTGTATAATGTTTAACAAACAGCTTTGTTGGGAACACGGTCTTTATTTTCCAGTCCAGACGCCTTAATGTTTGTAGAAAAAGCACCTTTTCGGAGGCCACTGACAGCTGCTCACCCAGACGGGTGACCCAACGAGTGTTAGTGGATCAAAGCAAGCAGCGTAAGGGGCAGCAGGAGTGACACCCCGCACACTGCCGGAGAACCGCACGCAGACGCAGCCGGGGGGTCCCAGCACCCCAATGGCAGGAGGAGGAGGAGTCGTCAATCACTTTAATTTCAAAGCCCTGCCATTTTGACACTTATCCTACTCTGTAATGGTGTCTATGACAACGGGGGGAGTAAGCTGCTGCACCTCTGCCAGCCTCCCAAAGAAACTCTCTCCAGGAGTCGGACAGGCTGGCACGGGACTGGGCAACTATAATCTCGATTCTCACCTTCACTGTGTAACTCAGTGCTTCTCCTTATGAAATTAAATGAAATATTATATAGCGATGTGCAAAAGGAAGTCAATCTTAATGGTCCTTCCTTTGGCAGGGTTCTTAGTCCTTACTTCTCCAGTTGCAAGATAACTGATTTTACAGTGTATTTTAATGGCCTAAGTGCAGCTATCTCAAATACAAGAGAATTAAATATGGACCAAGTGCATAGAATGCCTTCCGCTGTCATAACACATAACAAAGTAACCCCGCCCTGTAACAGAAAAAACTCCACATGTTTACCATTGGTATTCATGGAGCTGTATTTCTGAGATGAAACAGGGCCAGGTTTCCTTGTCTATCGATTGTGTGTGCTGAATGTATGTATGTGGAGCTATTCACACAATACTGAGAACCCTTTTGCTTGTGATTCAAATGTTAAAACCAGGGACCAGCCAGGAAGAGTCCAGTTGTGAAATGACTGGACTTCAAATGTTGAGAAACACAAATACACTGTGTGCTGTGCCCCCTGTTTTTCCAGGGTTCTATTCTGTTCTATGCTCTCACCAATTACCTGCAGTAGAAATCGGTGGACCAGTTGGCCTAAATGACAAACGCACCAAGTTCAGGTCCAAACACTCTGGGACCGCCCCTCTATGACTGCCTCTGAATTCCCATTGGTCTTGGTGTTAATTTGCATTCTCATGAGACTGCGTCACTGTCAAGGTTTCAAACATAGCTCTGAATGAATCAAGTCACACTTCCTTTTGGATCAAACCGGAAAACAGGCCAGGGCCATGTTAAATCCTGATGTTTTGGGGCACCTGTTTAAGTCAGAGATCAGAATGTATTACCCCACAGATAACCATGACAGAAAGAGGAGACAGGAGAAAACTCCTCTTGCTCTGCCTACACCACAGACACTTGCTAGACATAAATCATTGTGTCTGAAGTAAACGTGTATAGATTTTTTTTTTTTTTTTTGCAATGACCTCTAGAGGAATTATTACTGACAAAATTCTACTCACAAATAGGAACTTGCCACCATTTTTCATTAAAATATATTGACTTATTTTGAAATCCAGACTATTGATTTATTTGTTTAGTGCTGGGGGCAGTAACCTGTAGCCATCAATAGCGGATTATAATCATATTGGCTGACAGTGTCTATATGACTGTCTTTTTTTTCGCATTCAAACACGGAGAGCTACGATTCCTACTGCTGGCTGCTGCAATGCTGTTCCTTGTCTCCACAGAGCATGAAAGTGTTGCCATTTTGTGAATTGCCATGGCAGACAGCTGACCATCTTATCTTTAGTGGTGTGAACAGGCGGCTGAAAAAACAAACCAAGTACCATAAAAACACCTTCAGACGGCTAATGAAAACAAGAGACTTTGCATTAGAGACTGAGACATGCCAGTTTAAGGGCTCCCTGCAATGGAGCTGTATCTGACTGTCCCGCAACACTGGCTCTCTTTTCCTTGGTCAACATATTGACACAGTACAAACGCATGTGACTCAGAGTACTCCGCCAGTATGCGACTTGCAGATAAACCAACCAAAACCTAGATAAGAGTTCTGTCCAACATCTCTTGCTGTTACTTCTTCCATGGAAAGGTATTTTCCAATATAAATGTAAGAAATTAATTTTCACACATCCTCATCATTCTAATATGAAATGATATAATCATCATGAAATTATATAAAATGAAAAATAACTCAGCCCACTGCATAATCATCTATTTAACAAGGATAACATATTACATTACATTATATTCACATTACATTCTACATTTTTTCATTTGGCAGACACTTTCATCCAAGTCTCTTTGTTAAATACAAGTGAGGTAGAGTACAACACAAGCAAAAGCCAACATTATATTGCACATATTTAGCAGACGCTCTTATCCAGAGCGACTTCCAGCACAACAGAACATAAGTGTATCCATTCAAATTAAAATTAATATTAATTACATGCATGCATTCTCTCTCTGCACACCCTGGCCTATTCTAGAAGCTTCTCAAAGTGGTGGTCACACTTCACTGCTTAGAGCACACACACACACACACACACACACACACACACACACACACACACACACCTCCTTGCATCACAAAACCAACAGTTCTGGGAAATTGTGCTACATCGTCAAACCAGCATCGCCAGCATTATTTTTTTCAGAAGTTGTTGTTCTTAAACTACCACTGACAGAGCTTCACTGGCCACAGAGGGCTATAATTACGTCCTTTAAAAACAAGGGAGCTTTTTCCCCCCCACCAAACGAAGATTAAAGGCTTCCAAATATAACTCGGTGTATCCTGCCCGTGAGGGTAGGCCTTACCAGTCCCTTGGCACTGCGTCACCGTGCCATCGTTGGCACTTTGTTTCCGGGGCAAACAAAGAGCGGACCAGGTCATCTCCCAAAAAGAAAAAAAGAGGTCAAACCAACACGCCTCACCACAACCACAACAAAAGGTCATTTGGGCTTTGCATTTTTAACTGGCGGCCGTGAAGTTGGGAGGGAGAAGCCTCCCACTGTGGCCCTGACAGGGACTCTGACTGTCGCAGAAAGACAGAGGGACGCAGGCCCTGTTTGCTCAGCCTTTGTTAAGAGGGTGCCGAAGTGCTCCAACAAACTGCAGCAAGGTACACCATGATGGGCAGAGATCAAGAGAGGGGAAAAAAACTGAAAATGGGAACGTAAATTCTCTGAGATGTTGCATACTTCATTCTGTTTGTAACAGATTAATGCAGTTGCACAATAACATTGTTTGTGTTATGCTCATACTCACTGGTCTGGGAGAGTTACATGCCTGGTCTGACACTGTTGCTTGTTTAAATTGAACGGTAACACTTATGTTCTATTGCAATGGAAGTTGCTCTGGATAAGAGTGTCTGCTAAATGCATGTAATGTAATGTAGTGTAGTGTAATGTAATGTTTCAAAAGTATAAATCATAAATGTGGCTGGAAGTCTGCTCTGAAAAAAAAATATTTTACAGTTTTATTTTACTGTTATCATCTGAAATGTATTCAACGTTAACTGGAGTACATTTGAAAATTGTTGGGATGAAATAAGTATAGACAAATCAGATGTAACTAAGTTAAGTAATGTTAAGTAAAGTTAGGATAAAGTAAAAATTGTGTCTGAGTTTAGTTCATTATTCTCAGAAAGCAACACCGGGGCCCTTTAAACAAGAAACAAAGGGTTTTGGACAGATTTGTAGCTGAAAACTTATAATCCTAAATATTACTGAGAATGAAATAAAGAAACCAAAGTTAGTAAGGGTTGTGCAGCCAGGATAAGCTGTTAATTTAAATTACTCATGGATTGTAATTACAGCTGAATTATAACTGCTGTCCTTAGTATAGTCTCTGTGGCAAGCTTTTCATTCACAAGCTTTTAATAGTCGCATTAACAATGTGTTTATTGTGTTTTATGGTGACTATAAAAAAAGTGTGTGTGTGTGTGTGTGTGTGTGTGTGTGTGAGAGAGAGAGAGACACAGAGACACAGACATGGAGAGAGAGAGAGCGAGAGAGAAAGAGCTGTCAGCTTCATCACCAACACTTATTTTAGTCTAAGTATGAAAGGTCAAAGTTCCCCTGGCTGCCCCCTGCCACACCCAGTTTAGGAAAATGATAGAGCAGGATACTCCATCTCTTTCATGTGGAAAAATGTATCTTTACAAAGCTATAGATAGATCATAGACACAGATCAAGCCACTTCTGAGTTTCAGACCTGGTTATATATTAACATAAGGTACGGGGTGACACAGCCGTAATTATTCTTAAGGTATATGTTCTGAGTTACATATAGCTCATGGGCTGCTTGCCTGGCAGCCTAAGGGTTAACAGCAAGGAGCAAAGCTCCTCTTTCAAGACTTCATCTCTTTGCTTACCAGGGAATTGGATCAAAACTTTCCTGGCCTCCGAGGCCAAGATTCGTTATTTAATTACAAAGTTCGGTAAAAATGACATTCCGATGTTTTTCCATGCGATTTAGGCATCACGGGCATATTCGGCCTACAAACCAGGAGGCAGAAATCAGCAGTCTGACGGAGTTACAGGCAACATCTTTCATCTGTCTGACTGCGGACCCAGCCAGCAAACGCTACAATTTAAGCCACTTTTCAAGTTCAATAAAATCGTTTGAGGAATTCTGTCCACATCACCTCATTCTCTTCTTGAGCTCAACAAGACAAGTAATGAAACATCTGGCCTGCTCCCTCAGCAAGTCTTACACTGAACAAAACGCCTCTGAGAGGCATTTCTGCTGATCTCCTCACAAGAAAAAAAGATGCTTTGAAGATTTTTGCCCTTTTTTGCCCAGTATTATACCATCAGAAGACCTTTTTATTTCACAGTTCAGATGTGAGCATGACCACATACACTTCAGCTAGCTTCAGATACCCACTGCTCAAAGTTCATTTTTGTTGTGTGGCATGCATACAGATATGAACAATTTAACATTTGTGACCACACAAGGGGAGAGGGTCTTGTTGACCCCTAGAAAAGACAAGCATTGCTGAGGTTTTTTGGAGGCAGCAGAGACTACTTGGTTTTTAAAAGGGCTGTTATTTATGCGATGACAGAACAAACTACTTGGGTGTCCTAGCAACCGCAAGGCTACTGGTAAGAACTCAGGTGAGTGAATACAGACCCTATAAATGGTTTTTGAAATAGATTCTCATGTGTGCCTTTGGATATAATTGCTGAACCACAGGGAAAAAAGAAGCACATGGATGATACCTCCAGCACTGGAGGAGAAGCAAGAGGCTATACCTTCTGTAACAGGGTCTACTGCACACTGATGCCATCAAAAGCAGAGGCCAATCAAAGTCAAATTACATTAACTGTTTTCACTGCTTGTTTCAAGGTGGTGGCCAATACCAGTGGTTAGTAACAGCTGAGATTATGTGGGCAGACAGAGCAATGTCTCAGCGGTAAGGACACACACATACATACAACGGTAAGTGAATCTAAAAGGCTGCATTCACTGTTCATTTTACTTACATCACCATAGGACTTGCAATAGTGACTTACACAGGTTACAATTTTTACACATTATCCATTTATACAGCTGGATATTAACTGAGGCTATTGCAGTTTAAGTACCTTGCCCAAGTGTACAAGAGGAGTGCCCCAGCAGGGAATTGAACCAGCAACCTTTCGGTTGTGAGCCCTGCTCCTTATCACTATGCTACACTGTTGCCCACAAAAGAAAGACTCTTATCCAGAGGGACTTTCATAGATTACAATTTTTATACATAACCCATTTATCCAGGTGCACATTTAAAATGGCAGCTCAGGGTTAGGTACCTTGCCCAAGTGTACGAACAGCAGTGACCCAGCAGGGAATGGAACCTGCAACCTTTCAGTTACAAGCCCTGCTCCATACCACCATGCTACACTGCCGCCCACCACTCGAAACAGGTCTAATTCACACCATCCTCACATCATTTGGCTGTGGCTGCAGTAGAGGAGTATGTCTGCATTATAAAAAATGCCCCCCAGGGCCACCTACAGAGTCCTGAGCCTCTGTCTATCGGGAGCATTACATCACCAGGGAAATCCCCAGAACAACAACGACAGGCCGGTCATTTTAATTAAGTCTCTAATGAAGGGCTCTAAAGCTGTGGAGTGGATCAGTGGATCAAGCCTCCGCATGAACTCACATTTCAGGGTGAAGGCATAGCAGCCTCACGGGTTCACAAACATCTCCCAGGGCTCTAGGTCTACTTCACAAGCACTGAAGAGTTTTATACAGTTAAGTTAGAGTTTCTGGCAGGTTTGAATTAAGAACATACATACAGAAGGCTGAAGAAGGGGCAGCAGGGTAGCATAGTGGTAACCTCTCATAACTGAAAGGTTGCTGCTTTGACTCCCTGCTGGGGCACTGCTGCTGCACCTTCAGGCAAGGTACTTAACCCACAATTACCTCAGTGAATATCTGGCTACATAAATGGATAACGTAAAAACTGTAACCTATGTAAGTCGCTCTGGATAAGCGTGTCTGCTAAGTGACAATAATGTAACGTAATAAGGTAGCCGGTGTTTTTAAAAGACAGCCGTACACTACTACCGTGCAGCCAGCACCGACAGACTGACAGGATGAAGGAAGCGGGTCTACCACAACCCGGATTTAGGTTTTCTGGGACACGCTGCAACAGCTGAGGCCGCTGGCTCTTCGATCAATGGGGCCGGGTCGATGGGAACAGATTTACAACCGAATTCAATACAAGCCGAGGGGGTCACTGAGCCAGCAGATACTCCACTGAGGTCAGAGCAAAACAAAACCAGGCTGAGGGGGGGGGTGATGGAGGAAGGGTGACTGACTTCACAGCTGATAACCGTTTCAATGGAGGCTTGGTGACAGACACCCAAAAACACTGTATAAAAAAATAAACTACAATCTCAAGTTAAAAATACCTCTGAATGCTGAATATCACAACCAAAGGCTTAGTGGGCCACGAGGTCATTTCAAGTACGCGGGCTGATCGATAAAATTCTTCCATCTAGTGGCGATGTGTAAATTGTTACGATAAATAAAAGGAACACACGGAGGCGTGTAATTTTTCATAATTTGAGTAGATGGATGCACTGTACGTTTATAATTTACATCAATGTCTTTTTTAATTCACATTTCTTCTGCAGCACAGAGCCATTCGTTATGAGAGCCGCTGACACCATTCTGGGCAGCTGGATTGGATCCTCGATCTTTCTGAAGGTAAACAACAATTAAAAAAAAATACAGATCAACTCAGATGAAAAAGACGTAGAATCTGGCCTGTTTCTACTGTCTCAAGTTGGGCCGAGGAATTCAAAGACAGCAAGACGAAACGCTTTAATTACCACCCAGGCCCCTGAAGATATGCCTGTGTTTGTGTGCACAAGTTTTATTTTCAACCCACCTCTTAAAATTTTTTAGGCTAACCCCTAAATATGAGGAATGTCCACTGCCCACACGGTAACTATCTGAGCTTGGACACATTGTGGAAACCTCAGAGTGAAAGGAGGGGAAAAAACAGGGCCGGTTCTGCTAGCTCTGCAGTTACCCACCCTGTAAGGACCGGGCATCGGCCGGGACCGAGGGCGGTGTCTGTGGGTCTGGAGGGTCTTGGTCCGGCCATCCCCTCAGCTACCAGATTCTCCTCAGCTGCAACCCGCTAAGGCATCTGGGAAATTTACATCCAGCTAGAATTCCATGTATGCTGGTAGGACGCAGATGCAATTTAAGTAATTCTAAAGTGCAAGTAAAAAAAAATAATAAATAAATAAACGGGAGGGAGGCACATGTGCTGTCCCAAACAAAACAAGTTGGCAGTGTAGCATAGCAGTAAAGAGCAGGGCTCGTAACTGAAAGGTTGCTGGTTCGATTCCCTGCTGGGGCACTGCTGATGTACCCTTGAGCAAGGTACTTCAACCAGAATTGCCTCAGTAAATATCGAGCTGTATAAACGGATAACATGTAAAAACTGTAACCTATGTAAGCAGCTCTGGATAATAGCATCTGCTACATGCCAATAATGTAATGTAATGAGCCGTGCCAGAATAGGTTGCTGTTGTTTTTAACAGAAATATGCCCGCTCCCCTTCTCCACCCATCTGGGTGGCTGTCTGGCCAAACAACTGAGATTTGCCATCCACTCTAAAGAAGGCTACCATTGTGCAAGGCTAGCAAAAGTAAGGAAATGCGTTATAACATGCTCTTTTTTTTAATAAGGCGAAGACAGACACAAAGGGCTGATGCACACTGGCGAGACTGCATTAATTCATGGAAGAGGGATTTCAAGGAAGGACGCACCCATTTGTTAATCATCCCAACTTAAGTGAGAGAGTGGCCACCCATGCTACAACCGCACATCTCCTGCTGGGATTTGTGAAGACTGCAGATTCTCATGGCATCTCCGGTGTTTATGGTGCTTAGGGTGTTGAAACGCAACAGCCAAAAGAGGCAAATTAAAGTTTTTTCTAAACACATTGGTTCACCTCTCACAACAAATGTACCTGAAGTTGCCATCTGAATTGACCTTATCTAGCTTTTTCATTTAATATCCTGCATTGTCATCATCTGAAATTCATTTAGAGCTCATATCTGAAAAATCCAAGCGTTCGGGGATGAAACCTGGGGAAATGGTTGGGTTGGAGAGAAAACCACGGGTAATGAGAAGATAGCCTTTGCAGGGCTCGCTGATAACCGAAATGCCAGACAACATCTTTTTTAAACAAAACAAAAACAATTTTAATCAAACAATGTCCTTTTCAATCACTCTCACACAGGAAACAAAAGCTCTGATCACAGCTACTGCAGTCCTGTTGCGTTTGGCATTTCCAGCTTAATGAGTCATTCCTGTTGTGCCACTTGAATAATGCCCTATTAATTATAATGATTGGGATCGCATCTTTCTAAATGACACCTCGTTAACACATACAGGTAAACGTTGTTGAGAATCAAAGCATCGAAAAATACACACTCCATGTAAATGCCAAAGGCTGTGATGCTCATGGCAAAGCTGATTTTACTGTGATTCAACTTTCTGAACTGGCTTCTGAACTTAACATAATCCTACATTTTCATCCATGGACATGGCCTTAATTCTGTAGTTTCCACCCAAACTAGTATGATTTCAATGAATCCTAATACAGTAGCACAATTAATTGGCTTCATATCACAGCAAAGTAAAAAGACTAAGTTTGTCACTTCCACCAGAGAAGTACATAAATATTCAATGCAAAATTTCACCTTGATAACATTCCAGACCTTAAAGAAAAGACATCTGCTGGCACACTGAACCCCCATGTACTGGTTGTGTCAGTTTCACCCCATATCCCCCCAGAAAGGGGCTTTATTACGATCTATTTATCATCTACCTCTCCCCTCAACAGCCAATCAAGGTAGGCAGAACCTGGTGAGAAAGTGCGCTAGCTAAGCAATTTCCCCTTTTCTCCAGATACTGCTAATCCTCCTCTAATCCCATTGTCAGCGGGGCTGTAATGCGCATCTGACTTTGTGTTTGATCACGTAATCGATTGCAGCAACAACCAAAGGAACGAACTCGCGTTTCATTCGCTGAAATAGAAGGCAAGCCCGGCACAGTGTCGTTTCGCGACGTCCGGCTCATGCTAAATGCAACAGGCCGTTAGGATCATCATGATGACTGACATCTGAGCACCGCCAGGCCTGCCACGCTGTCGTATGCGGTGGTGCTCCGCCGCATGGCCAAAAGGTCAAAGGTCACCTCAGACATTGTGTCCTTCACTCAGACCAGGAGGACACTGATTCATGGACCCTTCCTCTGCAGGCAGGGTTCAGGGTTCAGGGTTCAGTGTTCACATACGAAAAGTTGAGCCTTAAAATAACGTGCCCGGCGTTTTCCCCACGCAGGCAGATCCCATCACTCCTTCCTCAGCCCCCTGGGGGCAGGGAGGTGGGGGGGCAATTCTGCAGGCAGGATTCATGAACACCTGCTGGCCGCTGGACTGCCCGGGTCCCGCTGACGCTCACACGGAAGGAATGTTAACGGCCGTGTTTCAGATAGCTGGCATTACTCAGCTGCGATCGGGAGCTATCTGCCAGAGGACCGCCAAGCCGTAGCAAAAAGTCCTGGCCCATTATCTAGGGTTCCCCAGAGGTTCTGCTCGGCCAGCACCATCTCCTCCCTCCATTCATATGCTATACACGCGTTACACTACTCTCATTCAGCATACACGCTTATCCAAAGCATAGGTTACAACTGTTACATGCATTTCATTTATACAGCTGGATGTTTACTGAGGCAAATCTCGGTGTAAGTACCTCGCCCAAGGGAACACCAGAAACCTTTCAGTTTTGAGCCCTAATACTCGCCACGATGCTACACTGCCACCCATTTTTTTTTACATTACATTATTGTCTATTAGCAGATGCTCTTATCCAGAGTGACTTACATACATCGAATCGAACCAGCACCATTTTGGTTATGAGCCCTGCTTCTGACCACAATGCTACACTGCTGCCCATTCAATGCTAAAGCAAAGCAAAGGGTGGATCCTTAGGACAAAAGGAAGAATGGAGGAAAAAAACAACTAGGCTTGGGGGGTGGGACGACCAGCACACAGGAAATGAATCCAGTGATGAAGTTTAAGAGATGCTATTTTAGTTTGACTTAGTTGCTCAACACCTGGACCTGCGTTATCTGTAGTGTTAAAACCAAAGCATTCAAACCAGTTCCCCCCAGCTGCAGAGACGGCAGTGAGGCATTTCACGGCTTTTTAGCAGCAGATTACCAGCCGGACATCCGGTGCGATGCACAACGGAATGCTGAGGGGCGGGAGTGTTCTAGTGAGACCCCTCCCCCACTATGACATCAGCTCTTTCCGAAGAGGTGAGTAAAGAACAGGAGGGTGATTGGTCCCTGCTGACCAAAAGCAAAAAATGGAAAAGGCAAACTCCCCTCAGCCTCCACCACCCCAGACACAAACACACACACACACACACACACACACACACACACACACACACACACACACACACACACACACACAACACACAAACACACAAACACACCTACCCACGGCCCTCCACACCCCCGGCTGGGGAGGGACACAGAGCCCCGTTCATTTCCCCCGCAGATTAAAGCTGTGGGGGCCACAGAGGTGGAAAAGCTTATTCTTGGTAAGCAAAACACTTGAGCTTGCCATTAATAAAAAAGGGTTATTTATGAAGGTGCCCGGCGCTGGCTGACAGACAGAGCCGTGTTTTATCTGCGGCTGAGAGTTCCACACTCTCACATGCCAGCAGATTACACATGCCGGGAGAGGTGTGTGTGTGTGTGTTGGGGAGGGGGGGGAAGGGGGCGGCAGAGAAGGGGGACCAGTATTTGAGTGTGAACATGCCACCCTCCCCAAAAGGAAGAAAATTAAGCAAGGCCCTCGCAGCCAGAGGCCGTTTCCAAAGAGCGGTGTGTCCCGGGTGAGCTTAGCAACAAGTGGCAGGGCGTTGCTAGGAGACACCTAGGCCTATACCAGGGGCCTTCACACACTTGAGTGAATTAACTGGGCTTGGCAGCACATTGCATTTAACTCCTGATACGCTTTAACAAACGAAGGGGGGAAAAAAAAACACACACGCACGCACAAACACGCACCCCGACATGTTTCAGAGATGACATACTGACAAATTTTTTGGGCAGTGCGGAGTCAATGGGGGGGCTTGTGAATGAGAGGAGTAAAGAGGACCAGAGCGTGATGCGTGTCAGAATGTATGAGGCCGGGAGGAACTGAGAGAGAGCACTCTAACCTGCCTCTGTTCACATGGAGGCTGGCTCTAATCCTGGCGCAACCTCGACTCCACACAGAGAAATGAACGGGGGGCTCAACTCCCAAAGAACAGCAAGGGAGAGTCAGAGAGGGAGAGCGGAAGGAGGAGAGTGGGAGGGAGAGAGAGAGAGATGACCCAGCATCTTGGCCTGAAAATTAAGCAGAAGCGTGAGAAACTCACCCAGAGCAGGGCACTGATAAATAGCGGCAAATTCCATTTTAAATGGCACAAAAAAGATCATGCAATGTATCTGGAAAAAAACAACTCTGCAGCACCCTGAAGATACAGTTATCTGAAAAATTATTAGGATTTATCTTCACCTGTTCTGAGCACTGAAGGATACCAAATAGTTTAAACCATAAGCCATTAACCCATCA
The DNA here is from genome assembly GCA_019176425.1 of Megalops atlanticus. NCBI lineage: Eukaryota > Metazoa > Chordata > Actinopteri > Elopiformes > Megalopidae > Megalops > Megalops atlanticus. The sequence continues at coordinate 38,891,576 of CM032879.1, read as the reverse complement.
CTCCACAGCAAAGGAATACAGCGGCACTCAGGATGGGTCTAACTGCTACATTACAAACACATTAGTGTTTGCCATGTCTGACCTGATCATGAGCTTTTACATTCAAAAAGGTGCATCTAAGTCAAGTTCAGCTCATTAGGGAAAGGATACTTTCTGATGGAGGAATGATCTACTTCTATTAATAATGATGAAATACTTCATTTTTACACACAGCGTGGATTTTGCTTATTTCACCAGGAGCTGAAGTGGCAACGAGGAGGAGGGAAAGCCCATTAAGCTAACGAGGGGCTGGCAAACTGGTAAACTTGCAATAAATGAGAAAGAGGCACTCTTTACTCCCAAGTAGTCTTTTATTAGGGAACAAAACAAAAGACGACCACCGGGGTGTGTTCTTTATGGGAACAAGTGGTCTTCTATATTTAGTGAGGACAATTAATAGAAACAGTACACACACACATTATTTAAATATCATTGTTATGCACACGTAATTCACACACACTGCTTAGGCAACTAATTTAAACCATGATGTAATATACAGAGGCACAAGCCAACTGTAGTGCCCACATCGCCCAGACCATTCAGACCTTCTGACAGTTCTGATTAGCCAATAAGATTATTCACACAAAAAAACGAGGAAAACGACAAAAGATGATCTGAACGGGCAAATTTGTACCCACAGAGAGAGAGAGAGAACGAGCGAGAGAACTGGCTCCAAGCTTTCAGCGACCTTTTACCAGTTCCCCGAAAATTCAACAGCCCAGTCCCACGTTCAGGCCGCCCTCTCCATGGCAACTCCCTTTTCCCAGATCCAAGGGTGCCCCACTAAGACTGCCGGGGCTTGGCAGCAGCCTCGAGAAGGGAGTTCTAGAATGAGAACAGTTCCCATTTTCTAGGATTCCACAGTTTCTACTTAGCAACAACCAGAGACACCGGCATTCCAAACGCCATACACTGCGCCCGGCCAGTCCTCCAGCAAACCATAAAAGAAAAGAAAAGAAGAAGCAGAAGAAGAAGAAAAAAAAAGAAAACGTCGGCAGTCACCCTCTCTAGTGCCCCTCATTGTTGTGGCAAAGTCAAAAGCCAACTTTACGTCACCAGTATTACATTCCAGAAGCCTCTCCGTTTCAGCTGAACTCAGACCCATTCAGCGGGAATCACTGACCACCTGTCTCGCCCCCGCTTCGTTTTGTAATCAACAAAAGAAATTCAACGACCATTCAACGGGTTTTTTTTTCCGGTCATTCTTCTTGGGAAGATTTGACCGCACCCCTATTCAATAAAACCCACTCCACTTGACCTCAAACATTTCACCAAAAACACCTCCTTCTGCCCCTCCCTGAGAAACACAGGGACGAGGTTCGGAGACGAACTCCAGCGACCGCTAGGTCACATTTTCCAAATTTGACCAGAGTTCAATCTTCAGGGGTCAGAGTTCAGGACCCTGCAGATTCTGCAACAGCCTGCAAAAAATGTCCCTCCACAACCACCCCTCAGTACATGAAATTGCCCTGCATGCACTAACAGCTGCCCTTCCCCTGACTGGGTGGGAGAGGGGGGCGAGAGCACACACCAAGTGCATCTCCCCATCCCCCCACTCTACCTCTCTACCTCCCCTCCCCCCCTCTGCCTGGTCCCTCTCTTGTTCGCTGGCCTTTTCAACCTCCACTGCAACAAAAGGGACAAAGGAGACTGGGTAGCTTTCTCCCCCTCCCCACAGAGACCAGCTCTGCTCAGTAAGACCAACAGACAGAAACACCCCCTCACAGGTCCTTTCCAAGGCACAGGTCCACACAGGCTACCCCCCCCCACAAAACTTAAAACTGGTCAATCGATGTATCAGAGACCACTGCATTACTAATGCCACTGAAGGTTTCTCTTTAAGGGAGATGCACTTCACTCAGATGCCTTTGCACTGTTGAGCCAGAGACCGGCTCAAGGCCCACAGCTCGGTTTGATGCCGTTTGTTGTGTTGCTGAGGTGGGACAGAACCAACTGTGGGTGCCTGGCCTCCATAACCCATCTGTTGCTGGCCTGGTTGCAAGGAGGCTGAGAATGAGGTACTTAAGCTGAAGAATAGCGTTGGATCGGTCAGTGCCAAACCTGACAAAAACAAAGGGAACGCTACAGGAGCTTTTGGGTCAATATTCCATGCGGTATGTCCTTTTACAAAGCTGGTGAAAGACTGACTGTCCACAACATCACACTCTTATCAAATATTCATCATTCTCCTCTGTTTTAACAAGAGTGTATGACTACAGTTATTGACAGCTATGCCAATTTTACATTTTCATAGCACTCTGCTTACTGCAACCATCCAGGACGATTTGAGTATTAGTAGTACTCTTAAAAATAAACACTAGAAATGAATACATAACACGGATGTGTATGTTTTAAATATTTTTGTTTTTTTCTCGCATTCAACTGAGAAATGTTCTCAGCCAAATTCTTCAAACATGAAACAAAATTCATCTGAATGTGCAGTATGTTTATATATTTTTACAAAATGAAGTAAAAATAATATATAATTAACTCACGTTAACTGTGAATGTCACTGTGTAAATAGCTAGGAGCGCACTCTTGCATGGAGTGAATTCCACTGTATGCTCAATTTAATCTCTTAATTACCCATTCCAGACATCTGTGCAATGAGGTGCAGATGCAGCTACGTTTTTCAGTGTGAAAGCAGAGCTCGTTTCATTTTCAGTAGCTGTTACACGTCTTTAAAATAGCAAATGAAAATTGACTGACTACAACGTGCATTGTGTGACTTTGTGTGATGTCATCAAGCCCCACCCACTACAGAGTTTAACCCCTGGTCATCTCTGCCAACGGTCAACCACAGTGAAACTGTACCAAATAAGTTACCAGGACAGCAAAGACCAAGATTTTTCACCCCCAAATATCACAATACATATTGGTGGAAAAAAGGAGCAATGCCTGATGGCCATGACCATCTTCCCAGCACTAATGAAAGGAGGCACTATGGAGACCCGTGGGTTGGCCGTCACTTCACACAAACACCACGCGCAATCATCCCCCCAAACAAGCGGCTGCTTTAATACTCTGAGGTGACGGAGGGAGAGAGGAAGCCCCACCCTAGCGGTGGCCAATTCCCTTTTGACACCAACCTTCAGAGACGCCAGGGGGGCACTTTGCGGCCCCACCCCTTTGCCATGAAATCAAGGTGACGATTCCACATCCCTTTGCCCTTCAGACTGCAAATCCGAACGGGTTTTACATCCCTGGAAATGCTGCGGCCAAAAGCTACACTGGGCATGAGGTGAAATGACCTCATACAACTTCACCACCTGGCTGACGATTTCAGCCCACACATGGCAACAGATTGAATGTCACGACTATCAGGTAAATTTCTGTAGTGGTACCAGTACCATGTCATCTATGATTAAAATAAACTCTGATTAAACGAACACCTAACAATCATAGTAGAAAATTACACAGCTGATCCAAAGTACGTGTGCTAAGCAAGGTCTTGCATCAGCCCGGAATCTGCTTTCTACATAATTACTCCATCATTGGAACAATCCTTTTCTGACCTAACACTGTGTACTGAAATTCTCCACATTTAAAGATCTTAAAACTCCAAAATGTCTGGCATAAATTTCCGACCAGTGATGTGTTGTTATAACCACAACCCCAAAATCCATTTCCTGAACGAAACCGGACGCACAAACTTATTTCATTTTCTTTTCCTTTGTTTGTTTAATTCAGACAGTAAAGTAGGTGGATTAGAGGATTAGGCTCCTACACAGAATGGTCTCGGCGAACCGAAAATCTGCTTACAGGAGCCTCCGCTACACTTTATTCTGCTGAGAAGCCAGTTCAGGGTCGACTGCGAGGAACCCGTGGGGAGCAGCTCCGTACTCAGGCATGTGCCACACCTCGTACCGGCGACACGGAGCGCAGAGGCAGGTTCGACCGCTTCTGCCCTCCAGGGTCGAGAGCCGCCCTGTTTCCGCTCAGCCCTTGGGCGCTCGTTATGTTCCTCGAGTGCCTGGGTTTGTTATCCACGTGATATTTTACTGAAATGTAATACAGCAGATCAATGCACACACATTATACATTTAGTATGAGGCTTGAAGGCAATCCCCCAAAACTTGCAGCTGCTACAAAAAAAAAAAAAAAAAAAAAAAAGCCGTGCATTCCTGCACCAGCGCTGTAGGCTTCACTCTACCACACTGCAATCAGGACTGGAACCTGTCCAACCCTGACCAGGACCGAGTGCAGGTAAAAACTGAAACCTGGCCACTAATCCCAGGATGGGGGGGGGGGGGTACAGCAGCTGGCCAGTCTAGGAGGTCCGAGGACGCAAGGTGGGGTGCGACACCTCTAGAACAAAACACAGAGAGTAAGACAACACCCAACTGCATGGTGCAAACACTCCTTGCTTGTCCTTACCTCCACATCTGTTCATCTATAAGGAGGTGCTAATGAAGCTGTCTAGTCTAATTGCCCCTTTTGGCAGAGATTCACACCCCTATTGTCTTATTAATCCCAAAGCATCTGGTGTCTTTAAATCTCTCTTACCAAGACAAATCCCAATGAGATTATCAAATCAATGCCAAGTTGAATAATTAAATTGAGTATTAAAAACTACGGAGGGAGTAGCGAGGGGTGAGACAATAGCCCCAGGTCCCTTTCAAATAAACCTTTGAATTAGAATGTCATTGTCTCCGTCTTTGGCCAAACAGGTTCGCAACCTGTTAGAGAAACGGTTTTTGCCGAAGAATTTGCGCCAGCAGTTTGACTGTCAGCTGGCCCTCGGAGAAACGACAAGAGGTTTCGCCACGCGGTTTTTGGCAGGCTGAACCCCGCCCATCTGACTTCGTGGTGGGATGAATGAGCACTCTGCCACCCAGCAGGAAGGCGGAGTCCCAGGTCATTACCGCCGATGCTGATTGGCTGTCACCAACAGCAACAGCAACGGTGTGTCACATTCCGTGATGTCAGCTGTCCTTGACATCTCCCCACCTGCTAACCAGGGACTGCCAACATCCTTCGGCGAACAGGGGGGAAGGACACAAGGTGAGAAATCGTTTTAATGAATCTGACGGACCCGTTAAATACGACCTGACTGAAGCTGACCGCGACGGTGAAAGGCGCTGGGCCTGAAATTCGGAAACGTTTCACCCAGAGGTGGCACTCGCTTGATGGTGACAGGCCCAGAAACGTCCCCTTCACCCGTTCTGTCTTACTAAGTGTCCAAACTGACGCTCCCGTTAACTACCACACAAAAGGAGAGCTGCAGTACCCACTTCTGACAATTGCTACATTTCACACGCATCTGAGAGCCTCTTTCGCATTATCACCGTCTGCAACAATACATGGTAACAATTAGCCTCTTGTGGATGTACTGCCACTTGCAACAAAGGCTGCTGATTCACACGAGAGCGTGTCCCCATTGCCTCAAACAACCTCCCAGACCGTCATTATGTTTGTTAAATGAGCGCTCATTACTGCAATTTTTTTATGACCTTCAGAGCTAGACCTTCAAATGTAAATTGTTTTCAATGGAAACCACACCAGTGGCCTTTCCAGTGAAGGGTAAGAGCACCTGACCCTCGTTCACTGTGCGCATGCACCTGGCTGTAGAGCACGGTATTAGACAACACAACTGAAAAAAATAAAAGAAACATCCTTTACATTACATTTATGTTACATTACTGGCATTTAGCAGGCGCTCTTATTCAGAGCAACTTACATCGGTTACAATTTTTACAATGTTATCCATTTATACAGCTAGACATTTACTGAGGTAATTCTGGGTTAACCACCCTTCCCACGGGTACAGCAGCAGTGTTCCAGCAGGGAACTGAACCAGCAACCTTTCAGTTATGAGTCCTGCTCTTTACCACTACGATACGCTGCCGGCCCTTTAACCGGAGATACTCTGTCTCCAGGAGTGGTGGGCATAAACCTCACTGATCTGAGGTCATTTTGAGGATTGGAAAACCTGCTCTGTGCCTTGAGATATCTCTATTCCCTACAGTCATGTGAGGGGCCTGTTGTGTCATACGGGCATAAATCTAATTCTGAACTGCGCTCACCCTGGCAGAAAGGTCTACAATTTAGCAGCAACTGCAATCCACAATACTTTGGCCTGTGCACCGATGACAATAACTTTGGCCTAAAATAAAAAAGGCAGAAAAAGCAGTTAGCAAAAGCAGTTTGCATACATACTGCTGCATTGAAGAATGAATGCAAACAGAGTACCACACAGCAAACATACCTGAAGATTCATGCACACTGGAAGTGCTAAAGCATCAGGACAAGCAAGCCTTCAGTCCAAATGTGTATCACAACACAGCACTGAGATAAATGTCAGACTGCTGTGCTGTACATATGCCAGACTAAGAATCATCTACCAAAAAAAGTGTTTGATGCTCTCTGGTGTTTTCTTCCCAGATAAGAGAAAATTAAGGAAGAAGTTGCCCTATATGGTTTGAAACCATCACAGTGGGCCAAGACACATCATAACAGCGACCTTTTAAGATAGGGCCTCCACGCTTCATGCTGTCCCCTGGAAAAAAGCCAGCTCAGAAATATCAATACACAGAATGCCCTTTTAGTAACCAACAAGAGCAAGCCCCAGAAATAGCAGAGGGTAATGCAATGATAAGATGGGCCGATTATAAAGCAGATGTTTACATCGAGTTTCGCTGCCCGATGTAAACATCCAAAACACTTTATACCCATCTACTCCACTTCAGCCTCCCTAAAGCCATCTTAATACGCCTCTATTGACTTTCACTTCATTCATAATTCAAAGAGATGCTGTATACCGGCCCTGCAGGTTAAACCCAATTTTCTTGGAAAAATGTTTGGCAAGTTAATTTTATTCGCAGGGATTCCGACATTAAACTAAATCCACAAATGCGCGCAGTACTTTCCCTGCAAGACACCGCATAAATAAGAAGTATGTCAGGTTAAATCGAGCTTAGCTCGCACCTTTAAACCCAATAGCCCCGAAAAACTCCTTCCATGGACAAATGCTGAAAACCATCTGTGTCTAATAAAGACCCCCAGCAGAGCAAAAATAAATGTAAACTCAGTGCAGTTTAATACATTGTTCCAGTCACTGACATGACATGAGAACTGCCTCTGTAGTGAAAACAGGGCACAGGTTAAGCACACTGGCCTGATTAAATATTACATCCCCATCTCCATCTCCATCTCTGCCTCCACCTCCAGCTGCTCAAGTTAAAAAACATGCTTCTATTGAGAAGCAAGTCATTACAGCCCTGTGGATGCTCAGCTTGTGATGAGCTATGACTGCAGGCTGATGGAAATTTGCACGGTCAACAACAGGTGCCAAACCCCTCAGAGCTTCATAACAAAAATGGTCCTTTAAAGTAGATGAATAAGTGATCAGCACTGTTGATTTGCTTAGCAGACCCCCTTTCCCAAAGCAACACAGTGACTCCAGTTGGGCCCCGCACATTAATACTTTGGAACGAATCGGTGCATAATTCAAATTTTATGGTACGTGACAGGACGAGGGAGCTGGTGCTTAGAAATGAAGTGTTCTCCCGATGACAGGAAGAGCACAGCAGATACACCCAAAGCCCGGCAGTGAGGTATGAGAGAAACAAGGGCTGCTGCCACAACCTCTCAAGGAACAACCAGTGAGGTTACTGGATCAGGAGAACACTCGGACTTCCATGAAGCCCTTACTGGAAGTGCACTTGTCAGCTCAAAAAAAAAAAAAAGAGGTTAATCACCCACAAAGCTCACCCTAATACTCGCTGTCCGCATCCTCCCCGTATCCATTCACTCTTGCGGCTTTGCCAACACGCTAAGCTGCCGATATGATTATGAGGCAAAGTGCGGAGGACCAGATGGCCATCATTTCAGCCATGTCAAGATATTAAAGGGAAAACCGGCAAACCCCAGGGAAAGAGGACCAAGGTCACACTTTCTCCCTGACATTCTGTGTCACTGGTGACGTCCTTGGCCAAGTGGGTATCAGTCCCAACTGTGAGTCAGACGGAAGGACGACAGACATGAACTGCTCTCAGCATCCCACACGAATGGCTACTGAACTACCTCTTTCTCCCATTCTCTCATACAATACAATCTGCTGCATCATTTTTAGTATGAACCTGATTTTAAAAAAATAATGGGTATCTATGATACTCGAGATCAGAGTAACAGATGCAGTAAAACTCTTTAAAGTATCTTTTGAAAACACACACACACACACACACACACACACACACACACACACACACACACACACACACACAGTGTCTGATTCTATAAAACACAAATAAGCCTATAAAAAACACCATCCAGAGCAGGCTAAAACACAAATAAGCCTTAAAAACACCATCCCCCAGGACACCCACACACACACACACACACACACACACACACACACACACACACACACACACACACACACACACACACACACACACACACACACACACACACAGAGTCTTAAGGCCTGTACACACACAGCCATTTTATCCCCGATTTAGCGCTGTGAGCAGCGAACAATACCGCATTCAGCTCAACTCCCCACCGACCCTGGGAGCTGCATCACTTTTTGTCTTAGAGCCCTGTGCTCCTTCTGAATCACAGGCCTGTGGGAGAGTCTGATTAGGGTCCTGCCTTTCCTACTGCCTCTACCTACAGCCCTACAGAGAATCAGTGCAGACCTGTGCTTATGTCTGTTAAAATGCTATTCTCAACACACCTTTATAATGTCAGCCCTTTATTTAAACAGATTTCCATTGTGCATTTGACTACAGCTCTGGCTTCAGTCTCTGCCACACTGAAATAAATACTCTCAGGTGCTAATGGTGGCTTGGACTCACCTTTGTTTTTCTAGCCTGCACCTGGTCACATCTGTCATACTTGAGCTTCCTATCCCAGAACCTGCAGTTGCTACCTGTAGTTCCCTGCTACATGGTGGAACTGTATCAACATTTTCAATAACAGATAGATGGTGGTGGTGGTGGTGGTGGTGGTGGTGTGGTGGTGGTGGTGGTGGGGGTACTATACAATGTCAGACCAAACATGTAAATCCCTCAATGATACAACTCCAGTAAAGTCATAACAATCACCAAAGCAAACCATCCCCCTGCAGCGCACAAACACATGATGTTGCGCCCTAGACCGCAAGTAGAATTTTATTTGCGAGAGACTTCAATGTAGCACAGAGAACAGTGGGTGGCAGTGCGGGCCGGTGTTCTTGGGAACAGTCTTGTAAGGACAGGGTTGCCGGGTCGACTTCCAGGCAGAGTAGGCCAGTTACCTTGGAGCAAGGTACTCTGAATTTCTTCAGAGTTGGATAAGCGCTAAAAAAGAAAAGTTAAGCTGTGCGTGGAACTCTGGATAAAGGTAATGCTACATGTTTTAGCTTAATCAGCTCCCATTCAATATATTTTATAAGCACTAAAGTAATAATCTTTCCACGCCTCCGTATTACCGCCACACTAAAGCGAAGGTACAACTATCCATCGATGGATTGTTGCGTTGACGAAGGGGGAAAAAATAACCTGAAAAGCAACGACGCCTATCGGACAATTTCAGCGACAGTTTGCCGCGAGACTCCGCGGCAGCCTACAGCCACTGACCCTCGCCTGGTGCGGATCAATGACCTGCTTCAGCTGCAATAAAAGTTACCGGCCTGTACACATACCACCCCGTGCAGCCCACCCCCCTAAAAAGGGAAGAAAAAAAATCAGTTTGGTTGATACAATTGCGATTGCGTTTGGCCGTTGTATTTGTGTCCGCAAACACGTCCCTTCCGAAAGTAAGGTTACAGATAGCAGCTGCAATCGCAAAAAGGAAAGAAGAAATAAAACACAAAAGTAGCGCCGAGACAGTTTACCAGCTAGCCACCCTTAAATCAAGAGCTGTTATTTGAATTGAGCCTTCACCCCAAATAAACAGACTACTTCTAAAAGTATCAAGTCAAGGCTAGCTTCCAAAACTTGCGCATACTTTATAAATATCCTTGCAATGTACAGCACACACGCATACAAATGGAACAAAAATATTCAAACAGAGGCATCAATAGCTAAACAAGTTTCACGTAAAAGAAGAAAACAATGTTTAGTTAGCTAAATCTAAACTACAATATAAATGTTGGCCAAGCCACGGACTAAGATACAGACCAACAGCCAGAGAGAACACTCTACACAGTAGCCTACTAGATGATGGTATCTGCTTCTTGTAACTACATAGTATTGTGCTTGGAAAAACAAATAAAACATCTGTATATATTTGGCAAATCATGCGTAGAAACCGCAACGTCTCGTGCAATACAAGAACCATTGAATGCTACAAAAAAATCAGCGCATAAATGTATACATTTCCTACCTTATATATATCTGCTGTAAGGGGAAAGATTGCGAGATCTCCCGTTCCCTTTCAACCGAAGCCCCCCTCCAAATCGAATGCAATCCCTCGGCGTCGCAGAATGGGGGGAGTTAGTTTGCTAATCCAATTTGTCAGCAACGGGCACTTTTTAAATCCAGGCAAAACTGTTTTCCCAGTCGCAAACTTGTTTCCCAGGGCTTACGCTGGAGCATAAAATAATTGCTTAACGAGCTTGAATTTTCGCATAAGTTTCTCTTCACTTATAGGAAGCCGAATTTATTCGCCGTTCAACTTGTTCTTGGCGTTATTTTATCCGGCTGTGTTGACGTTCATCTCCCCTTGCTAGCCCTCACTGGGGTTTTTTTTCAGGCTGCACAGGGCGCTTTGCACAATCACATGTACCCGGCGAGCAGCGGTGGGAATGAATAGGTTTGGGAGGGCAGATTACCTCACTGAGCCAGCCCTCGATACTCGGAGTCCTTAAAAGGGGCTGGGTCACATGCACTGCGAGCGCTCAGGCGGCCGACGGACCCCCCTCTCCGGCCGTAATGTGCCTCTCCCGCGGCTTTTCTTAAAGCGGCAACCGTTTACGAAAATGGAAACGTGGAATCGGCGGACGAGAGCGCGGACAGTCAGGTCCGAGTTAACAGCATGTGCACTGCTATTTGGACGGCCAAAAATCCTAAGTCCATTTATTTATTTATTTATTTATTTATTTATTTATTTATTTATTTATTTATGATTTATGTATTTATTTATGTATTCAAGCCCCTGTCTATGCTGGGTGGCAGGCTCGTGGGATATGGTTACAGGACACGCACCGACACTGCACAGTTACTCCGTTTTCCGGGATGTCCCACAGAAAAAAAACGAAAATGACCCGGAGATCTGACTGATTACAGTAATTTACAGACAGCCTCATTCGAGCACACAGTGCTGAGGCACAGCTTCACACAGCCACACGAAATCAAGCAGCGTTGCATTTATTTTAATCATTTTCATGGTCTATTTTATACGTATTTTACGTGTATTTATGTCTTTGTTGCTGTATATAGAGACTGTCTGTCTGTACATATGAGTATGTTTGCAGAGATTAAAGCAAATATGTTCTTACCATAAATATAGTCAATATCGGATGGATATATATATATACACACACACACACATACATATGCATATACATATACGTATATCTGAGAGGTGAATCTCTGTATATACATGGATTCACCCCTCAATAATATGTATTATATGAAATATATATTTTTGAGAGGTGATATGATGAATACACCAATGCATTCTCCATGAGCACATTACATGAGCAATTTTTTCCTCCTTCTGGAAGTACCATATCTCTTTCATGTGTCTGTGTAGATGTCAGGGTGTCCTTCACATCTTCCACATGTTTTATGAATGAAGGCTTTTTATGTGGTGCCTGCCTTTCAGTGCATTGTCCTACAGTTGTAAACATACATCAAAATTACATTAATACAAGTATATGCAGAACTGTGGGTAAGGACATGAATGTGTACCCAGAAGCACCCGCTGTTCTGCCCATGTAATGCATCTAGTTGGGTGGTAAAAATGGATCATATCTGCCATACAAATAATAATTATAATAATTAATTATAATATATGTAACCAATGATACAAGTAGGTTACACTAAGAGACAAATTTCCATATAACATTAATGTTTTTTTTTGAATGAAAGTGGTGCATGACCGGTAAGAGATGCAGAATAAAACCATTTCCAAGTGAAATGGATCCCATGCTCCAGTCAAGAAAATGTTACCCCAACTGAAGAAGACTGTGAAATGCAAACATAATTTAATTGGTATGCTGGAAAATATCTGAAGTTAGTTTTACAGGTTGCCGATGTAATCTATATGTTTATGCATTTATACAAACCACTTGCGGCTTGATGCTGATAGTACCTGAGCAATGAGCTACTGTAATTGTTTTTATTAATATTTGCTTTTTCCCCTTTAAAACTCATCCATGAGATTAGATTAGGCTTTGTATTAGATCCTATTAGGCTTCCTACATGAATCAGTGAAGAGAGAACACATTGCATGCCTCTAAGAATGCTACTTCTGGTCTGGGAGTGTTGTTAGCCTGGTCTGACACTGTTGCTCATTCAGTTTGAATGGATTCCCTTCTGTTCTTTTGCACTGAAAGTCGCTCTGGATATGTTTTTTTCTGCTACATGAATGTAATGTAACGTAAAAACAAATGGTAGATTCCTCAGTATGTTCTCAGGGAAGCGTCATGCTAACATGTTGATCTGACAGAAGCTGGACGGTTCGCTTATCTCCACCTAAAGGGTGTTGTGTTTGGAAGAGGCCCTTAGAGGCACTTCTACCAACAGGACGTGCCTGTCAATCACAGCACACAATCGACACAAAGACACAGCAAACACTTAGCATCTTAGGAGGTTCCCCTGCAGTGAAGAGATCTCTTTTTTTTTATCATTCTCCCCGTCTAATTTCGCTTCTCTTTCAGTCGAAACATTAATCCCCTGTGATCTCATTTCAGGGATCCTATCTTTGCTCCCCCTCTCTCTCTCTCTCTCTCTCTCTCTCTCTCTCTCTCTCTCTCTCTCTCTGTCTCCCTCCTGTCTTCTCAAAGCAGCAAACAAGTAAACTGCCCCTTTTAAACGAAACACAAGCAAAGAGAGCAAAAGAGGGAAAAAATAACGAGATGGATGGCTGAAGTAGAGGAAAATGACAGAGTAAAGAGGCTGGGAGAGAAAGTGAGAGGGCAGCGTTTGCTGTCTCCCTTTGGTGCTAATCTGGTTTGTGTCCGAGCACAACACTGTATTCACAGTGGCGGAGAGGTGCTGGGAAGGTTGTGTGAATGAGTGTGCCTGTCTGTCAGGGCACACAGCATTCAGCTCCCAAACACTGCGCCATTCATACGGATCCAGCTCCCAGCCTGTCACGCTGAATATCAACTCCACTTCTGAGGGAGAGAGAGAGGGAGACAGAGACAGACAGAGAAAGAGAGGGAGAGAGACAGAGAGAGAGAGAGAGACAGAGAGAGAGAGAGAGAGAGAGAGAGAGAGAGACGGTGAGAGAGAGAGAGAGACAGAGAGAGAGAGAGAGGGAGACAGAGACAGAGAGAGAGAGACAGAGAGAGAGAGACGGTGAGAGAGACAGAGGGAGAGAGAGAGACAGAGAGAGAGTCAAAGAGAGAGACAGAGAGAGACAGAGAGAGAGAGACAGAGAGAGACGGTGAGAGAGACAGAGAGAGAGAGAGAGACAGAGAGAGAGACGGTGAGAGAGACAGAGAGAGAGACAGAGACAGAGAGAGAGTCAGAGAGAGAGACAGAGAGAGAGAGAGAGAGCGAGAGACAGAGATGGTGAGAGACTGTGACAGAATACCTTTTGCAACACCGAGGTGCCTGATAAAAACAGAATATCAACTCTGCTTCTAAGAGAGGGAGAGAGCAGAGAAACTGTGCCAGAAAGATTCTGCAGGAGTGAACTGCCGGCAAAAGAAGGATGTTCCAAAACAGCAGAGAATATTTTTCCCTGTGCACTGAATGGGAGACCATTTACAAATTTATCATTGTAAAGTAACGTCTTGCACTGTCGCCATCGTTGTACACCCCTGTAGTAACAGAAATCTCAATTTATAAAGGGACTTCCACAGGAATTAGCCACTAGCGTGAGACGGCCTCTGTGTCATGGGTTAATTTCCTGCCTTGTAGTCAAAGGCAGCTCTGTGCCTCACAACTCTGGTCTTACAGGGAAACAGTGTGTGCAGGTGCAGTCCCACCTAATTTCTGCTAGATCACATACATCATTTGTTTAATTGGCGGCATTTAACCCATTTCCCTTCAGAGACGCGTAAACAGATTTGTCAGAGGGTCCGCTTGGAATCGGATTACGTGTGTTTTGCAGGGAGATCTCTTCCCAAAGTGTGGTAACATGATGCAGTTGCAACAGGCAGTCTCTATTGCATTTAGTTCTTACCCAGGTAAAGAGGTCCTGTTAGCTTCAGGGGTAGATTTTCCCCTAGTTCACCCCGACTGGGGGTCCTGTCAGCAAACGTGTTGCTCTGTTTGTTTAGTGCACGCCTTCAGCCTTTATTTGTGGAACCAAAAGGTACCACAGAGAGCCCTTTCAAAGTCCATTCTGGCCTGAGGTGAGCAATAGCAGCTGAGAAAGTTACAGGGAAAACAGGGGCGTTTCCACGGCTTACCGATCCTGCGTACGTCCTAACTCTGAGCTCATTTTACACCCCCGCCGTTAGCCCTGGGCTCCGGGCTGGCCGGGGTGCGGCACATCTGGTCTGGCAGGAGTTTGGGACAGTTTGTACCTCACGGGCGAGTAAGGCACGCATCCGAAAATCCCTGTTCCTCGTCTCTGATTGGCTCAGGACGATCTGCTCTCCGGTGTGTGCAGCACAACCACTCCGTACTCGCTCTGTAAATGATCTGGCCGTGCGTGTCTCTTCTTACCTGGCACACGGACAGTAGAGGAATTATCCCACCGCACCAATCACGTTCAGGCCAGGGAAATCCGAGTGCCCCGCCCACAGGTAAAAAAAAAAGAAAGACAAATTAAACAGAAGGTGAACCAGCCTTAGCACAGCAATAGCAAAACCTTGGCAAATCGCACCAGCCACTAAAGCAGACCCCTCATTCATTTGTGAACATCACAAATGCTCACTTGACACAACACGGTACAAAGAGTGGATAAGCACAGCCAAACAAAGGAGGCAAACTCTCTCTGCCAAATGCACCCACAGGAAGCAGGACCTCAGCACCCACACAAAACATGTGGACAAACAGGTGCTTTCCCATCGTGTTGGGAAGCAGTTATTGTGGCTGATGTTGGATCAGCAGAACTATTTAAGGCCCTGCTGTTTCTGCTCCACGCAGACACAAGCTGTACAGTGTGCCTGTCATGGTTGAATGACCTTCTCACATGACAGACCTGTGTCTGTACTGGTAAGAGTAGTGTAGTTGTAAGGATCAGGACCTGTAACCGAAAGGTTGCTGGTTCAATTCCCTGCTGGGGCACTGCTGTTGTACCCTTGGGCCAGGTACTTAACCCACAATTGCCTCACTAAATATCCAGCTGTATAAATGGGCAAAATTATAACCTACTGTGTGTAAGCCTGGACAAGAGTGTCTGGTAAATGACAATAATGTAATGTTCATGCCCACAACCTTTTGGGTTGATTCATTCAGCTGGGCTTGCCCTATTTGCTGCGTGAATATGACTAGCTTTCACAGCAGATTAGAAGTGCAGCTCATGCCAGGGCCGGGGGGAAGGGATTATGGGAAAGGACTCAGAGAAAGTAAACCGCACGAACAATAACATTGTTGTTGCGTGTCACCTACATTCGCACTGTCTTTCCAATCTGCTGTGTGTGTGTTGTGTAGGTATTACATTCCGAACCTCTGTGTGTCCACGCTTGACTTGGTTTTGCCATATTTCTGCATAGCAGATGAGATCATTCCTTTCCTTTATTTAAATGGGTACACAGGGAATTTATGTCATCTCTATGATCACTTATCAATATTCCTGTCCTTGTTATATTTATATACTTTCCGTGTAGTTATTTAAGGCCCGATTGTCATTATGCCTCAATGGAACCATTTGGAAAAACTTGAATGTAGGTCATTCTGTTCAGCTGGGTTATTGGCAGCAAGCGATGTCCCTTTGCTCTTTTGATGAGCAATTATATTTCCCTGCGCATAAGCGGAGCTGATCCATTTGGGTTGGATAACAAGAAAATCATCCTCATTGTACGTTTCTTTTTAAAATCGTGACCGGCGATTGCTCATCAGGTCAAAGCAGAACTGGGCCTGCATCGCCCAGAAGCTGATATTGCACAGATGTGTATCTGACCTTGTTGAATCATATCGAAATCAATATTTCTGTTCTGGGCTCCACTCAGAGTCAATGATGGCTCAAGCTGTGTGGTCATACGTTCAGACAGATGGGGCTCGAGTCAGACTGACAAATTAGGCCAGCTGATTCCCTAGACGGGCGATCTGTGCTGTGCTCTGATATACTGTACTGTTTCCTACTGTACTACCGTATTAATATGACATGCACATGCATTCTCAAATATACCAGCTAAAATGTTTTGAATGATATCTGACAGTAAATATGTTTGGGCAAATATAAAAATATGGTATATTTTGGTGAAAACTGACTTATAAAACAAATAATGAGTGTTGTAACAAGAACAATGTTGTAACAAGTAATGAGTTATGTTGTACTCTGCCTCACTTGTAAGTCGCTTTGGATAAAAGCTTCTGTCAAATGAATAAATGTAAATGTAATGTAAATATAATGAAACCGCCCCTGGACATGGTTCGTTGTTTCATATCTTCTCATTTTTAAGATTACTTACCTTCAATTAAGTTTATGCAAGGTAAATTACATTTCAAGAAAAACTTCACTCTGAAACTTCCATTGTTTTTCCTTTATAAGGCATTTGTCTTAGAACAAAAAACAGAAAATAGAACATCACAAAGAAAATATCTTTGAACACATATCTTGCTCTCAGAAAAAATGGAACATGTAATTTGTCTTCTTAAAATGAGAAAACTTTTGAGAAACTTCATGTATTCCTTAGTCCAAGTGAGATAATGTTGTGGTGGGATGTGATGTGGTGCTTGTTGTTTGGTAGGCAGTGTAGCATAATGATAAAGGAGCAGGGCTTACAACCAAAAGGTTGCCGGTTCAATTCCCTACTGCTGTTGTGCCCTTAGGAAAGGTACTTAACCCAGAGTTGCTGTATAAATGCATAACATGTAAAAACTGTAACTTCTGTCAGTTTCTCTGGATAAGAGTGTCTGCTAAATGACAGTAATGTCTTTTTTGTGGTGTTCTGCTGCAGTTCTTCCTCTCGGCTGCGCCTTTCTCCCACCCTGTTCCTCTGTGACTCTACTGCAGGTCTCTAGAGCTCCCCCTGCTGGACAGGACCCCAATCTCTCTGACTCCGCGTATCTCCCCCCTGGCGCTACCACAGGGCAGCTCTAATCATTGCGATCAGGCTCGGCATCAGCATCGCTACGGCAAACTGCGAGACACGAGACGAGAGATAAAAAAAAGGAACTAGTCAAAACCCCACAGAAAGCAGCATTCCCTCCTCCAACACACGAGCTGCGTCTTTCAAAACGTCAACATCAAAGGTCTCCGGCAGTAAAGATTAGAATGCAAACATTTACAAAGGTAAGGAGGAACTGTTTCAGTGTATGCGATACCAAGATGCACCAACAGATGTCGCTCTGCTGCTAGGTCATTTTGGAGCACTCCAGTAACCCAACCAGCCAAGGTGAAACATACCTCACACTTCAAACCGAAAGGCACATTTCAAGGAGGTGATAATATATAAGCCTGTAAAGTAATAGTTCCCAGTAACAATAGAGAGAATAAGTACCTACTCACCTCTACAACCCAGAATCCAACCCCTCCTAACTCCGAAACAAGTGTTCAAAGGAGGGAGAATGTTTACAGATAAAGCATTACCTCCGTGATTTGAACATGCCCGAGTCACCAGCCTGCATTTCTGCCTCTGGGCGATGCTGATTGAGTCAGAGACCTGCCTGGGTGGACGGACAGAGAGGCGGTGTAACATGATCATCTCCTTTGAGAGCCGAGCTGCCTTCTCCGTACTCTGACCTGCGGACGGTACAAAGCCACTTTGTTGAGCAACAAAACGTCCTGAAGTGCTGTGTCCCCCACTGGGGGGTTAGTCTTGAACTGCATCTCTGGATGTCAGACATTCGCCAATTTGTCAAAACCCAGTTATTGATTACAGATAGCATGGGAACCATTTCCAGTTATAATGCCACTAACAATCAATAACAGCTAGCAGGTTTGGGTGTGGTCACCACCACTGTCCATGGACCAAAAACTGAAGTCTACTAAAAATACTCTTTGTATGGAAAATGGATGTCTGTGTGTTTACTGTAAACACACATATCTAGCGGTCTTGGTGCACCTTTTAAAGAGCAAACCCCCCACCCCCCCAACCACCAGGGTGTAGCCGGATGCAGTGCTAAAGTCAATAAGAACCAATAGCTTTACTCTTGCCCTTTTAAGGTAACCTCTGCTGAATAGATCTTTAACCTTTTAGCACAAACCTGTGAAGTTAGTTTTACCACTGAGAAAGTAAACAACGTCATGGAGAGACTCTACATTGCCATGATTATGGTACAGTGTGAGTAATATTTCAATAACTCCAGATCACGTTCATCAGTTTGCTTTAATTTTTGCTGTAATTTTAAATGTATGTGTAACTTTTGGTCGTTTTCTGTCATTGCTGCTTTGTGTTTTACATTGCTGTAGTTTCCTCCAGTCAAGAGACGATCACTGAAGCGACCATGCTCAAACCGGTCAGAACCGGGGAAACCGTGCTCGTGCACTGCAACCTGAAGCACAACAGAGAAACCGTGTGGTACGGACAACGGCGGGACGAGGTGCCATTCATCATTTTATCAGCCAAAAAAAAAGATGGAGGACGAGGTGAACCCGAAGTCAAGTACTTCAAAGGATACAGCCCTCGTTTCTCAGCCAAATTCTGTCCGAGCAACAGCTCCTTCAGTCTGAGGATCGAGAACCTCACCAGCTCTGACCTGGGGCTCTTTTACTGCACCTCAGATGTCGGGGTACCCATGATCACTGGACATGGCAACATTCTCATTCCCGCGGACGAGAACCTACCGGGTACGTTTCACAATTGCGCTTGCATCTTCAGTGGCACGAGCTTCTCAGTTTGAGGGTGGACCCATGACCGGTCAGATCTGCTAAAGCTGCTTCGTGTTGTGTTTTATCAGAGAAGTATGACCTCTCCTCCACCCCCTCCTCACCTTCCACACCCTCCACTCCTTCCCCTGGCTCCCCTACCTCCCTGCCCAGTCCTGAGCGTGGGGTGAGCGGTCCACAGCACTGCTGTGTTCTGCTGGTGGTGGTCTGTGTACTCTGCGCTGTGGTGTGCTCACTGCTGTCCCTTGCCTGTCTCTACCGGAACCGACAGATAAAAGGCAAGTCTTTATAATCTCATTACGACAATCAACACATTTTCATCCAGCTTCACCAAGAATGCTTCGCGTACCGAATAACATCGTTCACAAACCAAATACGTGTTTAGTAAAAAATGTAACGGAAATGGTTGTATTTGTCCCTTAACCAAATAGGCAACAGGTATTTTCACATTCAGTCATCCAATTCAGTAAGACACTCATTTAAGACGTTTATTTTAAATTAACCTATGTAAATGTTAATATGTAGATGTATGTAAAGTAACCTATGAAAATTGCTCTGGAGTGTCTGCTAAATGACCGTAATGTAATGTAATAACAGGTGATTTTCATAATCAATTGTGCAAAGGTAGATTTTATGAGTTAATAAACGTGTATTTTGAAGCAACTTTGAGAGGTAGATTTTGTGATTGGATGCTATCATAATTTGACAGGCAAAATTATGAAAAGGACTATTTCACAATTACATTCCATGTTTGATTAGGAAACTATACATTCATCATTTTAATGGCAAGACTACTTAACAGATAAGTAAGGCTCAAGAGATAAGTTGGATTTCAGTAGATTGCATATAAGTGATATTATATAACAGTTTAAACAGGTGTTATACATTTTTCAAAGGTGGGTATCATTAGTAGTTAATAACATAAAGTTATTATTATTATTATTATTACATTTAAAGAGGGTGTCTATGTTCATCACACTCTTTGTAAATACTTAGTTATTGTGCCAAATAGATGTGGGGTGAGAAGAAAAACAGAAACAAGGACAATATAAAATAACAGAAATGGACTGATACTGTGTAATTTGTGGCTGTCTCTGTTACTCTCAATATTTCAGTATTATCAGTATTGCAGCATTTTCACGGCTTGCCTGGGTTCTTGACATAAATGGTTGTGTAAATGCAGGGTTGCCAAGCTCTGAGACACAGCAAATAGCACCAACTAGGAACGAAGACAGAGTGGAGGTAATTACACTACCAGTAAAATTCATGTTCCCCATTCATAATCCTTCCTAATTCCCTGATACAGTGACAAAATGAAGGCTTCTACTAAAGCTAACTGCAGTGCGATTTGTGCTTACTTTTGGAAAAAAATATAAGCAAGTGACTTTTTTCATTTCTCACACATGATGTTGTATTAAAAACTGAATCCAGCTGCTCGTTATTCAAAGTTACAGCTAAACTGCATTGTACAAGAATGACCAGAGGCAGTAGGTTTGAGTAAAGGATTTTTCTAAATGTCAAGGTAAATAAGAATATAATCTTGTCTAATGTTGTCTAACCTAAAAATAATTTTAAAAATCCTTGATATGTATCAAATGCACCTTTGGTGGGTCAAATATTATTTGAAAATGTTATCTAAGAATAATTCTTGGTTGAATATGCAATGCGTTTGCCAAACAGTTCTATATAATAAGACTGCAGTTATTTTTATTTCAAAATGGTATTTCTTCCTGAACTAACAAAGCTAAACTAAACAGTGCATAAGCAAATTCAGTTCAATGCAATACAAAATATTATCATTTTTACAATTACCCTTTTTTCTGGTTTAATGTTTGGGTAGACAGAAATACATGATTTTATACATTTACTTCAACTGAAATGCATATTTCTGGAACACTGGAAAATCATTTTCAGAACACTGTGTGGGTGCTATTATTTCTTCTTGCAGGAAGAAGACACAAGCGTGATTTACACAACATTACAGATCCCTTTGGGAAGACGAGCAACGCAACCTCAGAAATAATTTTGTTATTTAATTATATTCTGTATTTCACTGGCTTAAGAATAAAACTCCTGCCACTGTTCCACGACCTGTGGTAAATTTACAGTTAGTAAATTAAGCAAATTAACAATCATGCATGACATGTGGTGTGTGTAATATATATATAGAATACAATACAAAGGAAGGAGATTTGTGTGTATTACCTTTAAATTATTGACATATTAAATTACTAATTTCTCATGTGATACTCGTATCATTTGAATTATTTATTTTTGTGATGCCGTAAGATAATACCAATAATATTTATTTATATTCCTGTATGGCTGAAAAAAACAGCATTTGTCTGATTTTGAAATCTTTCAAATTTATGTGTAAGTGTTACTTCTCCACTTATTTCAGCTTCAGGTTTAACCCAACAGGAGCAACCCAACAATTGTTTGTTGAGTTCATTCTTGTACAAGTGACATGAATATAATATTTCAGAGTATATTTTATATTATGTTGTTTTGCTAAAATAAAGATGTTTTCACAGAAACAGATTGTTTAGTGTCACCACTTAATGTGTGCGTCTGTGAGTGTGTGAGAGAGAGAAAAGGCGAGAGACAGTTACAATAAACCATTTGAATCAAACAAGACTAAGCGCATCTTTGGGGGCACAGTAGACAATACTGCTGTGCTGAGGATATCTTGTACAGAAATGAGACTTGTTATTGTCTTGGGTATATTCAGTTGGGCAGGTTCACCACAGCCTATCTGTCTGCATGAAACCGCAAAGCCCAGGCCTTGGACAAGAATTTCCAACCGCGGTCGAGCTGCAGCGAGGCGAGAGAGAGAGAGAGAAAGCAGAGAGACAGGAAGTGCTTCTCGGCCACCGAAGCTTTCAAAGACGCTGATATGACAGCATACTGTAAACAGGGGTATTCTTCCTTCACAAAACACCAGCCAGGCCAAGAATGGAACATTTTTTGAAACATCTAGTGTTAGTGACAATAATATCTGATACACTGAGATAACAGGACTGGTATATTTTAAGCCAGTTTTACACTTAGTTGTAAATATATCAAAGCTCCATGTATCTTTAAAGCTTTGTGGCGGTATACTGGAGGATATACAAAAGTTATTTAGATCATATGTCAGTTAAAGAGTTTTGGACCTGAATGAAAATTACAGTCTTAAACAGGTAGTCTGCTATAATAGTGACGCGCACTATCACTGACGACCTTATCTGTAGGTCGGTACCCACGTCACCCTAAAATACCTGCACATCTCTTCAGCAGTTGCTGGTGCTACATCTAGCGCATTTCTTTTATAATTTCACTACACAAAACGGCCGACGCTAAACCGAAACCAGCTATTTTAAGATCACGGTTTTGATCTAAACGCTAATTCATACCGTGCGCACCGGTGGCTGTGGCTACGTCAGCGTCGCTCAGTTGCACCTTGCCTTTGATTGAGCTGTATGACCACTGACAGGAGGCGCGGATGTGGTGTGTCGAACACATGTTCTGCTGAACCAGGCGCTGCGTGGCTTTGAGAACAGTACTTGATTTCCACCGTGCTCTCTGTCTGCTAAAGTAAACCATTCTACAGCATAATATTTACTTGCACGTAGAAGTCTTAAGCACAATGCTCTTCTTTCTCACAGTCTCTGCGCAGCAAAACTTTAATTAATCACATAATTAATCAAAACACAGATATGTTTCTAATAACAGGGTAAGGCTGATTTAGCAGAAATAAAGGGAAAAGCCGAACCAGGGCTCCAATTATCTGCCTTTTTGATCCAGCACTGTCAAAATTTCTTTCGCATAAATTCCATTTAACCAGTAACCACCCACTGTGAAGCACATGTTTTTTTGCATTAAGGGTCATTTTTTTTCCCTTCTTGCCTTTTTTGATCTTGTTTCAATGGTGAATGAGTTATGGTGTCAGAGTGTGCATGTATGAAGTCTGTGTGTTCCCACACCTGCTGTTAATCAGCTTTGCGGGTAGAGGGCATGGTGGGTGTCTAAAGGGGGGATGGGGGGCAGTTAAAACTTGTGGAGCACGTTTAAACACACTGAAACATTCAGAAACATGCCATTAATGTGGTCCCACAATGCTTTTGTTCTGTGGAGGAGATATTTGGGGGGAAATTTTAATATAAGTAGTGTATTGTAATTAGGTTTAAAAAAGAAGGACTGAACGGCAATATTACAGCTTTTAAAACATACCTTTCGATCGAACATAAATCGCCATGGGGTTCTCTTTAATCAATGGCTACCCTGTCTCTGAGATTGGCACATAAACTGAGACATTATTAAGACTGCACTGATCAGCTGTTGGCAAGACTGACTCAGCGAATCCTGACTCAGCACCTTGGTCTGTGTTAATAATACAGGGACGGTCAGTAGTACATACCTCTCGTGCTTTTTCTCCGTAACCAAAGGGTTGTGTCACATCATGGGCAGGGGTGTGGCAGAGTGGTAAAGAGCAGCGCTCTCTGTACGCCTGCTCCTGCATGCGGCCCCTCCCTCCTCTTCCTCCTCCCGTTCCTCCAAAGAAAAAAAGGAAAAAAAAAAAAAAAAAGAAAAAGAAGACCCAGCAGCCCTGCAGGGAGGAACTCTCCTGCCCTGGATGGAAATGATATATGTGCGGCTGTGCTCCAGACCACTTCCTCACCCCCTGTTTGAATGATGTCACAGGCTCACTCGGGTGGCCAGGGAAAGAGGGAAAGTGAAGATCACAAAGCTGTCAGCTTTGAAATATCGTCCCTTTTCCTACACAGTAAAAAAAAGATTATCTATAGCTGTAGTTCAAAATGCAAGTATTTTAAATACATAGAAACCACAAGGATACTATAAATACACAGTAAACCATATATTTGGGGTATATAAGGTAACATCAGTAATAGCTTTGAGGTTTTATGCTGAAATGCACTAGAACATTTAATTATTACTTATGTAACTATTTTTATCTGAGAGAAGTTCAGGGGTAGCTCAAATAAAACACTTCCTGAGATTTTAGCAAGGAGTCCAAGGTGTTTTGATACGGGTTGCCGGGTCACCTCAATTACAAGCAGTTTTGCAAGGGTGCAGTGTGGAATACTGGCTTTTTCCTTTAATGTTACCTAATACTTCCCCCTAGTGGTAGAAATACAAATTTCACAAAGATTGCAGGTGAGTAGAGTCCACTGTCATGTCTATAAATGAATTAAAACAATGGTGGCCACCTCACTCTTCCTAGAGCTCTTGTGTCCCTGGTTTTAAACAGCTTCTGTTTTCAGTTTTCAAATGTATACAGTATATATAAACAAAAACAGGATCCCTAGATTGAGATTACTATAATGTACCATGAGTAGTGGCCTATGTTTGCTGGAGGAAGCTCAGGTCAGTCCTACTGTACACTGGACCTCCTGCTGCATTTGAACGTTTCCTTTGGATTCTATAATGGCAAATACTCTGGAGTAAAATGCAACCTGTTCTTTCAGCGTCCCTTTTTGTAACACTTCCTGTTCGTTGCTTCCTGTTCATGTCTCCCTCACTGTCTGCAGCCTCAGCTCTGTTCTCAGTTCATTCTCACTGTGCCATCAAGCAAGCTCGCCTCTCTCGGGATCACCAACCATGCCCTTCCTGACCACCCTCAGAATTACAGGTCAGCATTTCAACATTTCAACTCATTTTCTCTTACTCAGGCAGCCTTGCAGAGAATGTGTGTTTCTAAAGCAACGTGAGAGATCTATCGAACCTTTGAAAGAGTTCAAATAGTTGGTGCCCAAGCTGCAGGTGCAAAAGTCGCAGAAAAGGCAAAATTATTAAATTTGTTAAAGAGAACAGTGATAAAAATCATGACAGCATATGCTAAACAAGGAAAAAGACAGAAAAACAGTAGTTGAATCAAGACAGAGGACGCAGTGGTTGCCGGTAGAAGCTCAATGACAGGGATAGACAGAATCTTAGAAAAGCTGCAAAAAACCAGATCACCTCTATGTTGTGAGCTTCACAAAGCTGATGTTTATGGCAGGGCTGTCATCGGAAACCCCTTGCAACCGAGGCCAGTGCATAACAATGTGTAACCTGGTGTAATGAGCGCAAAACCTGGACTTCACAGTGGAAGAAAGTAATATGGTCTAACGAGTCATCTTATACTCTTGTTCCTACATCTGGATGGGCTTTGGAGAAAGCCAGAGGAAGCCTTCAGCACACATTGCCTCCTCCCACTGTTAAACATAGTGGTGGTGGATTGTGGTGTGTATTCGTGTCTTCATGGAGTAGATCTTCATAATAACGTCAGTCTTATACTTCTGGAAGATGGCCAGTTTTTATTTCTTACATGTGTGTACTGAACAATCCAATCTTCTCAATCTAATAACATTTATGTGTGAAAGGTTTGATGAAAATAAAGAAATGGATTTTGAATAGTAATAACATGTTTTTGAAGTCTGTTTGAATATTGGATCATTCATGTCAGAGGGAGATTTGCTGCAGTGATTTGACCATAAGCACTACATCTTCAGTACTCTGAGCACAGATTGACTGAGCACAGCTGATGAAGGGATTTACCCAGTTGAATGACAAACCTGGTGGGAATCAAGAAATAAAGAAATTTTTAAAAACCCTGCTTATGAAAAAATGACACTTTAAAATGAGAGTTACGCATGTCGTTTTCATTGAAGACATCTATGCATAATGTTTCTCAAGATGCTCTTGTAAAAAAAAAAAAAAAAAAAAAGAGGGAAATGCGAGTAGCATTTTGAAACAACGTACAAACCAGTTAAACGTCCCAGAGGGGAAGTTGCAAGGGCAGACCACTGAAATAAGGCTTTCTGCCTCGGCTCTCTGTTGCTCGGTGTCTTGTGACATTCTGACCTTGTGCTGAAATCTCCCGCTTCCTCCCTCTGCACAGTGTGGGGGCTTCTGTGGGCTGTTCGCTGGGAGCTGCAGGTCCAAGCTGACGGTAGGTGAACGATCCCTTCCAGAGCCACTGCCTGCAGCGGCGTGGCTGTTGCTACGGGATACTGCTCGTCAAATGTTGCCCGGTTTGACGCGGAAGACTGGCAAACCTCACCCCATTTCTGTACCCGTTCTGCTCTTTCCTCACTCACAGAACCGCTCCAGGCTCCCTCCCTGTCTTTCAAATCGCCCCCGGACGGCAGTGACATTCAGCTGTTCTCGCAGATGACCCTGTTGTGCACCCCCCCATACGGAGCCCACTATCCCATGGTCGTAAGTCTGGGAAGGGACATCCAGCCCCGCGTGGAGGAGGTTACATACTCTCTCCGCTCGTTCTCCTCTGTCCTGTTTTACCTGCAAGCCTCGGCGAAAAACGAAGGCACCTTTGTCTGCTGGTACAAAATCAGCCGGACCGGAGAGGTGTCTGCGTCCAGCAAACCCCTCAACATAACCATCTGTGAGTGAATCGCACACAACAAGACAGAAAACACACACATCTATGTGCTTTCTCGAGTCTCAGCCTTTCTGAAGGGCTGGTACTAGTTATTAACTGAGATCCATTTGTTACCAGAGTCACAAAGCATGCTGTGCTATTATGACAACATGGAAAAGTAATTATTTAAAAAAATTACATTTAATGTGCTTTGATTTTTTCCAAGCTCAGTTATTATTTAATGTGTTTGTTGCTGTGGAACAAAATTGCCATGGAAATTTCAAATATTTTTAAATTCAATTAATTTCTTATTTAATTACATAATCTTTACCAAATACCAACCATTTATGGTATCAGCTTAAGACCATTTCCTAAAACCATATACCAACAGCTACCAATTTTGAAATAGGATTTCACAGAAGAGAGAGATGTGCTCTGGCTTGCACACACTTCTTTCAAAAATGCAGTTGTTGTGCAAGTTTATTATATACTGACCTCAGTAGAAAAGGCATGCAATTTCCAATCCATTTAAATAAAGATTGCTTTTGCGGAATAAAAAGGTCGCAGAGCTATTGCAAGTCTGGCTTATGTAAGCTGCTCTGGATAAGAGTGTCTGCAAATGACACTAGTGTGATGTTAACTGCACAGTGTGATGCTGGTATAGTTGCATTTCTACATTTTTGCCACTAGAGAGAAGTAAAGTAAAGCATGGTGGCATGAATTTTTTTGTTGAGGACCAGGACATCTCAGTTTGGATTGACAAAAAAACTCTTAAAAAAAATTCTTTTAGCTGTATGGTCTCTGTCTTGAATTCAGATAACATGGACTGTCAGTGGCATTTTGCAAAGGAGTTCATTTTCTAGATCTAGATAAACCTCACCGTCTGAAGGGGGGGCAGCAGTGAGATGTAGGGGTCACTGCTGTCATATCTCTGGGTAAGCCCAATTGCCTCTGGAAACATCCATCTGTTACATTACATTACTATCACTTAGCAGACACCCTTATCCAGGGCGACTTACATAGGTGACAGTTTTTACACGCTATGCATTTTACTGAAGCAGTGCTGGGATATGTTCCTTGCTCAAGGGTACAACAGCAGTGCCCCAGCGGGGAATCGAACCAGCAACCTTTCGGTTGCCAGCCCCACTCCTTACCACTATGCTACACTGCCGCGAACTGTATATAAAGATAACATGTAAAAACTGTAAGCTAAGCCGCTCTGGAAAACATGAAAAACATGCTCCGATTGGACAGAGTCCGCTATGAATTCTGCTGCTTTTCTCTCTCTCTCTCCCCCAGCCTCTCTTCCCCCTCCGATAGCTTCAGTGCACCCTTTCTTCATTCCTATCGGAGGAAACTACACAGTATACTGCGAGGCACCCGGAAAGTTCTTCAACTTCACCCTCAGTCTGTATGTCCGAGACCTGCTGGGCCCAGAGGCCAAAGGCCCCCCGGAGCTGCTGGGCTCTGTCACTCTGGAGGACAACACCAGACTCCTCCAGGCCGCCAGCAAGAAGATGGACGCCAAGGCCATGCTGGAGTACCTGTGCAAGATGGAGCTCACCTACAACCAGCGCCTGTATCGGTCTCCCTTCTCCTCCTCCGCCTTGGCCAGCGTAGGTCAGTCCTCAGTCCAACCGCCTGTTACAAACAGCATTGTGTTTCCAGAGGTGTTTCATTTCAAAAGCAAAGAAAAAAAGTGCTGAAAGCTAGTTATGCGAAGAGGTGGTGCCGGCTCTAGTTCTGGACTGATACGGCTTTGGGAGTCGTGGCAACTTTCCGCTTTAAACAGGATTGTGCCACACTGAGTCAGCTCTGACATGGCAGATACAAGCAGATGCTGCCCCCTAGAGGCAGTCCATCCAGTTTCCTGTAGCATGCGTTTCAGTGCGAGGTGCCATTTTGGCTCTAATGCTTCAGTAAAATGTCTCATTCTCTGTGTGTGCAATATCGTAGAGGAGGACTGTGGCTGTGTGGATTGAGCTGGCAAAGCACATCACTCTGTAGTGAAGCTATACTTCACATGCTCCCTTGGTAGAATTCTGATTCTCCTCATCAGATCCCATGTGGAGATTTCTGTGTGTGTGTGTGTGAGTTTGTGTTTATATGTGTATCTTGCCACAACTGAATATGCAAGACGAGAAGCACACCATTGTGCTGAGAGAAAGACCAAGACCGCCCGCGGAGATCCTGTCGGACTGCTGCATCATGGGTCTGGTGCTGTCCTGCGTTCTCCCCCACAGAGGAGGCCCCGGTGCGCCTGGTCTCCCAGTTCTCGGGCACGCGCTGCGGGGGGCGGCTGGAGGTGTTCGCGCGGAACGCCTGGTCCGTCGTCTGCCAGGGGGCGAACACGGACACTCTGAACCAGGCGCTGGCGCGAGTGGTGTGCAGGCAGATGGGCTGCGGAGACGTGGCCGTCCAAAGCGTGCTGACCTTCTCCGACCCCCGGCCGGGCACCGTGTTCGTGGGGCCAGTGGAGTGCAGCGGGGAGGAAGCCCAGCTCCGGGACTGCCGCGTCACTAACGTCAGGGACTCCTGCCCGGGAGGAAAGCAGCCGGAGATCGTCTGCACAGGTGAGGGGCACGGCGAGGCGGCCCGCCTTCAGAAACCTCAGAGGAGGCTCAGATGAAGCCAGAGAGCTGACCGATCGCTGTGCGGCGGGTATCACCTGCCTTCAAATTTCCACCATTTATTTTCTTCATATAACGTAGTGTGAACTCTTCCACTACATGACTATATATATTATTAACTCAGTCCAAGGTGCTGAGCCAGGATTTACTGAGTCAATCTTACCAACAGCTAATCAATGCAATGTCTTATTAACACCTTAATTTACTGCGAAATTCAAATATTGAATTCAAGAGGTTTTGTTCAAAGAAAAAAAAGTTATCTTTACTGGAGACTCAGGAAACCAAACCAGGCTTGGTACAAGAGTTCACACACTAAATATGGCAATTCAAGACTGGGCAGAGACATGAACAAAGGGCAGGGCTTAAGTAACAGCGAAAACAGGTGAAACCAATAACTAATTAATGCAGTTGAAAGACCTTAACTGAAAGAGACATGGAACACTGGAAGTGATGAAGCCATCTAGTGGCCATCCTGGGAAGCAGCAGCCCTGACAAGCTGAGTTTTACTGTCTGTTCTCTCTCTCTCTCTCTCTCTCTCTCTCTCTCTCATTTGCCGCCGCAGATTTTCCTGCAGTTCCAGAGCTCTCGGTCCAGGGTTACGGTCGTGTCTCCAGTATTTATGTCCATGAAAAAAGCCCGTTAGTGCTGTCCTGTATGGTGACTGAGCAGTGGATGGTCGATAATGGTGTGAGGGTACAGTTGCCTGAGTTCCTCAAACCTCCTTCTCTCATAATACATGTGGCACCTAAGAGGTTAATTCATGATTGTCTTAGGTATCAGGTTTCATCCGAGTTGGGGGTGGGTCGTTGTTTTTAGTACCAGTGCATTGTACCTGTAAAGCTAATGTTTAATTCAAATTTACTGTTCAATTCAACAAACAGCAAGAAGTAAACATTTATTTACAGCTTTCTCTGTCTAGTGCTAACAGAAAGAGAAGGTCTTGATTGAATTGGTGACATGTCCAATCTATCTGTCATGTTCCCTCACTCCTCTGCCCTTGATAATATTTAAACCCCATAACAATGACGAGTGGTCATACCCAACAGAGCTTTCCAAACTGAAACACATCAACAGTAACGCAAAGTGACAGTCTTTAATATGATGTAAGTGTAAAAGTTCCTTCCAGGAAGCAGCTCTTGTTCTTTTAGTGTAGAACAAGAGCAAGCTAAGTCTACATGTTGCATCCTGTAATAATCATTAGCAACACAGTTGTGGCACCGTGAGTCATATTAAAACCAGGCCAGACTGGTGCACTCACAGAGCTGTGAGGTTTGTGCGAAAGACTGACTTGTGCGGGAAGAGAGCTCTGAACGGCTCGCTGACACTATGGAAAAAAAATGCCGTTTGCACAGGAGCCAGGGGTAAGTTAGACTCGGCTGTGATGTAAAGACCCAGGCTGGTCTTGCAGGACGGGTGCAGCAGAACATCAGTAGAGACAGCAGGGGTCACAGGCACCTCACGAACACCCCTGAGATCTGCCAGGGCATTGACAGAGAAGCACTGCAGAATCACTAAAACTGTAAAGAAAACAGCTTGATAATGACATGAAAAAAGCAACGAAACTGGGCCCAGAAAAGCTAGCAGCATTGTTTATTGAGTGTGTTTACATTACATTATTGGCATTTAGCAGACACTCTTCTCTGGAGCGACTTACATTGGTGGCAACTTTTTACAATGTTATCCATTCATACAGCTTTACATTTACTGAGGCAATTGTGGGTTAAGTACCTTGCCCAAGGGTACAACAGCAGTGCCAACAGCAGTGGGGAATTGAACTGGCAACCTTTCGGTTATGAGTCGTGCTCCTTAACCACTAAGCTACACTGCCACTGTGTTTATTCTCCCATCAGGCTCACGGCAGCGAACGCATGCTCTTTCTTGTGCTGCTGCCTTTCGCAAGAAAGCCCAATCAAGCTGTTTTTTTTTTTTTTTTTTTTTTTTTGCATCATCGCAGGCGGAGATACACATACAGGACGTGACCAGTCAGAGGACCTTCACCTACTCGACGGTGTCGGCCGGCGAGGCCGTGACGGCCGAGCTGAGTCCGCCGGTGAGGCCCGGGGAGTACGCCTGCTCTGCGATGTTCCGCGGGTTCAACCTCTACGTGGAGTCCAGCCTGAGCAACCGCCTGACCGTCACCACTGGGAGTGGGTGCTTCTCCACACTTCTCCGCTGCTACATTATTCGATTACGCTGCATTATTAGACAGTACTACGCTACAGTATTGCCATTTAGCAGACGGTCTCATCCAGAGCGACTTGCGTAGGCTGCGGTTTTACCCATGTGTAGAGCTGGACATTTACTGAGGCAATTGTGGGTTTCCACACTGTGGAACCCAAATGGTTATAGACTGGTTAAGACTCCTTTACATTACATTGCGTTATTGTCATTTAGCAGACACTCTTGTCCAGAGCGACTTACATTGCGTACAGTTTTATATGTTATCCATTCATACACCTGGATATTTACTGAGGCCATTGTGGATTAAGTTCCTTGGCCAAGGGTACAACAGCAGTAGCCCCAGCGAGGAATTGAACTAGTGAATTTTTGGTTACAAGCCCTGCTCCTTAACACTACACCAGACTATACTACACTGCTGCCGTTTTCATCCTTTTGGAAAAAACAGCAGGTAAGAGTTAGGCAGGAGTAGAGAAAAGAGCATGAGGTTTAAACTGTATCAAGTCTGGGAAAGACAGGGTATTACTCCCAATGCACTACTATGCCAAGAGTTACCAAGTCTTTTAGCATAGCGGATATTGTCAGTCTTGCCTGTACGTAATGTAATGTACCATTACATTACATCACACAAACTGAATATCAGGTAACACATGGCGAGAAAAGAATGATCTTTCATCTATCTCCCTCTCCCTCTCTCTCTCTGTCTCTTTCTCCCCCTCCCTCTCTCTCTCTATCCCCCTCCTCCCTCTCTCTCTCTCTCCCTCTCCCTCTCTCTCTCCCTCCCTCTCTCCCCCTCCTCCCTCTCTCTCTCTCCCTCCCTCTCTCTTTCTCCCTCCCTCTCTCTCTCTCTCTCTCTCTCCCTCCCTCTCTCTTTCCCCCTCCCGCTCCCTCTCTCTCTCTCCCTCCCTCTCTCTCTCTCTCCCTCTCTCTCCCTCCCTCTCTTTCTCCCCCCTCTCCCTCCCTCTCTCTTTCTCCCCCTCCCTCTCTCTCTCTCCCTCCCTCTCTCTCTCTCTCCCCCTCCTCCCTCTCTCTCTCTCTCTCCCTCCCTCTCTCCCCCTCCTCCCTCTCTTTCTCCCCACAGCCTGGATGCCACCGAGTCCTGGAGTCATAGTCGGTGCTCTGCTCACAGCTCTGATTGGAGCTGGGATGCTGCTGTATATGTGCTTCTGTCGTCCAAGCAAAGAGAGCACGCAGACTCCTATACAGGAAAATACAGACAACCCCATAACTACCCCAGGGGCAAAGGCAGAGAACCCTGTGTTCATCCAACAAGAATAACACATATCGGAATCTATTGTGCCATTTAATGTAATAAATAATTTACAGTATGTTAAAATAATATACTATGGTGCTTTTCAGTCGATGAATTCAATACCCTTTTCAGCCACTTGGAGGTGTAATATATATATTTTTTTTTTCTAAGAAGGCATTATTGAATCTGTGTTAGATGGAACTTCTGTGTGTTTGTCATGACTGCACTAAAAAGTGCAAATGGTTGAAAGTGATATAACATTCAATTTGAATAAAGATATAAAACAGACATGGAGTCTAAAATTAAAGGCATTTTTCCATATCAGCTTCATGCGAGTACACTTTGAAAAGTAAAAGCCTAATTGCAGATTTTACATAAATGTTTAATTTGTATCTACTACACATTGTGGAACCCAAATGGTTATAGACTGGTTAAGACTCCTTTACATTACATTATTGTCATTTAGCAGACACTCTTATCCAG
Organism: Megalops atlanticus; assembly: GCA_019176425.1. Taxonomy (NCBI): domain Eukaryota; kingdom Metazoa; phylum Chordata; class Actinopteri; order Elopiformes; family Megalopidae; genus Megalops; species Megalops atlanticus. The sequence continues at coordinate 38,858,587 of CM032879.1, read as the reverse complement.
AACAATTTTTTGCAACATTGCATACAGTTTTACATTATCCATTCATACATCTGCATATTTACTGAGGTCATTGTGGATTAAGTACCTTGCCCAACGGTACAGCAGCAGTGCCCCAGCAAGGAATCAAACCAGCAACCTTTGGGTTACAAGCCCTGCTCCTAACAACTACGCCACACTGCTACCTACAGGATGAAGGGAGAGACATGGGTAATCAGTGTTAGAAGGAAGAGGTGGTGTCAAAGTTTTTAGGAGAAACACACATGGTAATCTATTTAAAATGAAGTTCATTCCCTTAACCACAACAGCACACTGCTTCCCCATTCACAATGTGTGAGTACAAATGTCTGAGAAGCACCCCATACAAAACAATATATATTTAAAATAAACTTTTGAGAATATACTTTATAGTCAAATCAACATATTGTTATGGAAATGTTATGTAATGTAAATGTAATGTTATGTACATATGTAAATGATTTGCATCAATATATTTTAATTGTATTTGCAGTGTATTCTTGGGTTGAATAACATGTATCTCAATTGTAACACAGTGAGAGGCTGAGCCTCAAAGTGCCAACACAAGCACCTGTGTGTTAAATTCACAACCCCGTAGCAAATATGGCTCCCACAGTGCAAACACTGGGTGTTTAATGGAAAAAAAGGAGAACAAAAATCTGTCATACAAGTCCAACAAGGGGAATCCAAAAGGCAGGTCCAGTCCAAACACAGGTAAAAACACAGTCCAGGTTCTCCTACAGACAAGGTCAGACACTAATGTAGATTCTGTTTTGCAATTCCGCTGCTCGCAACAGCAAATCCTCCTCACTCCCACACCTGGCACAGATAGGAGAGCTCTCTTTGATCTGGCGCTGACGAACCTAAACACCTGTCAGGTGTGTCCGCTGGGAGGCCATGGTGTGAACTTGGAGAAGGTGTGCAGCCACTGGTGGGGGAAGTGTTGGCCCTCAATCTCCTCCCCCCTTGTGTTACACCACATATTACAATATATTTGATTTTGGTAACTGGACGCTTTGAATGCAGTGTTGCATCAGTGTCAAAACCCTAATCACCCACCAAGACACATGACTGCCACCCTGTGGTGGGAGGTCTGTTTGAAACAAATTTGGTGGCAGTTTACCTCAGTGTTTCCCGACCCTACTCCTGGCGGCTCACTGTCCTGCATATCTTCTATCTATCCTTGCTCTACCTACCTGACTGAACTCATCAGTGGCATGTTTGATTAGCTGAGCACACCTGATTTAATCGAGCAGCAAGGACAGATAGAGGATATGCAGGACAGGGTGCCGCCAGGAGTAGGGTTGGGAAACACTGGTTTACCTGATGTCCTTCCGCAAAATCCTTTCCCCGAAGACACCATCGCTCTCCCCTTCATCAAGAGCTTATTTTAGGGCTGGTTCTTGGCCACCTCAGCTTGGTTAGGACTGGAAGTCCTCATAATACTGGGGGGAATGCCTCCTCAGACTCCTGAAATGAGAGCTTAAGTGCCTTAGCTTAGCTGCAAAGGCACACCGCAGCCCTGCTTAGTTAATCCATATGTGCAGTGGTCCCTTTAGGGATGAGAAAGTTGCACTCATTGTTCAATAATAATTCATACAGGGGTTTGCTGGCTGAATTAGTTTCCAGCTACAGGGCAGGCTTTTGTTTGAGGAAAGATGTTCTTGTGCAACAGGAGAGGAATTTTAAAAAATCAGAAATTTTTATCACAGATTCTTAAGGAAAGGGGTGTGGTCGACTTCACCAATATTGATGTTTCGGTTTTTGTCATCAAACAAATTTTGTCAAAGCAAATTTTGTATCATGATAAATTATTATTTTTCTTCAAAAAGAACAGGACCTTGTGTAGCATTCTTGAATGAGAAAAAGCATGTTTATCCTGGTGAAGCCACATGATGTATACCTCCAGACCAGCTCTCCACACACAATACAATGTCTCTTTTGTGCTCAGTGACAGCAGCAAGGAAGCACTCTGTTCAGACACACCCTTCTCACACAATTTTGAGTTAGGAGAGACATACATTTACAGTTTTGAGCTTTACCATCAGGTTTTTTTTTTTTTAAATTTTCCCCCTTTTCACCCTGTTTGGAACTGCCAAACATTAGGCTTGTCTCACAGTGGCAGCCTCTAAGGAGAAATGCAGTTTGCGGTGAGTGCAATCCTGCAAGATCCATGCACCTGGTGGGAGGACCCTGGCCTGACCTTCACACGTCCTCAATTAAAATTCATTATTTTTGAAACAAATTCTCTGTGTAATGCTATTAAGGCCGAAGTATGGCATTTAAACTTTTCAATCAGAAAGAAACATCGAACATGTATGTTTTTCTCTTTTGTAAGATGTTTATTTGTTCCTGTTGAGTCAGGGGTGTGAATAAACGCAGAAGGCACTGGAGTTATGAACTACTGTTTAAGGTGAGCAATGTAAAGCAGGTTTCAACAGATGCCCATGGATGTCTCAGTGACAGAGATGAATTGTTCCTCTCCATTCACCACACCTTGGTGTCATTGTTAAGCTGCTCTCTTAGATGTAATCCTTACATAAATAATTGCATTTCAGAGCCTAGAAGAGGCTCTGCTGACAGACAGGACAGCTCCAGTAGCGAATATGAATGGTCTATTCTTTCTGATACATACCTTAATTTCTCAAGTGCTTATGCGTTAGATCACCAAAATCATAGTTAAATCCACATTTTCTTTTGTTTTTGAGGATGAGCCAATGAAATTTTGTTGTGAGTGAATTTAGGAAATGTCATGGATTCGAGTATGTATTTAATTAACAAAAAACTTGTGTCGTTGCATTTAGTTTGGTCAAACCTTTTGAAAGTAAAACAAAAACAACATGATGATGTTTTTTCAATGTAGCATACTTCATGCTATCTCATTTGAACCTGTGTTTGTCCACACGGATATATGCTTCATAGTTTCAGATTTATATCTGCTAGTTACTGATTGTGAATCCTGATGCTGATCAGCCATTCTCCCTTTCTCTTTCTCCTTCTACTATTCCAACAGCCTATTTATTGTGTTGTAAATGAATTAATATCTGTCCACATGTATTTCAGCTGAAATCTACATGGAAAACAAAGTGGAAGTGAATGAAAGACAAGAACGAAAGAGCGTAGGATTGTTGAACTCAGATTTATTCAATTTTTTTTTGGGTGTTACAAAATCAATTGCTCTTACTGAATCTGGTCACAACAGCCTTTTTACTTTTTTGTATCAAGTGAAAAAAACCAAACCAGAAGAAAACCATTTCTGATCCTCCCTGGTGAACCAATATTCCCTGAGACAGAAGGGAAAGAGCAAGGCCACAGGCATCACAGAGCTACTGCAATATACAATATATTTTCAATTATATAATGTATACATACTGCAGTACAGCCCTTGTCCTTAGTGGAGGCAGCACATCTTAGCTGCATACTGAAAAAAGCTACTCTTTTTTCCGGTCTGGTTGTCAGGAGAAACACTGCATTTTTTTTTTTGCAACCAAGAGAATGAGAAACCAAGCATGCATCCACTGTCATTCTGCCTTCTGAGCACGTGGGACACAAATCCACCCACTTTCATAGACAGGCTCTGCTTGTGTTTCTGCAAGGGGTGAGTCTGCACTGACTGTTCCATGACCGTAAGAGTGAGGCCCTCCGTGGGGCTGTGTTTTCACACAACACAAAGGCAGTCTGTCGCACACAGGAGGGAACCGAATTGTTCTCTTTTAGGTTGGTTTTTTCACCGTTTCAAAATCGCTCTCTTCTTCACTCTTTTTTTTTTTTTGCTTTTGATAGATAGCTGAAGGAAGAGGGGGGGTAACTGAATGTAAAGAGATGTCCTGTAATATTATGTTTTTAAACATGTAAGAACGAAGGGGCGGAGGCATCCATAGATCCGGAACACTAAGCAGAGAGGGGCTGGGACAGACAGGGGCAGTGTTCTAGCCCAAAACCGTGGTTCGATTGCTTTCAGGGAATATTCCAGACTCCGAATAAAGGGAAACCTTACCGCTGATGCTGTTCCCTGCACTTATTGGCTGGCTGAATCACTCAGCTGTTGTGGGCTTTAAGCTCCACAGTGGCTATAACCAGATAAAAATGTAATGGAAGAAGTTTGCTCTTCCGGGAACTGAGTGGAGTTGGTAAACTGTAAAGGGATTGGGATGATACCTGCTGCCACCCCCCCCTCCCCCTCAGAGAATGTTCTGGATCGATGGATGCTCACGTTAACCAGTAGCTCTCTTTATGCTTAGGGATGAGTATCTGTAGGTAGGCAGTTAGGTCAGAAACGACGCAGAAGGGGAGGATGGCCTCCGCTTTAGTAGCGTCTGCTGCTGGAGGTCACTGTGGAGGTCTTGGTGATGGTGGCGCCCCCGCCGTAGCTGCCCCCGCCCAGAGACAGGCCGCTGCTGCCGCCTCCCAGGCTGTACCCGCCGCTGTATCCACCTCCGTATCCACCGCTGAAGCCACCGGCGCTCTCCAGGCCGGAGAAGCCTGCGGAGGCAGAAGGCAATCAGCCCAGTGTGACGGCTATTACAGACACGCCCCCCTTCCTTCACAACTCCCCGTCCCGATGAAGAGAGATCTGGCAACAACGGGTGAATCCTACAGCCCTGCGGCGAATAAACTCAATCTGCATCATCGCATTATTTTTTTTCCTCATATCTGATCCGAGCGTTACAGTAGAGATCTTGAAAAGGGAACCCTTTTGCTACATTGTATTAAATTAATTAAATGGATTATTAATTCATTTAATTCGTTCATTCATTCATTCATTCATCCATTCAGCAGCGTGAGTATGAATGATTCTGGTATCGCTTTATTTAGCATGCTACTGTTTCCCAGCGAAGGTCCTTGCTAACACAGTATGCTGGGTCATCCAACTTGTAGGGAGTTGAGGAGAAAGTGACTGATTACTCACCGCTGGAGGTCTGCTGCACATGGATCTTTGTGGCTCCACCACCAGCAGACAGCCTGTGGAGAGATGTCAACAGCACCTTCAGAGCGTGAACCGGAGTGTGTGCGGCATGCTAGCAAATGGGAGCATTCAGAAAAATTGCAAGGCAATTATCTTTTGTCCAAATAACGCTGCACTGACGAAGCAGACAGCTCGTCAGGAGAGCAAGGCGGCTGTGCTTTGGGCTGAACTGGAGCTAGAACATGCCATCTCTTCTTTACCAGGGTAGTTTTAGCATGTCTGCACAATTCCTCCCCGAAATCCTCGCTCACCTGCTCTCCTCTCCCTCCAGCAGCTTCCTGTAGGTGGCGATCTCGATGTCCAGGGCCAGCTTGACGTTCATCAGCTCCTGGTACTCACGCACCTGGCGGGCCATGTCCTGCTTGGCCCTCTGCAGGGCCTCCTCCAGGTCCTTGATGCGGTCCTTGGCGTCCTTCACTGCCCTCTCCCCGCGCTCCTCCGCCTCGGCGATCTGCGTCTCCAGGTTGGCACGCTAGAGAGAGAGAGAGAGAGAAAGGGGGGGCGAATTGAGCGCACCGTGCCTGTGAGCTGTACGCATTTGGCAAAGGGGATATACGCTTTTGAGATGTGTGGTGGAATGTTTTAGTTTGATTGGAGTATCCTTTTATTTGTGGTAGCTCAGTGCAGGGGGGCGGCAGTGGAGGATAGTGGTAAGGAACAGGGCTCTTAACCAAAAGGTCACTGGTTCAGAACATTGCTGGGGTGCTGCCACCATAACTTTGGGCAAGGTACTCAACCCAGAATCGCCTCACTAAATATCCAGCTGTATAAGTGGATGACATGTAAAACTTGTAACCTATGTCACTTGCTCTGGATAAGAGCATCTGCTAAATGACAATAATGTAATGGAATGTAAACTCATTCCCGAGCACATCCTAGCTTTCTGTCTTAGCAGTAACTGACCTCGCAATGGTAACTGAGCCATTCAAACTTTTCATAACGTAGGCATGAATGATGATTTCACCAGCCTCCCTCGCATTGCATTAGCCTGGTCTGAACCTGTTGCTCATTCAACTTGAAAAGGTAAACTTGTCTTGTCTTGTGCTGGAAGTCTGCTACATGAATCTTATGTAATGTAATGTAATGTAATGCATTGTGCATTGCCAGGCGTAACGCCTGCCGGGAGCTGCTTGCGAAGCGGCCCGTGCCGCGTAACGTGCTGGCTGGGACGCCGAAGCGGGCCGTCTCACCTGCGACTTGACGGCGTCGATCTCGTTCTGCAGGCGGGTGATCATGCGGTGCAGCTCGGCGATCTCAGCCTTGGTGGCGCGGAGGTCGTCTCCGCTCCGCCCGGCGGTGGTCTGCATCTCCTCAAACTGAAAGGACGGGAGGAACGGAGGGAGTCAAAGCGACGTTCAAAAACTGCCCATCCTCCCATCAGAGGAGCTGCAAAAAAAACCCCACGATCTCTCATTCTCGAATCACGCCTACCTTCTGCTGGTACCAGGACTCGGCCTCGGCGCGGCTGCGGTTGGCGATGTCCTCGTACTGGGCGCGCACTTCGGCCACGATGGCGTCCATGTCCAGGTTGCGGCTGTTGTCCATCTCCACGATCACGGAGGTGTCCTTGATCTGGGCCTGCAGCTCACGCAGCTCCTGAAAGCGGGGGACGAGGCCTTGAGGTTTCTTTCACCTTTGTTCTCGCATTGATCACCCATCACCCAAAATTTTAAAAGATGCTACTGCGATATTGCCGCATTTTTATTCAGACTAAATACTTCAACTGTTACTGAATTTGAAGTTAAAGACAGGGACTTTTAAACCTGGTCGATTTTGAAGGTAAGTGAGAGGATCTTACCGCTTCGTAGACGGCCCTGAGGAAGTTGATCTCATCCTGAAGAGCATCAACCTTTGCCTCAAGCTCCACCTTGTTCATGTAGGCGGCATCAACATCCTGAGGGAGAGAGAGTGAAGAGTGTGAGCTCACTGTTGTCTGTCTGAGACTGATTTTTGAATTTGTGGTGCACAGCAGCAGCTGTTAAAGGAGAAGCTTTGCTTGATGCGGTGTCTCACCTTCTTGAGGAGCACAAAGTCGTTCTCCGCAGCCGCACGCTTGTTGATCTCATCCTCGTACCTGAGGAGGAAAGAGGCACAGTTTAGACCTTTGACTTGAGGATTCGGGGGAAAATAAAGCGCTCAACAGCGCTCACAACAAGGGCGGAACAGCACAAGAAATTGTCTCACACTTCCCAGAAACATTTGAGGGACGTGAAAGAGCACTGAAGGAAGCACGATCGGACACTCACTTGTTCTTGAAGTCCTCCACCAGGCCCTGCATGTTCCTCAGCTCTCCCTCCAGCTTGACCTTCTCGTTGCCCAGGTTGTCGAGCTGTCTGCGCAGGTTGGCGATATAGGCCTCGAACATGGAGTCGATGTTGGAGCCGGTGGTGGTCTGGTCCTGGAGGAGGCTCCACTTGGTCTCCAGCATCTTGTTCTGCTGCTCCAGGTAACGCACCTGTGGGAGAAAGGGTGCATTTTTGGAGAAATGTCAGCAGGTTTGCATTTGGTGTGAAGCTTGCAATGGCTGGCACCAAGTCATGGAAGAGAAACAGTGAATATCCTCTAGTCATCAGGGTCTATCCTTACAACAACAACGTCAAGGAAAAAAAAAATCTGTGCTTAATGTTCGCGTTTTTGCACGTGAAACAATATTTTCTTCATGGAGATCAGGATCATGCTGGATATAACATGGGTGTGGCCACACCCTCCGCTTAGGGGTTGACCTGCTCGTATCCACACCCTGTGGGTGGTTGACTTTACAAGACTGTCTCAGGAGGGGGTGCATGACTCATTGCATCAGAGGTGTTTTAGAATAGAAATCTTTCAGGGTGATCTTGAATGAGGTCTCACTTAAAGTATGAAAAGATACTACTAACACGTTACTTTTACACCACAAGCTTTTCTGAAAAAAAAATCCTCTCATTCAGTACACATGGGCAGGGTTTAGACAACTCCCGTGTACACTTGAGTACACATACAGTACTGAATGTACTTGCTGGGACTTGCCACGCCCAAACTAGTCTTTTTTTATAGCCTGTGACAAGTCCTAACAACGGTCAATTGTTTTTGCTTTTTTGCCTTCCGGCAGTTGAGACCTTCATGAACAAACGTGTCTGGTCAATACTGTAATCTAGAGATTAAAAGGAAGTATTTGTCTGGTTCATCATTAAAATGCAATCAGACTCCCTCTTTCAAAGCTGTCTGCATAAAACCTTGTGTTAAAATCTAAAGGTTTTTTTTTTTATCCAAATCCCAGCTCCAGAGCAAAGCTTTGTTACGAATGACACACTGCAAATCATTCATTATAAGCAGCAAACAGCCCATTCATTTATTCCACCTCGCGCTGCAAAGGTGTGGTTCACCTGCACAGGGCAGCAGAGTGTGCAGAGTGCTAGGGAGGTGTGGCAGCAGTTTTAGTACCTTGCCTTACCAGGTCTTTATCATTTTTTTTTTGCTGCAAATCATGGGTGTTTCTTGTTTACTTTAGAGTCCGCAAGGAAAAAAAAAGAGGCAGGAATGACTGCATGTCTGTCCCCACCCCCCCAGAGGAGTCACAGCAGCTCGGACACCGGCCGCAGAAACCGCGCCGGGCGTGGCAGGTGACTGACAGTCGGACTTTGGACCGTGCTCCAGCCCACAGACGGGCGCGCGTCCCTGGCTTTTGCAGCCGAAATCTGGTGAGCCCGTACCGACCGGGAACGGGTGATAAGCAGATCCGCACCTTTGTTTAAACAGCGGCGGGCGGTCATAGGATCTGCTAAGGGGCTGGGTTCTACCACGCTCACCTCTCCTGACCCAGAACCCAGAGACAAGGGCGAGGTGTTTAGCCCATGAATGGAAACCGGCTGTAACCGGAGAGGCTTTCACGTAACGCAATGCTCTGTTGCGGTAGCCGTTTCCTGCGCCTCCGACTGCAGTTACAGCAGGAAAGCAACGGAGAGAGATAAGAAACTCTCTTCCCCTCTTCTCTACAGTGTACTCTGCACACTCTATTACATTAGGGTCAAATGGGGTCAGATTGCATCGATTTCAAAGTGTAGAAAAAGTTCAAAGGGGGGGTGTATCTCCAGTAACGAAAAAACAACATAATCAAACTCATATGAACTGAAGACCAAATGACTAATCAACACCCTATTCTGTGTCCTGTTTGTGACTCAGTCAACACGTGGAAGTTCTGATAACTCTACTTTTGGATCACCAGCTTGTGTTATTGGAAAGATACATCCCCTGCTTCTGCATGACCGCCGCCTGCAGCCTAACACACTGTTAACCACAGTTAACAAACGCACATTAGCGTTCTGTCTCGACCCGTTCACCTGTAGTGTTCACTCGCTTGCGCCGCAGGCACAGGAGTTCTGCTGCTTTAGAAGACGACTCACCTTATCGATGAAGGAGGCGAAGCGGTTGTTGAGGGTCTTGATCTGCTCCTTCTCCTGGGTCCGGACGACCTGGATGTTGGGGTCGATCTCCAGGTTGAGGGGTGCCAGCAGGCTCTGGTTGACGGTCACAGCGGTGATGGGGGCCACGAAGGGGCCACCGCCAAATCCGGCACCGGCACCGGCACCGGCGCCGAAACCGGCGCCGTAACCAGCACCACCACCAAAACCAGCGCTGTAACCTGCGCCGAAGCCACCACCACCGGCAGCAACTCCAGAGCGCCGGATGGAGACGTTGCTCAACCGGGCGGACCCGAGGGGCGCGGCGATGGCCGACTGGCTGCTGTAGGACCTCCTGATGCTGCCTCCTCCGCTGGCGATTCCGCCGCCGAATCCGCCCATGCCCCCTGCGCTGCTACCCCTGCTGCTGTAACTGTAGTTGTAGCTGGTCTTGCTCATGGTGCTGCCGTGTGCTGTCCTTTTTTGGGGGCAAAACTAAGAACGTAAAGGTGTGGGGAGAAGAAGGAAAGAGAGCGAGCGAGATCGAAGTAAACCAGAGAGACTGGACCGGGAGGAGTGAGCCGGTTCACAAAGGAGAGTCAGATCCCTCTGTGTGACTCTGCTGAGGACGGCCGCTTTAAATCCCTGCTCCTGACCGGGGGGCGGGGCCTTACCTCTGCCTTTGGGCCACGCCTACCGCAACACCTGCGCCGCTCTCCACTCTCACTCTCCGGCCCCTCCCACGGCAGGTACTCGCTCCTGCCGGCGGGACCGTCCTGTCGGACAGGTACAGAGAGAGGGTGAAAGCTAAGCGGCAGCGGCACTTCCAGGTGCAGGGCTTGCCTGGGGGAAAGGTGGGGGGGGAGGGATTTGCAGTTAACCTTTGAAAGCTTTCTTCTCTCACTTCCCACACTCATGTATTGTGTAGTCCCCTACACCTTTTACAATGCAATTGGCTATGACAGGGGCATGGAATATATCATTGAAAGTACTCAAGTACAATGAATGGGACTCCCTGCAGTAATACCCTACGACAGCAACAAGCCATTCATAGATAATTTTGCCCACTTTAAAAAAATAAGTAAAAGCAAATTGTTTCTTTAAAACTTTTTTTTTTTTAAAGGTTTTCATTTGGCATTGTCATTTTATCAGATTCATTCAACCCTAAACATGTTCTGCACCCTTATCAATGGGGCAAAGGTCAAAGAGGGATTCTCTTGTACCTGTAAATGCACAACTGTTGCAAAGTTCACCTGTGATACTACCATTCACTATTGTGTGAATAATGGTGACAGTGTCATTTTTTTAAATCCCCTTCAAAACACACAGGCACAAGTACGCAGAGGTAACGAATGTATTCCTCATGCTTTCATTCATGTGGTTTCAGTTATTGTGTCTTGAGCGGCTTGCAGGGCAAGGATTGCTGCACTGTGAAATTGTTCGTTGAATCTTATTTTGCGTCACACATGACATTCAGACATTGCAGCTTGCAGTAAACAGTTGTCCTGTAATAGGGTATGTGCAGGAATATGTGGCCCATAAGGGCTGAGCTGACCACACAGCTCCCACGCATCAGATTAATTTTGCAGCCATTCCGCAGGTCGGGCGTGGAGCTGACAGCAGACACAGATAAGCCTGTGTGGCGGCGAGTTGGGCGGGCTTGTGGTTCTCATTTTTTCGCTGAATGATCTTACATTAATGCCAGTCTGATCGGCCCATGGACAGCAATGACATTGCAGAACAAACAGAGGGTCCAGCATCAAACCGCAAAGGCATCTGATTTAATCAGGGAGGATGCTGTGCAACACGGCGGCCCGAAAGCTCAACCCCCCCGCCCCAAAGGCGGGGTTGAGGGGCAGCGGCCCTGAGGAGGTGTAGTGCAGGGGTCACAGAAACGGGGGTGACCTTAAGAGTGACCCCTGACCCCTCTCCTCTCTGCCGATGCATGCTTTCTCGCGCAAACAGCAAATGTGTGGTGACTGTTGTGCCGTGATATGGCTACACCACACAGCTGGGAGGGGTGCCACACATTAGTGCGGGTTGAGGCAAGTCATCCCCTTTCACTGCCAACCTTGAAAGAGGTGATGTAAATGCAATTCTTTTTTTTATATAAGAAAAAAAAACTGAATGGATGAATCATAGCAGCGCAACAAAGAAAAGAGAAGGAGAGAGACAGATTTGAGAGTGAGAAAAGCTTTTTCTCATGAGAGAGAGAGAGAGAGAGAGAGAGAGAAATATGAAGGAACGCCCTTCTTTATGGAGGAATGTTTTTGGCACCAATAAAATCAGACGGCAGCTCCTTTCTCAGCAGACCTGAGGGCCTGATGACAAGGCCCGCGCAGGAGTACTATTGGAAAAATGCGGCGATGCTGCAATTCGCATCTACAAAATGTGCCCTCAATGGAACACATCAGTGGCGCAATGCAGCCTTTCTCGTTGGGTGACCAGGAGCTCTGAGGGCAAAATGTCTCTGCTCATCTGATTGTCGCAATAAATCAGCGCTAAGCTTTTATGGTGTCTTTGGTCCCAATGTCTTTCGCAGATGTACTAAACCTGTCCTGTAAATACATAAACAATGAAAAATTATGATAAGAAACGCTTTTTATCCAGCAGCTGAATATGTACAATGTAGAGTTATGCGATCTGGAAGGTGGGATCTGCATTATGAAGTCAAATATCCTGCAAAGAAGAGCTATTTTGCATGGGTTGTAGCGTCGTCAACATTAACACTGCAACCAATGTGGTGCAAACTGGTTAGTGGTGACCTCTTGTAGGAAAGTGCAGTCCCATGAAGGACATCTGGGTTACTTCAGGGTGAAGTACTGCACTGCAGGGTGAATGCACTTACTGGAATGTGCCATGTAGGAATGATGGTGATTGAAACGTTGGTTCTGCAACCATTGGACAGCTCAGGAGCCTCCCTGCGTCCGTGTCAGTTATCTCACCACGGGAAACCCATCTCTCCCACACACTCACACACCTCCCCAAACCGGGGCACATTTAATTTCTGACAATCTAAAAGAAGCTTCCGGACCATGGCTGCTGATTGCTGGTGCTGAAACAGAGAAAAGGGAAAAAAAGAAAGATAGTCTTTAACAAAGGAAGAATAAGAGGCAGAACAAAGAGAGGGAGACTGAGAGATGAAAAAAGAGAGAGAGCGAGAGAAAGAAAGTACCCACGGTGAAGGTTCGTCTGGGGACTAGGTGGAGTGCTGTCCTGCAGTCTCTGTGCTGTGTGTGTCACACCTTCTGCTGCCGGGATCTCATGTCATCCCCCGGGCTTAGCTAGTGCACAGGTCACTTTCTGCGATTCCTCCAGGACCACACAGGTTCTGCAGGTTGGGGCAAAGCAAAGGTGACGGGCTTGGCCCCATACTCACAGGTTAGGAATTCAGTCTGGAGGCCCGAGACAGTGTAAACCTTTGGGAGGAAAAGGATTCCCTTGTTGCAGTGAGTGTGATCTGTGCTGGTAGGAGCGGGCACAGCGTGTTGTCATAGTAACCGACCGTGCCAAAACAAGGTGAACTCAGAGCTCTGCGGGTTACATCATGGGAAAACAGGCGTAAAGCAGAAAGTGCACGCAGCGGAGAAAGCTGGTCAGAGAAAGAGGAACAGCGCATAGGAGAGCGTAGCTGCGTTAACCCCCGCAAGGGACGAGGTCTCAAAAGGGCGTAAATACCCCCCAGAAACTACGCACTTCTTGGTGGGACAGAGGGCTGAGAGAAAAGTTACATCTTGCAGAGATGAAAAACAAAGGAGGTGCTGCAAAAACAAACGAAATGAGCTGCCAAAACTTTCTGTCTTCACCTGGTGATTTGCCCAGACAGGTCTGCTGTGAGTGTGTCATACTATGCTTCCTCCTCCCCACCTTATGTGAAAGATTACAAAGGAAAAACATGATTTAAAACATGATTTTTTTTTGTTTTCATTTGGTGCTTTGTCCAGGCAAGCCTGCTTTATGTGGGCCGGGCTTTTTTTGGCCCAATGCACTGCTGCGTACAGGAAAACATCAAAAAGATCAAAACTGGCACAATGAGGAGGTAACTCAGGCAAGTGGGTCAGCACTGTGTGTGTTAGCAGTTAAGCTGGCACTCCCAGTTCTGGCTTGTGGTTGCAAGTTGCCCTGGGGGAAAAAAAAATGAGTCACTTAGAATCACTTCACAACATTACAACTGGATTGTTTGCAGGTACTCTGTATCTGGCACCAGAAGTGAAATGGAATCCAATCACTGCTTCTGCTGTTAATCTTGCCCACGTTTGTTTATACAGAATTGTCACTTGTAGAGAATTTGTTTTTCCTGGCCTCTGAATGCCTCTCTAAACTCCATGTACTCAATTATGAAGTTGATGCTGATCATAAAAAACATAAAAGTTGATGCTAATTGTCGGTGTTTCTGTATCAAATATGCAGGCAAATCAAACGTCATCTGCTTAAGTGCAGGCCAGCGTCCCAGACACGGCTACATCACTACCGGCTTCCACGGCCTTTGGGTTTCTGCTGTCATGTCAGAGCTCCATTGTCACGCTAAATGACTGTCCCTAACTCGGACAACCAGTGCTCTGTGACTGCAAACACATGCCTGCTTTGGCACGCTCGTACTTAAGATGTCACAATAACTTTTCCATGTTATACTCCTCAACAGATTCATTACCTGAACTGAAATGACCTCAGTGGGGAGATCAGTGCAGGTGGGGCGGAGCTTACCCACCCCTTCGCCCCCTAAAATCTCCTCCCTACAGCGTGCATTCCTCCTAAACTGCAGAGACCGCACCCCTCATACCTTTACGGGGAGTATTACCTAATCCAGAGAATCTTACCAAGTGGATCTGACCTGACAAACATAGCAAAATGCGTTTTCTCTTTTATTTGATACTGCACTGTGTGTGTGCAGCATGTCCGTGTGAGCGTGCACATTGCTTGCGTTGTAAAAAAAGTAATGTTCATATCATTTACAAAATACTGAACAAAACAAATCGTCTTCTATAAATTCTGTTTGCATATAAAAATGATGTCTGGCAGCACAATTTGCATTTGTTCTGCAGTGCAGCAAGTGAATGGATGAATGATGATATGAATGAACAGAATAAATAAATATTTAAAATTTGAAAATACAACAGCATAACTTCATATGGTGTGCCTAAGATCTAGCTGAAAGTTTTCCACTGTGAACATGTGTAGTATAATGAATGAATTGAATGTGCCTACTGCATTTACCAATCATATCTTTCTCACACAATAATCAGGACCTGACAGTCAAGGTTTGCCAACGGCTTTTTGCTTTGAACTTTAATTCTTTTATTAAATTTATGATAACCGTGAGGCAGGCATATAGGCTTTAAGGGGTATATATCCAGGGGCAATCAGCCACACCTTTCTTTTACTGTGCCACATACACAGAGAGAGAGATATGCACACATACACACCCAGGCAACATTAAACAGAGTCTCGACAGCAATGAGCCCAAGGCCCAGTTTCAACCTGACAACAATGAACTCTGGGCGACAAATTTAAACAATGGCTACACATGAAAATAAATCAGTTGCATTTTTCAATCAGTTTGGAAACTACCAACTGGTAGTACTGTAGTGTTGTGTAGGAGCAATAGGACTACCTGCTTTGTTAAATTAAAGGACAACGCCCATCACCGTTACTGTACATGGAACATGTGCCTATAAAGTTTATAAATACAGGGCTCTGTCATTGGGGTGTGCAGGTTCTAAATGTGGAAATGTTTAATAAAATAGTTGTTATGCTTTAATCTCAGTGTTTTAGTGATGCAATCTTTATTACACATAAGGGCAGTGATTACAAAAAAAAATCATACAAAGTGAACACTAACTGCAGCAGGTAAAAAAAAGAATACATTATTTCTCTTTGAAAACAATAGGCTGCAAATCATTTAGACGTTTGGACTAGTCGAGATGGAGGCTCATCGAAAGATCTGGATATCGCATTTCAGAGCAAGTGTAAGTTCAGCAGATTAACTCTCCGACGTTTCTGTGGGTGGATCAGCCAGCTTCCAGTGTAGCATATTCAAATTTCTTTGCCTGTAGAGTAGACAAGGTATGTTTTGTCAAAGCAAAAAAAGAAACACCCCCGCCCCCGCCCCCCCCGCTGTGCATCAAAGCATATGAGAACTGGGCGTCGGCCTCGTGACTCATACCTGCCTGGCGCTGATAACAGGTACTCAGTCAGAGATTGTCACGCTGCCACTTTGTTTCGGAAGGAATGCACCTGAGAGCAGGTGTTCCCATGCCCCAGTCAATTTTGGGAACTTCTGCAGCGACAGACACTTGTGCATCTTGAGTCACAACCGCAACGGACTAACCTTTCCCTAATAAAAGGCCAGTAAGGCCTGTGAAAAGAAGTGATCTTTCCAGGGCCCTTTATGCAGGTCTCTTGCCAAATCCTCCTGTAATTATGTTTTGAGGCTGCAGCAAAGACCTCCGGCTCAGGCAAAGGAGTGGCAATGGCAAACTGTCAGAAGCTACATTACATTATTGTCATTTAGCAGACGCTGTCACCCAGAGCAACTTACCTAAGTTACAGTATTATCCAGCGGTATAACTGGATATTTGCTGAGGCAACTGTGAAAGAGGAACCTTGTCTAAGGGTACAGCAGGAGAGCCCCAGCAAGGAATTTAACCAGCAACCTTTCAGTTACAAGCCCCGCTGCTTACCACTACACTGTACTGCTTTTTGACATGTCTGTTTGTCTAGCATCATAAAAGTACCATGTGATAGCACTGATGAAAAATAATAGCACAGATATAGTAACATAAAAGAGATTTCCAGGGCAGAGTTGCCTTTAGCAGAGACAGAGAGAGAGAGAGAGAGAGACACAGACAGACAGACAGACAGACAGGCCTGTCCAGATCGTCTACACTTCTTGATTCAGGGGCTTGAGGCACTTTAGGGGTCACCCCGTGGTGGTGGAAACAGCCCCGTGAGATGAGCATTCCTGCCCCCTGCCACACTCCGGCAGCTGCTGGTCATCCCGTCACCCAGAGCTGGCGCATGGAAAAAGCTGAGTATCAAGAGCACATCGAAAGCACGAATTATGCTGATGTGTAAACTCATTTGGCGAGCGCGCCTCAATTTGAGCACGAGGGGTTTTGTGTGGAGTGTTACTGAGACGGAGTGGAATATCACTGAGATGGATTTCTAGATGTGGCAGAAGGTGAACGTTGTTATTTGTACAAAAAAATTATGTGAGTTGGTCTGTGTGATGTGTCTGATAAGGCGGAATGAGGAAGTCTGACTGTGTGAGAGTGAGGTGCGGGCACCCACAGAAATGAGATTTCACTCCTTCATTGTTCCTCTTTACCATTTACCTTAACCATTTAACACACACACACACACACACACACACACACACACACACACACACACAGACTCACACACAAACACACACAAACACACACACACACACACACACGCACAATTACAGTCACATGTACACAAATATGTGCTTGCAAAAATAAATGACAACAAAAAAAAAACACAAATCCCAAATTCAAAATGTGAAGTCATTTCAAAATGTGTCAAAACTGTCCCTTTCATGGATGTAATTTTACATTTTACAACACCTAGTCCTTTAGACCCCATATCTTGACCATATATTATGGTATGGAACTTTTTTCATGGGCTCAACAGACCCGGCCAGATGCAGTTTTGCGAGTGAAACGAGTGTTCCAAATTCATTTCATTCAAAGATTAAAGGTTGTCAAGGACCTGTCATCCTTTAAGCTCGGGGGCAGAGCTGATCTCTGCTTTGTGAAGAGATTAGAGAATACCTGAGGACAGGCTAGAGGGAAAAGTCACTTAACAATAGCATAACTTGGCAGAACCAGTCTGTCACTTTGGCTCATTAATGCTACTGCTCCTGCAAGAAAGTCTTCTAGTCACTTTCAGCCTCTGCAGTCGGTCCCCCACGAAGGAGAGCACTAGAAAATGTCATGCACTCTTTCATAACATTCAGCAATTCTCGTTTACCCACCTTTTCTTTGCATTGCTCTGGCTCCAGCCCTCACTGTACATTGCAAATCCATTTTCCTCTATTGGCTCATTTAAGGCAATCATAAAACCCCTTCTGCTAAAGTGTAATGAAGACTACTATATATTGTGTGGTACTAGATAGTTGATCCAATAAAGAAATCGCCATTTTACTGAAAATGATTCAGTTAGATCTCTAAATTTCTATCATTCTTCCACTGCCAGACTCCTCAGCTTGTGTCAACAAAACTGTCTGGCAGCTTACAGTGGTTCATGGTTTTGAGGTAATTCGTTTTTCCTGTAAAAGAAGATGAGAATACAGTGTTTTTTCTAACAGACTTCACCAGTTGAAGGGTTTCTTTTCAGTCTGCCTTGCAATTTGATTGTGCCCCTTTAGTATGTAGATCAATTCAGCAAAGGTGACATGAGGGTTGGGGACTTTGACTTCATCGGCTAATTGATTACATCCGCTAATCGCATTTGTGAATGCAGTTCATTTGCATCACTCCTCCTCTCCACGAACCTCTCCAGTCTGCCATGTTCTTGCTTTGCTCTTCTAATATGCTGACACCCACTGAAGGGGACAAAGTCACACATATCATAAGCATTATGTTACATAACATTATTGTCATTTACAGTCATGAACAATCAGCCAGTTGAGGTACAGTTGTTAGAAAAACATTTCTGAACCCTTTGAAATTATCCACATTCCTGCATAAATTGCTCTTAAAATGTGGTCTGGTTTTTATCTAAGTCATTATGAGAGATAGACACAATCTCATTAAACAAATAACACACAAACAATTGTACTTCTTTATGTCTTCATTCAACTTTAGGAGCAATTGTTGCAGGAATGCAGGTAATTCCAAAAGGTTCACAAACCTTTTCTCTCAGCTTCACGCCATGCAAGGGTTTCCTGGTTCAAAGCGCTTTTGAATGCTTGTGAGCGACTTCACACAATACTCCACCTGACACAGTTACAGTTCATTGAAACAGTTCATCACAAATAACTAAGGCTTTCCCTTTCCATAACCGCCAACACACCAGTGATGACAAGGGTCTAATTTAAATAAGAACACTTCAACCAACCGGGAGACTCAATTGGTAAAAATGTTTTCAATTCGCCTGCCTACAAAAGCTTTCACAGCTGCGTGCGGCTTTCCCAGGGTTGGAGGTAGAGGGAGTGACCCACAGCCAGATTGAGGCATGTTTTCACTACCTCTGTGGCACACCCTTGCATTTCACACTAGCTGCAAGTGAAGCATTCAATCAACAAAAAAAAAAAAATGAAGGTCTGTTTTGAGCCAAGCCGCTCCCATTGTGAGTGTCCAGGGTGTGAAGGTGAGAAAGGTTTTGCTATGGAAATTATGATTTGAAATGATTCCAAGTGCGAAGGACAATGGCTCTGTGTGTCAGGGTTGAGCACCCTTTCTCTGACACTCCTCTGAGTGAGTGGAGACAGATGAACAGATGAACTCAGAACACATCCGTTTCCTGAGGTCCGTGTGCTCTGCTGACAATGAATGAGGACCACAGAGTCACAGCTGACCCACTGAAAGTTTGGAAGCGGATCTAAACATTTGTATGTGTGCATGTACATACGCATTTGTGATTGTGTTGCGTGTGTGCGCGTGCGTGTGTGTGCACGCATGCATGTACGTGTTTGTGCATTTTGTTGGAGCACGGATGATTTCAGAGGCATTAACAAGGGATATTACCAGGAAGCATAAAAATAATTATGAAAAATTGAAAATTATAAATATAACTTATATATGATTAAAAATATAAAATGATCCAAGCTCCAGATACCCTGGGCTGATATTTCCAACTAAATGAGATGCTTATCATTTTCAAGGCCAACACCCATTGTTTTGACTTTCCAACAAGCCGAACGCTTTGTAGTTTGTCCAGTTTTTTTCAGTCTTCATTCTGTGGGAGGGTACTGGATAAGCAGCATTATTAAAATAATAATGATGAAAGAAAACGTTTTTACTAGCAGGTTAATACACGTTTGGTTGATTTTGTGCTTACATAAGCGGGGTAGAGAGGAAGTCTTGTGGAGTTGTGTACGTTTGAGTTTTTTTTTGCGTGTTGATGGAGGAGGACAAAGTGTGTGTGACCACAGAAACAGCACGAAGAGGATAACACATGACTCTCATTTCCCGCACGCAGAGGTGGGCAGATGCTCCCAGACTGCGATGTGTCATGCAGTGTTTGTGCAATGAAGTCAGCGTTTGTCAATGAAACAGTCATTGTAACTTGTAAAGAGTGTGAAACATGAGCTGCTAAAATCTTAACCCCTTGTCAAATTGACTTAGTGCCACAGATCAGCCACCCATTAGGTGTTCTTGGGCTGGGTCTCGCTAAAACCAACCGAGCTGTTGCTGTTTTTTAGTCCGCATCGCCTAGCAACCATCATAACCGAGTTATGAATCTCGTAATCACAGGCCCCTGTACAGTGAGCTTTGATCACGGGCTGAGTTCAGACTTCTTGCTGTTTCACATGCTGCAGATCGACGACTGTCAGACGATTGGGTGTGGCCAGTAAACGTTCTCATCCCCACAAACAGCTGTGTTCGGCGAACCCCGCCCTCATTGCTCAAGCCTGGTCGTTTGAGTGTAAGTTTCCGTGAATTGAAGGTGAGGCAAACTTCACTTTGGAACCCTGCCTGCTGACACCCTGATGTTGAACATGGTTTACATGGGTGGAAAGGGGGTTGCCAGACAGTAAGCACAGAAACCACCAGTGTGGGGTTTTCTGTAGCTGTATAAACAGAGGTATCCAGGGTGTGTCCGATCCACCCCTGCTTCTCTGTAATTCTGCACATTTTCAAGAATAATGGCCCCTGTGAAATGGCTCAAACCTTTAATACCTTATTGCTAATGTAGTTATTGTTTGCTAGTTAGAAAGACATTTCCATCCAGACAGAGGAACTCAAAGAGCCAGCATCGTAAAACCTTTTAAAGAAAGATAGAAGGCTGTAGTTATGGGGGAGGAATTAAGAAGGGTGTTTTCTGTAGCAACAGCTGCCAAATAAACCTTGTTGTCTTTCGCCGTTGATCTGTTCTTGTGCCAGTGACAGATCGGAAATTCATGAGGCCTGGACTGAATCCAGTTCAACCAGTAAAAACTGAAACAGAGATAGAGTCACTATAGTATCGGAGTGTTTTTTTTAATCATTCCTTATATGGCAGCAGCTCTTTCTCTGTCCCTCCCTTCAGAGCACACACTCACACCCACCCACTCTGTGCCAGACAAACCCAAGGCTCAGAGTTGGCCCGGGGCCAGCCTCCAGCAAATTATTAATGAGGGCAGGTATGGGCCCCGCCCTGCCCCGGCTCTGAGTCTGTACTCTACAGAGGGGCGGCGGTGCACCTACGCAACCCTCACGGCGGCTCCAATACTCCCGTCCCGCCCGCTGAATGGGGCGGGCAGCGGAGACGTGACCCATCATTCCTGTGAGAGGACCGGTGTACGGGTGTGCAGGCGTGCCAGACACGGAATGCGTGCTCCAGTACTGTGCATGCATGAATGCTGCACAATTAAAAGCATCTTCGGACTCTCTTAAGAAAACCAAAAAGAATTACTCTGTAAACTGGGGCATCCTGATTTTAATGAGGCTGTAGAACTTTCGTGGGAAGTTTTTAAGGGTGTGCTTCAGAAAGGCAAACAGAGCAAGCAAGCCTGATTTATCACATCAGATACACATTCTAAGCTTTACAACCCGCCATAACAGTATGTTATTTTGACTGATAGCAATAATCAGTGTGATCGCAAAACAAAACAAAACAAAACAAAGATAAGTGAGAAGGAAGTCTGAACAAACCAAAAACAAACCAAAAACAAACTTAAAAGCTGTAAGTCACTAACAAATATTTCTACCATTTTAATGTTTTTTATTCTGTATACTATTTCAGCTTCCCTTTAAACCACTCTATATACTTTGCATCATTACATTTTTTTCCCTGCTCAGGTATTTCTCTTCCTTATTGCACTCTGAGAAGTCTGAGCCTCCAAAGGGGCAGTTCCTCAGGTAGGCATGTGGAATTTTGTAATTGGATGCAAATGTCCGCCAGTCACTAGAACTCATTGTTCATTTCAGAACGCGCTGTTCTCCGGCTAGAACTCCAGCGTGGGATAAGGTAATGCTGACTGTGTCATGTGACTAACATAAAGACAGACTGAATACTGGCCAGCATTTCCTGCATTCCGCAGCTCAAGCTGGAAACGTAACTGTGATTGGGCTGATTCTCGTTTTAGTTAGCAAATGCAGCCTGTATATTTTTTCTTAATAGAAGGGATCATTCATTGTTTTATATTTAGCTACACTGAGCTGAATTTACAAGTCAGGAAGCAGATTCTTGCATAGGACAGATGTCAGATTCTCAGAGCAAAACAGATCTGGTCAGATATCAGCATTTATAACACAGTTTTATATAACTCATAGTGCTTAGCTAGCTCATTGATTTGGTGTGAAAACAGTATCTTAGAAGCAGCACTTGCTCAGTAGAGTAGAAACACAGTGTTGAAATCAGGCAGATATTAAATTGTACCATCAAACACCCATATCAGACAGTCAATCAGAAATATCTTGGGTCTGATACACCTGCTAAAAATACAGAAGAGCAACACTTGAAATGACAATTTCAAGTTACCATTTCAAAATCTTCAAGCTTGGCTTTTATCTCAGAAACACTGAGTCTTCTTTTTCTCATTTTAAAGCTTGGGGTTTTTTTTCCTCAGCAGAGTTATTTTTTTCCCCAGCTGCCCACTTTTGTTTTTGAAGTTCACCCTTTTTGATTACAATACTGTGGGCAGTGAAATGACTTATAGATACCATTAAATAGAACTGTGCTCTGCAAAAACTTTTTTTTATCAAACAAAATGGCTCAAACAGCCACAACTTTCAACAAATTTCATAAACAAAGTTTGGCTGTGGCTATTTGATTAATAAATACAAATCATTTTAGTTTATTAGAATTATACGTTAGCAGATGCATCTGTCATAAACTCCTCATAACTTAACAGTAAGAATCCACACAGAACATTCCATTAATTGTTTAAGACAAAAGTCAAATCAATGTACACCAAATACAGATGCAAAGAATAAAAAAAGCAAAAGGAAAAGGCATCATCGCAGCTGACATGGAGCTTATTGAAGCTGTGAGCATCCCGGTGAGTGTATCCCACTGGAGTGAGGTGAGCAGAGGGGGAATGAGCAGACAGGCACAGACAGATGCAGCAGGTTCAGCTCTCAATGGGACATCATTCCAAGCACACCCAGCAGTTAAAGGGCTGACCTGACAGGTTAAAAAAGTCTTTAAAAAGTGCAAGTTATGTCAAGTCAGTCAGTTATACATTAAGTACTTGTACAACAAGTAGTCTAAAGTGGTCTGACCGCCCAGACTGAGAGAGAAAGTATCCCGGGGTGGAGTGAACGAAGGCATGCAGCCTTGCGTGTTCCAATACCCATAATCCCTCTGGTACAAACCCAGATGTACAAAACTACATGGCAACTGAATCCAAGAGGCATTTTAGCAAGACATGAGCAATGAAGTGTTTCCGTTCAACTGTTACGTTCAACCCATATGTAAAAGAGATATACAGTGTAATATACTCAAATAGATGTTGTTCAGCCTAGGAATATTTTGCAAATACATTGAAAATATATTAATGCAAAGCAGAGATGTATTGCTATATACAAAATATCAGTAATTTATATATATTAAATATAGTGATTGAGCTAAAATATTTTCTAGATTGTCAATACATTATTTTTGCATGGCAAATAAAATCTTGTATGTGAGCCAAAACAGAGAGAAGTAAAACTGATTGAAATAAACTGTTAAGATGAGTAACACCCAAGCTGTTTTTTTTGATCCACGCATGCAAGCATTAGCTGGGTGTGCAACCACAGGAAAGCACTTCAGTGCCTAAAGAGAATCAAACAATGAACATGATTATTCTCCCTATGAAGAGAAGTGCTTCTCATTGCGACTCTGCCAAAAAGGCTGTGCAGTACAATACACCCTGAAATTAAACAGGCTTTTATATATATTGACAGGAAGTCAATATATTATTTGATATCAAATACAAATGTTCATGTGTTTAATGTATCCATTCTTTCAAGGAGTCAATAAGATTTAATGCAACTACAACAGCACTCTAAGAACTATATTGAAAATAGAAGTGTATGTAAAAGCAATATAAATACATTTTAAAAAGACTGATACATAAAAGTACATATCACAGTAAAAGAAGTAGTTAAATCAGAACAAAACAGCACAATCAGTGAAATCAGTAAAATCTCAAAACAAAAATGTTAAATATTTCAACAAATTATTTTAGCCACATTTTGTCATTTAAAATTCTATTCAGCTGTTACAACTTAGCTAACGTTAAGTATCTTAATACAAGCATATTACAGAATTGGGAACTTTTACAGGGACTATATTTTGTGGTGGAGGGATATCTGTCATATGATTAATGTCTGTTTAACACTTGAGGCTCTGTAGCATATCAGGAATATTCCGGGTTTGCCTTTGCACCCAACTACACACCGGGGTGTACCAATACTCCAAATTTACCACAGTCTTTTGTGCTGTATTGCTTAATTTAATTAATGCATCCAGCTTATCAAAAAGATGAGGAAAGAGCTATCCAAAACAAGCAATGGCAAAGGGAATTGTATGACATTTTTGCGTCATGAGATGAGACAATGTGAAATAAAAACAGGAAACTGTGGAATCAAAAGTGTGGTGTAGTGCTAAGGGACAGGGCTTTTTATCGAAAGGTTGTTGGCTTGATTCCCTGCTGGGACACTGCTGTTATAACCTTGGGCAAATTACTTACCCCACAGAACACATCAGTAAATATCCAGCTCTATGAATGGATAATTGTAACCTATTTAAGTCTGGGTATGAGTGTCTGCTAAATGACAATTACGTAATGTAAGTGACTTTTGCTGTATCTGGGTCAGGGAGGATTCCATTGGATCAACCAAGAACAGGAGGCTGAAGACATTCCTGGCCACGCTAGCTTCACTTTCCTCCATTCTCCAATGAGCTTCACGGGCAGAAAGAGTTGCTCACTGCATTGATAGCAATGTAGTCACACCAAGGAAGTTAGCTAGGATCATGACCAAATGTATGTTAGATCACAAGCAATGCCTGCATGTTTTGTGTGGCAACTGGGAGTGCAGTCAACAAGTATAGGCTACTGCAGTGTAACAGCATGCAAACCAGCTATCAAGTGATGAACTCACCAGACATTAGTGCATAGCGAAGTTTGTTAGAAAGCGTCCACTCACTCAGAATAAGATTTTTGGAATAGGTCAGAAACCATTTGTATTTACTTCCCCCATTTGAATCAGAATTGTGACACATTCAGGGGTCTAAAGCATTTGTGCGGACACTTTAGACAGCATTCTGATGACACCTGACACAACCTGTTTTTTTATGTTAGTAGCAAAGATATTCACAATGGCATGAATGGCCTCTTTCTTCCTAACTTGAAAGTTGGTGCAACTGCTAACCGATGGTATACTACAAAGGATTACATCATCTGACATTCAACTCTGATTGAATTTGAGTAAAAAAAAAAAAGAAGAAACACCCAAAACACCTTCAGTGACAATTTATGCATATCAGATTTCTTTTCTGGAAGAGAAAGAAAAGCAGGAATACAGACTGTTCATGGCAAGTGGAGAAGGGTTTGCAGAAAGGGTGTGGTCCCTTAATCATACCCTTGTTTGGGTTTGCACTTCATGTCCCTCAACCCTCTCTCCTGTCTAAACACCGTGTTCTTGCCTGAAAGGCTGGTGAGGAGGAGGTGATAGCCCCAGCCCTAATTACAACGTACACACCGAGCAACAGATAGATAGGTGTTGGAAATTAGCCAAAGAACAGGTAGTAATTCACCATTTTGTCAATCTGCAGCGGCTCAAAGCGAGGAATTCCAGAACAGCATGTTTAACGCGTCCTTGTGAAATTCGCATAAAACAGCCTTGTGAGTGAAGCACTGTCACGACACCGGAGGGTTGTGGGTTCAGCAACAGCCAGGACTGGATCGCACCGGAATAAAAATTTATGTGTAGCCTTCCCACACACAGGCAACATGTTTAAGCCTTTCAAAACAAGCACCACCAAAAGATTTACATAATGACCTCTACATACCAGTAGTTACATTTTACAGAGTATCGCATACCAGCCATATTTGCGGAGCACAAAGTGTAGGAGGATATGGGTTTGACTGTGATTTGGAGGCTGTTCTCATACACATAGGGCTCCAGGACAACTTTTAACCCATAACTCAGGGGATTAATGGTGATTGTGACTGGCCTATTTTCTGCTGTCAGTCAAATGCAGAATCTGAGAAAATTTATAACAACAGGCTAATGGGTCCCTAGAATAACATGGTAAAAAAAAAAACTTACAGACTGTTTGTAACATCAAGAGGGAACACATTGTTACATAACTTGGCCATTGCAAAATGCAATTACATAAAGGGTCAGGGTCGGGTTGGGTTAGGAGTGAAGTATAGAATTGGAGCTAGGTTGGGGGTGCAGACTTGAAGTCGAGGTGAGGACTAGGGATATTTATATAACTTATGTAATTATATAAACCCAAAGATTTGTGATTGATACATGCAGATATTTATATGCATCTACATGTAGGCACAATGTAAGTACATTGGTGAATTACCTGTCCACATATTATTGTCTATATACCAGTATTATACCTATATAGGTATATATATACCTACTTAGGTATAATACTGTATAGTAGGTATATTCCGACATATATGTATGCCTGTTTCCACCTTTTCATAGTTAATCACTATTCTAGCCAAGTTGCCTGACCGCCAGGGGAGCATGCACATTGAGTTTCCCTAATGAGTCTCCCTTACCTCTCCCAGACTTAATCTGTGCTTGAGATTTCTGGAACCATCCACAGGCTCTGAAACTGGCAGTACAGGATGTGTAAAGCGTGCTGGCACTTGCACTGCCGAATATCCCTGAATTTGGTGGTATCTCATCTGACGGTAGATGGGATGGGCGTATGTGGTTGCTTTTGTAATCACAGAAGCAATAGCATTATACTGGGATTTTCTGGGATTTTTCTTTCCGAACGACCGATTGCCTTTTGGTATCCGTATTGTGATGTAATTAATTAGCATGACAGGTGATACATGACCTTATTTGCAAATGAGGCTGTCATTTCTGATCACGTGACTCCTGTTTGCAGTCACCTGTATGTCCAGCCCTGATAGCCGGTGAGAGCAGGTGAACATTATTTACCTTGACAGTAACTCTTTATCACCCCCAGCAGCAGTAATGGAAGTGGGACCCACACTGGAGAACAGAGCTGCAGGGAGGCAGAGAGGGTCTAGGGCAGGGGTGGGCAATTCCGGTCCTGGAGGGCCAGTGTCCTGCTGGTTTTTGTTTTCATCTCTTAGTTACCTGTTGATTTTCACCTTGAAAACAGGTGTGCTTGCTCTTCAGCCAATCAGAGATTGTATTTAGTTGGTCAACAAGAAAAACAGCAGGACCATGGCCCTCCAGGACTGGAGTTGCCCACCCCTGGTCTAGGGAGTAAAAATTTTGCATGTAGGAAGGACGCATTGTCAGGAAGAAGGTCTGAAACTGAAAAGAGGGAAACTAGAGGAGGCGGGAAGTGTTAAATGAGAGGTGCTCAGTCCTGGTACTCCCACACTCGCACATTGGTTAGTTTTACACTTTAAATGAAATTTAAATATTATATTTCAACACACATTACTTTTTCAGAATAGCAGCATATCTTTTCGCTGCACAGTCATGTTGATGTTGGCATTTATATATTTTTTCTAAAGAAATAACCGCCCAATGTTTTCTGTCTTGCTCTATTTATTGTGTCTGAACAGGTCAAGTCTTTGCCTTATCAGATGCCAGAAAAAAGGCCCAGCCACAGCGGTGAGGGTATATAGCGCATGTCCTTCTGTGACAACTGGTTGTCATAGGAACTAAAACACGTTGCAGAACACCAGCAGAGCATTGAAAGATTGCTTAAATAAACAAAGGTTTCCACTCCAACCCACATCTTGACAAGATGTAATGCAAATTTTTTTTCGCTCTGCTGCTCATGTTGTATTAGTGTTGCACACCAACTCCCAACAAAGAAGAAAAAATTTGCACTGTTTGCAAGTGGGCGTCTGTTCTCAGGGCTGGATCTGTATGACTGCACAACAAAGCTTGGAAGATTTAGAATGCTCTGAACATTTAACATGTTGTGTTTTGCTATCTGCACAACAGAATATCTTTGCAAAGTTATATAGATATATAGATAGAACAAACAGAATGGAGTATGGATAAAACTCAACAACTTGCATACTCACCAAGTTATAACATTTTCTTCCCACAGTCATTGCTTTTTAACATGCGCTGGGACTGCTCAGACACTGGTCCATTAATCTTTCAATTACAGGAATGCATCAGTGAAATTGTCAAAAGTGTCTGCAGTACCAGCCAATCCACATGATATAACGAATGATGGTTCTGCAAAACCCCTGGAAAGAAATGATGTTGGTATACTTCATCTGTAAGACCATGACAATGTACTTTTTCATCACTTTACAGACAAATCTTACATGCAAATCTCAATAGGAGTGGTTTAGTGGGCATTGCTGTTTTTGATGACAAAAATGTCAAAATAGCCATGAAACATTACAACTTACATTTTTATATATCACTAAACAATGTTAATGTTGTTCCTTTTTACGTTTTTTATGCATCCGGATTAACAAACTCTTCTTTCAGACATATTGACACTGTAAATGCTCTTTTAGAATTTAGTAATTGACCCTGAAGAGTGCCTTGGATGTTTTCTACGTGCAAGCTTTTTAAAAAGTTTTGGGTTTATTTGGATTACTGCTCATAAAGCCATCCTTCATCCTGCATTTATTAGTGCAGAAAGTCTGTTATTATATACTAGCATGTAATACTATTCATTGTAATGACATTATCATAGAGAATAGCAGTCATTGCTTTTTTAACTGCCTTTGCTATTCAATGACCATTAGCTATGAGTGATTTAAGAAATAGCCTTATCAAGGTCAATTATAAGATCCAAAAATAGCTATAGTTAAAAAAAATATAAAGTAATTAGCACACTAGGCTAAATTACCAGCTATTGGGAGGGCAGCAGTATAGCATAGTGGTAAGGAGCAGGGCTCATATCCGAAAGGTTGCAGGTTTGATTCCCTGCTGGGGCAGTGCTGCTGTACCCTTGGGCAAGGTACCCAACCCAGAACTGTGTCACTAAATATCCAGCTGTATAAATGGATAACCTGTAAAAACTGTAACTTGTGTAATTTACTCTGGATAAGAGCGTCTGCTAAATGCCTGTAATGTAATGTAATGGGCTGTCGTGCGTGGCAGTAACCCGGCACAGGGCACTGAATCAGGTTTGGCAGCTTTAAGGAGGAGCTGAAATACCTGCTCTCCTGTTCATGCTGGGAGATCAGCCACACCTCTTCCAAGCATCCCTGCAGCTCATGGAAAGTGATCTCGTGTCTAACTGCTGCGTGACTGTGGCAAACACAGGGATTCAAGCGCCCAAGTGTCAGTCCTGTTTTCCTGAGACAACGTGAGAAATTAAGCCCTGTCTTACTGTGTGTTGACACTGGAGACCACAGATAAGGAGAGGAACTGGGCCTGGCATTATAAATACTGCATCATAAGTGTTAATGCAGTGTGGCCTTTGTCAAAAGTAATTCAATGGCACCTTGGACAATTCTGATTGGTTGACTTCTCTGCTGTTCAGTCAACTGCTAGATTCTCTGACATGGAGAAGCTGCTTACTTACATGTCTGTGGCAATTATAATTTAAATACTTCCTGTCTGCCAACATGCCAGTATAGTGTTGTGGTCCGAAAAAGTGGTATCTTGAGATTCAGTTGACGTTTTTACTATTAAAAAAAAGTGGATAACAAAAGCTATTTTATTGTGAGTTCTACCAGCAGAAGAAGAGGGCATAGGCATAAGTTAAAGGTAAATTGCACACTAGGAAGGTTTTCCCCCATAAAGAGGATTTTTAGTGAATGGAATAGTTTTCCAGCATTTGCAAGAGAAGCACAGACACTTGTATTGGTCAAAACAAGGTTGCCTCAGAGCTAAAGACAATATGACAAGCCTAGTATAAAAACCAAAAACCCACGGAATATCATTTCACTGTACCAGTCAGCCTGGTTTATATCTGTTCAATCAGATATATATCTGTTCCACTCAAGCATCACATAAATGTCAAATGTCAAGTATTGTATGGATGAAAAAAATGTACTCAAGGGAAAAAGAATCAGTTAAAGTTGCGGTACTGTTGAGAATTTTTGACCAGAGTGTTCCCCAAGGAGACACGTTGCCTTCTCTGCAGGATTTGCTATAAGAATGTCAATGTGCATATCGAAAAAACCCACAAGGTGACGTCTTCAGAAGAGCGGAAGCTGATCCTTGCAAAGGCCGAATGGATTGCCCTGTTGAGGGGTGTGGAAAGACAGGCATGGCAAGGTTGAAGTTGCACCTCGTCAACAAGCACCATTTGAGAGACACGGAGGATTATGTGAAACACGCAAAGCTTGCTGCAATAAATGAGAGGACCTTTGGCCCAATACACGTAATGCCCTGGCCTTGCACATTAACTCAAACACACCCTACAAGGACATCATGGTTAAATTGACTCAATTCTTTAATGTCACTTAAAACAACACTATCAAGAAAAAAACAGCCAGTAGCAGCAGTTGGGGGGACGCCGGCTAAAAACTCAGGGGCGCATAAAAATGTCTCTTGGAAAAAATGAGGGGATATGTTCCAGATGATGTCAGACAGCTTAGGGGGGAAAGGCCCCCACCTCTCAATGGGGGCAGTGGTATGTTACTCTTGCAAACAGGAAGGCCATAAAGCAAGAGAATGTAAATTAAATCAGAGTAAGCCATCTCCCTACAGAAAACTGAGCAAACAGGTCCAGGACATGCAAATGGCTTTAGATAAGCTGACTGTTGAGAATGGTGAACTGCAGGCAACTATCAGCAAACTTAAACCAGGTAATTCTGCATAGAGATCACAGGCCTCTGTGTCTCATGTGACAGGTGGGGTAGACCAATTGTTAAAGTCGCTGTTGGGGGTCGATGCAAAGATTGGTTAGTTGATACTAGTGCTTCCCTTTCCATTGTTCATCCTGACTCACTCCCTAAGAAAAGCGAAAACATCATTACATTGGAAAGTTTTGATGGAACTATGTCTCCTGCTTGTCAGTCAAATGTGTTAAATTTTATAATATGTATGAAGCACTAATGCAGCTGGCTTAAATTGGTGAACTTCTTGGTGGCTTTTGTGGCAGATCCCTCTCAGGGGGATCTGCCAAGAGAGATGCTTGAGAGATTTTGTGCCCAATTGGGGCCATTGTCTAAAACCATTTTTTTCAAAGACATTTTCAGTGTTCTGTTAACCTGCTCTACTCCCCCAGAAGCTTGTGGATGGTGTGAGATATGCAGGTGGTGCTTGATTCCCAATAATTTGACTAAATTGCTGTGGATTTGCCCTGTAAAATGAGTGCCTCTATCACTTTCTAAGCTAAGAGGTAAGCCCCACCTGCAATACACTTGCTCCCATAACATTCGTGCTGTAGCAAGGGCTGTGTCTGCTTTAATGGGAAATGCTTCAATCCATTTGCTGAATGTATCAAGCACCACAAGTATGTATCTGTAACCACCTTTTGCTGTTGGGAGTGGGCCTATGTAGTCAATTTGTAGATTTATCCAAGGACCTTCAGCCAAACATGTGGGTCTTTAGCATCCTTTCTTTCTGACATGAGTGGGGTTCATTTGTGCACATGTTAAACAATTTGAACAATGTGTGTTTACATCTGTCTCAATTTCTGGCCACCAAAATATGCCTTTCAGTCGGTCTTTCACTTCCTCTGCCCCAAGATGCCCCCCCCGGTTGTGAACACGATATAAAATATCTGTTCGCAATCCTGATGGTGGTATCCAAGCCATTTTGTCAGGTGTTTTGTACAATAATATACTGTCATTTACTATTAACTGCTCATTAAATTTGGAGAATGGACCCTCTGTAATCATCTCATTGGTCTGTTTTAATTTCATGACTTTGCATATAAT
The DNA here is from genome assembly GCA_019176425.1 of Megalops atlanticus. Lineage (NCBI taxonomy): Eukaryota > Metazoa > Chordata > Actinopteri > Elopiformes > Megalopidae > Megalops > Megalops atlanticus. Next base: position 38,827,086 of record CM032879.1, on the reverse strand, counting down.
TGGATCACTCTGTTGGGCATTTTTCAAATTTGCATTTATTCATTTTATACAAAGCAATTGTGGGTACAGGGGTACAGCAGCAGCACCTCAGTGGGGAATCGACCCAGTGACCCTCTGGGTATGAGCCCTGCACCATACCGCAACACCACACTGCTGCCCCTTTTGGCCCTTTAAACGCACCTTAAATCACCTCAGGTTTACGGCGCGTGTGGTTCAGTTAACGTTTCCATCTCTTGCTTAGAATTATGTTCAGTAAACCACGGCACACAATTTCTTTAAATTCATGAGCAACATTTTATTGCTACTATGGGTATAGTTCAGCAAAGGCATGGCTGTTTACGTCAAAATCTTAACTGTAGTCACCATGTGGCATTCATAAGCTCTGCTATTCTTATAACCAGGAATTCCAGCAACACTGATAAATATCTGTAATATTAAAGCACTGTGCTGGAACCAGTCCCAGGTATGAGTTAAAGCAGACAGTCCATTGTTTGCTGTTCAACAGAACAATATATTTGTGGCATGGCATTTGCAGCATCTTTGCCTGGTATGTCCTGGTACCCCCCCCCCGTCCTGGTCTCTGTGGTAGCATGAGCTGATGGTATCAGGTCCCATGGCAATGAAGGCTGACAGAAGCTGGTAGAAGTTGAATACTAGCCCCAGAACATGGAGGGTACCAGGCCTGGGGTCAACCTGCATGTCTGCCTTTAACATGAATGCTCACCTTGGTCCCCAAGTTGGAACATGCGAGGAAGACGATTCACAGGTGCTGGAAATGAAGGAAGATTTCCTCACTGCCCAAAAGAGGCCATGGCTGAGGGCCTTGTCAACTGACACCATTATACTATACAGTTTTCTTTTCAGTTAATGCTATATGCGAAATGGGCATAATTGAACCAGTGTGGTGTAGCGGTAAGGAGCAGAGCTAGTAACAAAAAGGTTGCTGGTTGCATTCCCCCCTGGGTCATTGCTGCTATACCCTTGTAACCTTCAGTAAATATCCAGCTGTGTAAATGGATGAAATTGTAATCAATGTCAGTTGCTCTGGATAAGAGCATCTGCTAAATGACAATAAGGTAAGGTAAAGTTAAGATGTTCAGGAATATTATGCTGGCTTTTCTGCATAGTACTGAGATTGAACTGCCTCTCCACAGAGCTTACATTTGCATGTAACCTGGTGTACTTCGCCCCAGGCCAAATTAATGACACAGAATCCTGAGGCAGAGGTGAAGCCAGTTGTCTCAGAATGCGAGAATGAAGCCCCCCTGCCTTCCTCATTGGACTTCTCAGTCTTGACCCTGACTGACTTTGCATTTCTTTGCGTGCCAGGTGATTGGCAGGCTATGCACTGAAGTATTTGCCCTGTGGACTGGGAGCCGCCGGGTAAAGCCGTGGCAGTGAATCTCCACAAAAGCCGTGATGAGAGATGCAAGGAAAGTGCCTCTAAATTAGTGCATTCCACAATTTGCATTGGCAGCAAGGAGAGATGCTTGGCATCCGGTTTCGGGGCAGTCTGGAGGGTGTGGGTTTTGGCATGAGTCCCCCTTTGCAGACTGAGAGCGTGTGCATCGGAGTTGTCCTTGGTGGAATGGAGGTGGCGGTGGGATCCAAGCTCAGGTGTAAATGCAGCAGTGGGGCTTGGTGTCCGGCCTGCTGATTGCCTGCCTGCAGAACCTACCAGACTGATCCGTTTCCCAACAGCACAGGAGGATTTTACATTAGATTACATTATTGGCATTTAGCAGACATTCTTATCTAGAGCGACATACATATGTTATCCATTTATACAGCTGGATATTTACTGAGGTGATCATGGGTTTATAACCCTGGCCAAGGGTACAGACGTAGTGGCACAGTGAGGAATTGAACCAGCAACCTTTCAGTTCCAAGGCCTGTTCTTTACCCCTACATCATACTGCTGCCTATTTTTCCTTGAATTCCATGATCACCATGAAAAACATCACTGAGCTGTCAAAATTCTGTGCAGCTCACAAACCAATACGATTGTTTACCAACACAATACATAGCAAATGTTTATTCAATTAAAATGCTGTCCAAACAGTCACTGAAATTTCTCGAAATAATCTGCAACCTTTGGAAATTAGCATCATAGGCATCTGCTTGCCACGGTCTTACGAAAGATAGTGAGCACTGCCGATTTGTGTGTCCATGTGCCTTGCCTGGATGCTTAATAATCGAGAGTGATTAGTTGGACATATAGACATGTAGATCTTCAACACAATGACATGCAGATCCTTTATATTAGTTATAGGTGCAGAACTGAAACATAATGAGGCAGGCATTCTGGGAATCGAAGCAATGTCAGTTTAGTATTTTGTAAATAAAATAATTTGGGAGAATTACAGCTGCACGCAGACGGCATTTTTTTTCATACTAGAATCTTCACCACGGAGATTGCCTTGAAAGCAAGCCAGCGTGATTCATGTCTTTGAAAGCAAAAGAAACTGACCACAGCTCCGCTGGGTGAAACCACATCCACTGATGCTGTAACTGCATCAACAAGCCTCCAGCTAACAAAGGCTTCAATTCATTTTACACAGGTCACGGTGGACACACATGGCGTTGTACAACAAACCATGCTGAGAGCGTTCCTAACAAATGAGCTACCAAACTTAATTTGGCAGTGACAAAATAGAGAAGAAAACATTCACATTCAGACATTTGTCACTGTCCTTCTTCAGAGCAACTTACAAAGCAAATGGCACAGAAACACATACAAGGCACCAGTGCTGGCAAAGATGGCCACTGTGTCTGGTGGTGATTGGAAAAGAGCCCAACTACTAGGAAGTGAGTTTTGCTGGAGGCCCTTTATCCTCCCCACTCTGGGCACAGGTCAGAAGCAGCATAAATACAAAATAGCTGGTGGGAAGGAAAACAACCAAAAATAAACATTTTAACCAATGAGGATGAAGGACACTATTGAACTGCAGTCCACATGGACAAGCAGGGGGGCCTACACTACACCCATGCTTCTTCACTGCAGGGCCCATTGGCTGTGCCTTTATAACAACAAACGCAACAGGCAACACCTGGACTGATTAGCGAGCAGTCTGAGCTGTGCAGGTGCCTGTCTGTGAGGCTGCCTCTGCCCCAGGTCCTAAAGACCTCCCAAAACAGCAGAAATGACCATAAATGTGGTAGCTAGCTACTATTGCTAGCCAGCTAGGCCAACTACCTTTAAGTTGGATAGCTAATGGTGACTAAACAACTTAAAAAGCTCTATTGCTGTTTTTCCTCAATTTCAAACTATATAAGCAGAAGATCAAAATATCTTTGAATGTGTATTTCCCATTATCTTAGTCAGGTGTGTCCAAACTTTTGACTGGTATTGTATGTCATATTCCACAGGTTCATGTACAGGTGAAATATAAGACAGCCAGCTGTTTAACTCTGTGCCAGTTGAGATTATTTCATCAGTCTGAGATAATGTAATAGCAGCCACATGAGATATTTTGCACCATAGCAACGGATGGTATTCGGTCATTCGTATCACCTCGTCATGCAGCCAGGACAGGTACTGGAATGTGGTCTAATTTTGGCACTTTATCCCATAAGAACCCTGTGAAATTTCCACAGCTCTCAGTGGGAGCAGCCTCTCAGAGGGTCAGGTGGGTTGAGTCGGCAAAGGTACAAGAGTACTGTTGGGGGAAAAAGAAGACAAATCTCACCTTGCTTTTACTCTGTGAGAGCTGAGACTGGAGTTTCATTTGCCCCTCTGCTTCAGGGGAACACAGTGGGGAAAGTGCATGTTAGAATATGCAATATTTTAATGTCTGATCGGAGTGGACTTTTGCTACTCACTCACTTGCTGTCACTCTTCAGTTAGGACATAGTGAAGGGAAATCCATCAATTTAGCTACAAACCAAGAAAACACACTCCACGGACACCTGGCACGTCAGTCAGCTTGTACATGAAGATACACGAATGACGAACGACAAATTACTTCCATCTGATACCAAGTAATGCCTTGCGCTTTGGTCATCTTTTTTATAACTCTTTATTTTTACTCTCATTCCTTTCTTTTTCTCCCTAGCTCTGGTCCATTTCAGGATGTAGGCCTCGCTGTTTTACCATCCAGGTAAAAAATAAAAACGAAAAAAGAGAAGAAAAAAGAAAGTCGATTACACTGTAAGCAGCATTTGCTACAAGGCCTGTCTGGAAGAACTTCATTTTTCTGCTGTTTCTCTGAGCCCCCCTGCTTTCCTCATTGGCCTTTGACTTCTCAGCCTTGACCCTGCTTCACTTTACATTTCCTTGCATACCAGTTGAATGGCAGACTATGCGCCAAAGTATTTGCCCTGCGGACTGGGAGCCGCCGGGTAAAGCCGCGGCAATGCTTTCCTATAGAGCTGTGAGGGGAGAAGGGCCAGGCATTCTGGGAAAGTGCCACTATGTCAGTGCATTCCGCAATTTGCATTGGCAGCACGGAGAGATATGCCGCATCCAGTTTCGGCGCAGTCTGGGGGGATGTGGATTTTGGCACGGGTGTGTGCATCAGCGTAGTTCTTCGGAAGGATGCAAGTGGTAGTGGTATCTGAGCTCAGGCATCAATGTTTATCACCCCCAGCATCCACAGAAAACGTTGAAATGGAACAGCCTGTTCCAACCTGCAATATGACCAGCGGGCTAAAGTTTGTGAGCATTATTGAGTGTTTTTTCTACAGTCAACATGTTATGGTGCTCCTCACTGAAGCTGACAGCAAGAACAATGTATCTCCCTTAACAGTGCTGACTAGTACTGCCAGTTTCTCTTCTGAATGGCAAATTATGTCATTAGGCATTAGGCTGTCTATGTGTTGTAAATGTCCTATCCCTGTGTGCTCTGTGTTCAAGCTCCACATGCATCATGAACCAAAGCAACCTGGAAAAAAGAAGACAGTTTCAGGCACAGAGATTGCCGGAATGCGCTCATGGCAGACTTTGATTGAGCCGAGCCCTTTTTGTTTGTCAGGTATATCTTCCACAAAACTCGCGGACGCTCCACAAGACACAAAGGGAGTGTGTCTCCCACACGCATTCCCACGCACGCTGAGTACACATTAAAACCATTCAATGACAAGCAATTCATTTTGGTGTTATGATATGAGGCATGCTAAGATTCTGACATTTTGGGGAAATGCTGTGGCATTTAATCCATTGCCCTACTGTCATTCAGTAGTGAATCATTGGTATACACTAATCATAGGTTGCTGAGCTCTCAACAGAAGGGATTACTTTTTTAATCTAACCCTCTGATTGTTAAACTTTGCCAGGTCCGGGCTTGTTGGTGAGTGTGCAGCCTGGGATGGAGTCATGTACTGCTGTGTGTAGCGTCTGAACACTGTAGATGATTTCATATCTTCTGCACTGACTGAACTGCAGAGAGAGAGACACAGAGAGAGAGAGAGAGGGGGGGAGAGAGAGAGAGAGAGAGAGAGAGAGAGAGAGGGAGGGAGGAGGGCTATATGGGGTAGGATGGTGCCAATCCTAACATTGTTCAGCAGCTGTCAAAATGAGTTACGGTACCCTGAGGTGGCCTGAACTACTTGTGCAGGTCAGTTGAACTGGAATTTTTTTTCTTCGTAGCTACGTAGCTTCTCATTTCTTTTTTTGGGTTGCAGGTCATGCAGACAGGACAGTATTCTCCCATCTCCAATCACACTAAAGTCAGCCCTACCTGCTTTTTCATGAGCGAGTTATTAGTATCGACAAGGACCAGCTGCACCTGGGCTGCAGGTTCCATTTCTGCACTTCCTATGAAAACCCTCACAGCACTGTAGTCTTTCATGAAGAAATGCTCCACAGAGCTGCTGTGTATTTAATGTTTTGGAAACAAACAGCAGAGCAGAACACAGCTCGAGCACAGCTTGGCATAAACCTGACAGTGCTGAAGCTGCAGATACTGTGATAAAGGCACGTTAAACTATCATCAAGCAGAGTAAAATGGAACAGCATAAATACAGTAGACATCTTCATACTTCTGTGGAGTGTCATATACCACCCCCTAGTGGACTAAAATAGCGCTCCCCTGCAAACCGCAACAGTAGCGTGTGATATTTCATCTGGACGCTAATCGAGTGATCCACCACGATGTTTTGCACTTATAGCTATGACAGCCTTTGAAATAGCACCACCAACAGCTCGATGATGATTATGGTTGCCATAGTATGATGGCATTACTGCAGGTATGTTTTAGTTGACTGACTTGAATTTTCAGGACACACAACAGATGTTAAATCGCACATGCACGTACAAATTGCCGTCACACACAGTGAAATGTCACTGTAAAAATGTTTTATTGCTTTAAAACAGCACACTACAACTCAGAGTGTATGACAATGGAGGAAGAGTTTCCATTGACAGCAATGCTGACATGAACAAAATACAGTGTTGGCATCAGAAAAAAAAACAAACAAACAAACAAAAAAAACATTGAGAGACAGTAAACTTGTGTGTGCTCTACAAACTTTGCAAGCTGTTCTCCAGCTATGGGTGGGCAGAAGAGGATCTGATTTAAGCTCACAGTTTATTATTTTCGGAGATACCAGTTTAGAGTCTGGGAGAAACATAGCTTGGGTCATAATCGAATGATACTAAATGCAAAAGGGTTACAAATATCCACCTGTACTTTGAAAATCAGCGGTAAAAAGTATCAACAAATCTGTTTCACTAATCAAAGACTCAAATGACAAGAAACATGGAAGGATGATTGCATCGTCCCCTTCAACCAGCAGGTGAAGCAAATTCTTTGGACAGATTCATATTCGTTTTGGTAATAGAGATTGTTCAGCGGTAACCAGTGACTGTAAACACGTGCTTTGGAGGTCACCGGGCAGAAAACTGCTGTGAATTGGTCAACTGCAACTCATCAAATAACCTAATGCGATTTAGCCATTATGGGTCTATGGATTAAAAATTTGTATTTGTTTGTTCTGAGTCATGTTAGAATGTTTAGTTAAAATTGTAACAAGTTAGGGATGTCTTTAAAAAAGTTAGCTAGCCAGATGACTCATTTGTATGAAAATGTAAGGAATATTGACCATATGACCATGCTGGGTGATAACATTGGCCTTGTTGTCTGTTGTCTGAACTACAAAAAAAGTCAACTAGACACTTTACTTTGCACTTCAGATGCAAAATTGAATATGTAAACAAAACGTTGCCAATGCATGGAGTCTCAGTTGTGAAACACTCCGCGGTGATAATACTTTGAAATAGAGAGTATGAAAATATGTTAGCGCTATCCAGGGCTGTGAGGAGAACAAGACACCTGTGCGGTACCACGTCACTCGGAGTCCTCGATGACGTCGGAGGACTCGGACACCACTTCGCCATCCTTGGTCTCGATCATCTTGACCACGATGCTCTTCTTGCTCTGGGCGATGCTGTAATCGCCGCTCCCAAGACCACTGCCGACGCCACCGCCAATGCTGCCGCTAACGCCGCCGCCAAACCCGCTGCTAACCCCGCCGCTAACGCTGCCCCCGTAGCCGCTGCTGTAGCTGCTGTAGCTGGTCCGTGCACTCTCCATTGGGAAGGGGCTGTAGTTTGCTGTACAAGGAGAAAGAGAGAGAGAGCGAGAGTTAGAGAGGGAGAGAGTTAGAGAGGGGCAGAGAGAGAGAGGAGTTTAGAGCGACAGTCACAGGAGGACAGAGGTCAGTAATCTGAGTTAGGGAGGCTCAAGACTTACAGCTGTAGCTCTGTTTGGAGATGTTGATGGCCTTGATGCCACTGGCCAGCCTGTTGGGGACAGAGAGACAAAAGAATTTAGATTATAATGTGCAGAGATACTCAACATATCATTTATAATTATCATATGAATATTGGGACCCTGTGACTTAAATAATAACCATGACAAACATAGCCGTAAGCAAAAATTACTGGGGCAGTAAGCTATTCTTATGGTAATAATACTTGCGGTGATAATGGTAACAAGCATAATTATATGCTGAGAAATTAAATTAATTACAATTAATGTAATTAATTGTATTATTGCCATATAAGACACATTAATTGTAATTAACAACTAATTACAAATAATAAACAGTAATGCTTAGCATCTCCGGAACTCAGAGAGACTTGAGTCCTGAGTCTTTACTTTAACAAGTTGTTGCTGTATTCTCTTAAACTGTGGCCATCTAAATGCACTGGGGCATCAGTTTTCCACTCTGGCATACCTACTTATGGGGAAGAAACAGTGAGAAAGTCTAGGCTCTTTGAGCAGTATGGTGTTACATGGGCTCACCTGTCCTCCTCTCCTTCCAGCAGCTTCCTGTAGGTGGCGATCTCGATGTCCAGGGCCAGCTTGACGTTCATCAGGTCCTGGTACTCCCTGATCTGGCGGGCCATGTCCTGCTTGGCTCTCTGCAGCGCCTCCTCCAGGTCGTTGATGCGCATCTTGGCATCTCTCACCGCCAGCTCCCCCCGTTCCTCCGCCTCGGCGATTTGGTTTTCCAGGTTGCCGCGCTGATTTGGCACAGAGACACGGCGGCCAGGTGAAACTCCAGTCTACAGACCTGCTCTCTGTATCTTGATCCTTTCCTTTGGTTTCTTTAGTTTTCTAGGATGTCTAGTTTCAGATTAGCACAAGTTAACTTGGTGGTAATGCTTGAATGGTGTTGTGCATGCACTTGGTCTGGTAGTGTTGTTAGCCTGGTCTGACACTATTGCCCATTTAACTTGTGTTATGCCCACACCCTAGCGAATGGGTCACAATGGTAAATTATTTCTCTCCGGAGGTTTCTTTAGTTCATTATATTAGTTATTAGTTTAGTCTATAGCACTCATTTAGTGACATGGTGGCTTTGCCCCTGGAATGGTGATTTTGGAAGGGAAATTGAGACAACGCCCTCTGTCCTGAGTGGGGCGCTGGTCGGAAATGGGGAGGACATTTCTCTTTTTGAATGCCAGAATGGTGGGAAAAGGGGTGCGCATGTGTGTGTGAGAGACACACCTGAGACTGGCCTGCCAGAGAAGCGGATACCCCAATGTTCTGACCTAGCCAGTTCTGTTTTCCCTTTCCTGTTGGAACACGGCGTCTTTTAAGAAAAACACTTATAAAAAAAAATTCTGAACGAGTAACGAGAGGACGCTGGAGCTCTTCGCCAGCGGAGCGGCAACTTGGGTTGGTCTGGTGACCGGTTCAGCAACCTGGCTGAGGTGAGTCCCAGTTTTCGTTTCCAGCTTCACCATTCCGGGTCAGCCGCATTTTGGTACAAGCGAGAGTCTATCCCCTAGACAGCGAGGAAGACGTAACACTTGAATGGATACACTTCTGTTCTTTTGTGTTGGAAGTCACTCTGGATAAGAGCGTCTGCTAAATGAATGCAATGTAATGTAATGTAGTGTAATGTATTGTATGTAAACCACTGCTACACCATGTTGTCGTTCGCAGACGTGGAGGAGACACTTGCTGCTACTGAAAGCATGGGTTAGTAAGTTGCGAGCTTGAGTGTTACCTGCCCCTTGACCATTTCAATCTCAGACTGGATCCTCAGGATTGCTCGGTTCAGGTCGCCTATCTCCTGCTTGGTGGTCCTCAGGTCATCCCCATACCTGCTAGCAGATGTCTGCATCTCCTCATACTGAAAGAAGAACAGCAAGAGCAGCACAATGTGCTTTAGTGTGTTGGTCTTCAAAATCTGTTAAACGTCACATTTTTTGAAGGTGATTTGTGATGCATTAATTGAAGTGGTAGTGACTCAAACACATACGCATGCAAGTGCCGCAGTGACCAGTCTGGTTGTCGTTGGTGGTAAATATGCACTGTATTATGGGTGATTCAATAATAAGTGGTTCCGTACATACAGCCAAATGGATGCGGTCAGGTGGGTTGGGATTACAGGTAACGGTCAGACCGAAGGCCCTCACCTTGGTCTTGTACCAGGACTCGGCCTCGGCGCGGCTGCGGTTGCCGATGTCCTCGTACTGGGCGCGCACTTCTGCCACGATGGCGTCCATGTCCAGCTTGCGGCTGTTGTCCATCTCCACGATCACGGAGGTGTCCTTGATCTGGGCCTGCAGCTCACGCAGCTCCTGAGGGGGCAGGAGGAGGAAGATGGCATTGGAAGCTTTTTGTGGTCTTGCATACATATGCACCATTTTTGGTCTCTTCCCGTCATCAGTGGACTGGTGAGATTGCAACAGATTTTAGCCTGCGTGCCTGCATGGAGGTGGTGCTTAGCTAGAATTTGAAGTGCTTTTAAAAGAGAAGATAAATGATAAAAGAGGTGTTTGCGAGCTGTAGTTGCCGCGGGGTCGAACCTCCTCGTAGATCGTCCTCAGGAAGTTGATCTCGTCTGTCAGGCTCTCCAGCTTGGCCTCCAGCTCTACTTTCACCATGTAGGCCTCGTCCACGTCCTGAGAAAAGAGGGGGCAAGAGTCACGATGGCCTTAGGATTCATACACATAAACGCTGCCTCTTTCGAGTCGAGCTGGGAGACTGCAGGCAATAACGGATAAAGGTTAGATAGCTACAGGTAATTTGGGTAACCTACCTTCTTGATGACCACGAATTCGTTTTCGCATTCTGTGCGCTTGTTGATCTCGTCTTCATACCTGAGGGAATGGAGAAGAGACATATGTCAATCAAAGTATGCTCTTAGTGTAATTAAACTAAATGAACCATGGTCCCTGTGATCCTCACAAATCACATCTGTTTACAAATTACTCTACATCAGTTTTCACAGTTGCTAAGCACCAACGTGTGTGAACCGGGTCTTTTCAGAAGCAGTTCCATCAAAAGATATGATCTAACCTGACTTGTGAGCTAGTGTTGAATATGGGATACCAGAGCATTTAGATATCTAGCCTGCAAACATACATCAAAAAAGGGTTAAATAAATCATTTCAGCAAACCTTTTTCAGCAGAGTCCAGCTACAACTGATTTTAATGTGGGCTGGGTTTCTGAATGTCTTTGTGATACAAACAGCTTTGCCATTCTTCTTGCCAGGGATGTATTCTATAAATTCTACACTAGAGGGAGACAAAGCTCCTTTGCACAGCGTGGCTAAGAGTCAGGGGTGTGGTTCACTTTCACTTCAGGCAGAAAGGGCTCTCTAGAACATGCTTGTACATCTTGTTATCTGAAGCTTGTAAATCATGTAATGTTGTGTTACTGCAATAAATCTTAGAACAAACTTCTGAGGTTTCACTTTTTATAGTACCTCTCCCTCTGAGCCTAGACAAATTTGTTAAGACCGGAAGGCACAGTGATGAGTATAGTTTTGGCAGAGAAGTTTGTGTAAGCTTTATTTCTGTCTTGTAGTCATGTGTAATGACTTCCTTTTTATTTTGTTGGATCGTAACAGCATTTCCATTTCTTTAGGGTGCTTGCTTCATTAGGAAAACCATTTGTCAAAACTGGCAGAAGAATGCAGTAGAATTCAACTTTATTTCTGCAGAAAGTAAAGACTTTTATAGCATGTTGCAAGATGAGCAGAAGGTTCGTCATTGCTGCACTTCCCACATGGTTACTTAAACGTGATCACTCATGAGAGATCCGACATCTGTTTGGCTTTGACTGGCTAACCGTGCACAGCAGGACTCACTTGTTCTTGAAGTCCTCCACAAGGCCCTGCATGTTGTACAGGTCCGACTCCAGCTTGACCTTCTCGTTGCCCAGGTTGTCGAGCTGTCTCCGCAGGTTGGCGATGTAGGCCTCGAACATGGCGTCGATGTTGGAGCGGGTGGTGGTCTGGCCCTGGAGGAGGCTCCACTTGGTCTCCAGCATCTTGTTCTGCTGCTCCAGGTATCGGACCTACAGCCAAGATAAAATAGTAGAGAAGGGCGTAGCAATAAGCTTGTGTGGATTGAATGTCCTGGCTGTGGTTCTTTCTCACAAGGGCATTTTCCCAAGCTAACACAATAGCATAATTAATATAGGAGCATGTGCATGGCTATAACTCAACTTAGTGTTCCTGCACAGTGAAATTAGAGCTGTATCAGATAGTGATTGCTTTGGTTTTCCTCAGCTAATCTTACACGCAAAAGCTGCTGCCATCATAACTCTTTGGGAGTTAAAAGGCACCCAGTTATTGCTAGTAAAAGTCTCTATAAAGTGTAAGTTTTGAACAGAGGTGTTTATATTCAATCAAACAGAGAGAGATAAGCTGGCAGGAATTACGCATAGCTTTCCTGTTGTACTGATATGATTTACAGGTAAACAATAAAGAGCCTAATGAAATTTCCAGCTTTCAGAGGGACTCTCTTGTAAATTCCTTAGGACTTGCGAAAGAGAACGAAGGTTATAAGGTTAAAATGAAAAGGGCTGAAACGAAAGGAGATTGATTCATGACTTCATGTTAACAGCCCTCCTTCGCCTCAGGTGTTTCTCAGTCAAGGTTCCACAATAAGTAATGCTTAAGCTATTCAAAAATCAATGCATCAATCAAAATAATGAGTTTCTGAGACAGTGGGCCACTGTTACTCTGGTCCGGTCTGATTTTGCAAGGGGCATAAACAGTACTCCTTTGATTCATCTCCAGTAAAGTAAACACAAACCCTCACCCACCTGTGATATTATGTAACTGTCTCCCACGTGTAGACTCTAACATGACTCCGTTAACCTCTTTAAATATTAACCCACTCACTTTGTACCGCCATACAAGTGTGACATTCATACTTGGCAGGTCCTACCAGGTGCAGATAATGCATGAGAAAGCAGAAGCTCTAGCTTTACATACTGTATGTCCTCTGGCTATAGGACAGTATCAATACGGTTTGTGACACCAAACAACACGGTGGTATTTTGACACCTGACAGGTGCTGTATACATTCAACAGGTGCCCCCACCACGCGCTCCGAGAGAGCTGTGTACCCAACAGCGACAGCACACGCCCCCCTCACACGCAGCTCCTGCAGTCCTGCATTACCTTATCAATGAATGCAGCGAAGCGGTTGTTGAGGGTCTTGATCTGCTCCTTCTCCTGGGTCCGGACGGCCTGGATGTTGGGGTCGATCTCCAGGTTGAGGGGTGCCAGCAGGCTCTTGTTGACGGTGACCGCGGTGACGGGGGTGACCGCGCCAGTACCCATGCCCATACCTGCCCCCATGCCCATACCTGCCCCCATGCCCAGGCCGATGCCACCCCCGTAAGCCGCAGAGCTGGAGATGTACCCCCCGGAGACGCCCAGACCGGCGCCCCCAAAACCAGCCCCCAGGCCCCTGCTGGCTCCCCCATAGGAGTAACCAGCGTAGGACCGGCTGCTGAAGTTTCGGGGTGCTGATCCAGAGGTCACCACTGAGTAGCTGGTGGTCTTCCTGGTTCTGGTCGACATCTTGGCGCAAGCAGCTGTAGCTTAATAGAGGCTGGGGTTGTGAGAGACGCAGGGAGCCCAGAGCACTGTACTGGAAGGACTCAGAGCAGACTGAGTGTTGGCCTCCGTCCCACTTTTATCAGTCTGTAGGGTAGGGAGGAGCCAGAGCCGTGCTGATTGGTCAGGGAAGGGCCTGGAGGAGCTGGGGGCAGAGCAGTTCTGGGACACTCCCATCCTGGAAGGCTGGAAAACCTGGTCTTCTAATCTCCGGCCTTTCAAAACTCCGTCTCTGCTTTACTCCCCTGAGAGCCCATACTAGCCCTGCAGGGGGGCTTTTGAAACAGTCTGCCGGGTTTATTTTCAGCTGTGCATCACAATAAGTGTATTTTTAACATCATCCTTATATACTCAGCAGTTATAGGATGGATGTCAACGTTGATCAAAACTTTATGAATTTTTTAATATGATTATTTTAGGGTTTGAGGTTGCCATTCCAGTCTTCCATTAATTTAGTAATGCTGTAAAGCATACAAACACACAATTAACCAGACCAATAGCCAAACCAATTTTGACTGGTGTAATTATGTTTTGTGTATACCTAGAAGTGGAGAGTTCAGGTGTGACACCATGCAAATGTTGTAGCAGACGAGAAAGGTAGTACAGTAGAAAAGGCACTTTTAGGAAAGACTCCAGAGTCTGAGGAATGGTTGATTAGTGATGCAGTTCAGAAATGACCTAAAACATATGGGAATGCAGGTGATCTAATTCAAAACAATATATCAAATCATCATTCTGACTATTTAATGGAGTATCAACAATTTAAATATCTTTTCTGTAAGTGCACTTCAAAAGATGTGCTGAAGATTATTTTATTGTTCTAGTTTTGGGTGACAATGCTGTAATAACTGGTTAAGGATTGACACAGATACAGATTGATACAGATAGTAAAGCAGTTTAAACCTATTGCACTCATAAACTAGGTCATTAAATGTTTAATGCATACTGGAAACAGTAAGTGTCCTTGTCAGAGTTACTGATAGTGAAAGTATTTTACCTTGCATTACTGTCAGTGAAACTTTTTGATGGATTTTCTACATAAGCTACATTTTTGGGAAGTGACTACAAAAAAACTGCATACTACCGGACACGTTGGAGACCAAGCAGAACTCTGCTTTATGTGTCTTTTCTTTTTGAGTAGGTGTGGCAGCATCCAGAGAGTGGTAGACTGAGGAGCTTTTCGGGGAAAGCTTGAGGCCTTTTTGAGGAGCACTTTCACTCCTCCCCACACAGGATTCTGCCTCCTTTACTGCATTTTCCCAGAGTGAGTCACTCTTTGGTCCGAGCTCTCTGTCCTTCCCCTCTTCCCCCGCTGCGGACTGCCGGTCTTTGTTACAGTATGTGTTGGAAATTATGATAAACCTTTACTGCTTTCCTGACTTCCCTGGACTTTTTTTTGGAGAATGTTTTGGCAGCTCCATAGCTACACTTCCTGTTGTAAGGATTCTCCTTTCTGAGGGAATTTACTGACAAGTCAGAGTTGACGGGCCATCATACAAAATCTATTTTTTATGCACTCAAAGGTGAAGAGGTAATGCCCTCCATTTACACCAAAAAATCCATAGGAAAAGAGCAAACATTAGGTATTATAAGGTTAAGAGCCATTGATATGGAGGAATGGAAGACAGATTTTATGCTGTACATTATACATGCAATAATTAAGTTAGTTCAGCTATTTAGTTGATCAAAAAGTGAGCATTAAGTAAGAATTAAGTGAGAATTCAGTGATTAAGTGAATTATGTAGTATATTCTTTTCCACTTTTCTTAGAGTTTTATATATATGTTATTTATAATACACGTATATATATACTAAAGGTGTGTGAAATGTTACACTTTGCTCTTAACAAGCACATATATTAAGAAGCACATTTATTCTTGATATGAATAAATACAGAAGGCTCTGAATACACAAACAGTATGACAAAAAGGCCAGTGACTGACATTCTTTGGTTATCTGTAGATTGAAGAGCAAACACAACTTTTCTCCCTCTGATGCACTGTTGCATTTCCCCTGACCTCTTTCTGGCATTTAGCCTGGCAGCTGATTGACTTACTGCTGCGGCTTTGTTTGCTGGATAATCGGTAAGCTTAGCACTCAGGAGACTTAAACAGTAAACCTAATCTTGACAAGTGTCAGATAATATGCATGTTCTCAGGGGAATACCTTTAAATGGAGAAGCTGAGTAATACCTCTGCTACGTTTGGTGCTGAGTGTGTGATCAGACCCCTGTACCTTCAATGCCATAGATGTGCCACTGTTAAACAATGGTCTAAAGCCGACAAGCTGTATGTGTATAATTGTAGGAATTCAGCAGGATTGGAGGACACACGTCGCATGTTTGTGATTATGTGACCATGTTCATAATCATCGAATGGAAAGGTCAGTATGTCCTGATGGATTGTAGACTGACTGACTGGTCATCACCTGTGGGTCGGTCTGCAGAGTCTCATGTGCAAAATTCACCACCCGTGATTCACCCGTGACACAGCAGTGGGATGGCTCTTTCGCTGTGTGCTGCTATTGAAAGAGGCTTCTGGAAGTGTATCACCAGGCTGCCTTTGCTCAGAGATAACGCTGAATGTTACTTCTCACTGGACTGAGAAGCGGAAGTCCCGGCGGTCAGCCTGAGGTGTGGTCCTCTCCAGCTACCAGCTCAGCGCCAGGCACAAAGTACACAATCCCATCGGCTCCCACCTGAAACCTTGAAGAAAACAAGAAGCAAGAAATGATGTCAGAGCCTAATAAAGCCTTCGAGGTCACAGTGAATGCTTCCTGTGACTGATTGCAGGGTTCCTTCCCGGAATGAGGAATGTGGTTGTACAGTGCATTTCTGTTCAGGTGTGGGTGTTAGTGCATGCACAAATGTGCCTTATAAATGTGTATGTATGTGTGTGTAAGTGCGTTTGTGTGTATATGTGTGTGTTTATGTGTGTATGTATGTGTGTATGTATGTGTGTGTGTGTGTTTGTGTATGTGTGTGTGTGTATTTATGTTCATGTGAGTATATATGTGAATTCATGTACATGTATGTATGTTTATATGTATGTGTGTTTATGGGTATATCTTTATTCATGTTCATGAGTGTATATATGTGAATGTGTGCATGTATGAATGTTTATATGTATGTATGTGTATGTTTATATGTGTATGTGTGTGTATGTGCTTGTGTGTGTTTACCGGCGTGTCTATGTATGTGTGTGGTTACTGAAAGCTCTACAGCTCCCCTCCCATGAGACCAACAGCGCAGAAACTCATTTCTTCCTCTCCAGCAGAGGATGGAGAACACGGTGGCTGATGCTGGCGTCTCTTTTGCGTGGCTGGGGATCTTGCCCCGCTGACAATGTGGTGGAGTCCTTCTTATTGGATTCTGACATATTAAACCAAGTAAGCACATAGACCCCATTATTCAGGCAAACAGTATCTAAAATTTTCACTGAGGTGTTTGCGTTTGTTGGTCTTTCAGTGCATTATGCAACTGTAAAGTCAAATTACAGAATAAAGCAGTATTCAAAACTTTCATTCAACAGTATTCAACACTTTTCAAAACTTTTATTGTCTCATTAAGTTTTTGCTGGTGGAAACCCAGCTGATGTGTGTGGTTGAAAGCATTATAGTAACACCATGGAGAGGATCAATGTCAAATAGATTAAGATTATTAATTACATTGAATAACCTCGCACAAGGGCTAGGAATAGAGCAATGACCCATTCATGTTTGCTTTAAAGCCATGCATGGCTCATGTCAGGAGTAACTTTTATGTCTGTAGTGGGTGGCCTTGTGTGCTTGCCTGCGTGTATGCACATGTGTGTCCAGGCGTGTGTGTGTGTGCATGTGTATGAGAGAGTTGTGTGAGTGTGTGTGTGCGTGTATGCATGTGTGTGTGTGTGTCTCTGTGTGTGCATATGTGTGAGAGTGTGTATGTTTGCGTGTCCGTGCATGTTTTTGTGTGTGTGATTTTAATAAGATAGTGTGGGGGCTTGATTTACGGCTGTTGGGGTACCTGTCCAATCTTTGAAATCCTCAGAAGAAACGTTCAGCCAGGCTGTGCATTACGTAACCATGTTGAAGCTAAATTATATGGTGGTGTTTTCTTATTCTCAATGCACAGAGGAATTTCTTACAGAGGTAGGATGTTACCCTGATCTCCACACAAACCAGCACCCAACATGGGCCTGTCTTCAGAATAATTTCAGTGCTGATCAACATGAAGCTGCCATGGAAACAGCACTTTCAAATAAGCCATACCACTGCTTCCTGGCTGCTTCCACTTGTGAATACAAATATTCTGAATGGTCAATTCACCTTTTAATCATAAGTGGGCTTATGAGAAGAACTTACATCTTAGATATTCCTGTGTTTTTTTTTTTCTCAGATTCTGAAAGGACCTTTTATAAATTCTGTCCATTGTGTTCCCACAAGACAACTTGATTGTGTGCCAAAGCATTACAAATCAAGAAGTGTCCTTATTTTACAGAATGCTGTGATTTTTAAGATTTACAACTTCCCTCAGGCTAAGTCAATATTTGTCACATCAACCAGACTGAATCACAGACTAGTGTCCTTCTAGATGAAGTGTGCGAGTACTCTGTGTGACCAAAATGGAGCAGATTGTACTTGCTACTTACTACTGTGCAGGGCAAAAAAAAAGCTCTGGTGAGTAATATACAGCACACACAGTTTGCGCACAAGCATAGAAGGAGAAAAACACAAAGACTCTGCCGAAATACTTGAGCGAGCGGTCCGTGGTAGCCTTTGTGCCGCCAGCCTAGATTTGGGATGTTTTTGCACGGCTCGGTCGGACGCCTGCGAGGGGCTGAAATATTTGAACACCAGGCCTTTTGTCCCGGCCCGGTGGAGCAGCGAGAGGTGGGGGGTTTGGTTTGTGTGAAAAGCTCGCAGGTATGACCCGCAGCTAAAGGAATGTGCAGAGACGGCCAGGCGTGACGGGAGGGGAGGACAGCGAGGAGGGGATTACCGCGGAGGAGAAGCAGACCTGCAGATAAAGACGGGCCGATCGGGGAGCGCACAGGGCGTGTCCCTGTCCGCAAATGGACACCGCCGGCGATGTTATGATCGTTTAACAGTCTCTCGGGCTGAGCTTGTTGCGTGAGACCTGCTGCATTCCACCAGTGTGAGCCTGACATTGTGTCAGCACGACAAATAAACTGTGCAAGAAAGAATGTGATTCATTTTTCATAAGTTTATTCATTACGTACCTAAGTTTACCGTTCTGTTCATTTATGAGTCCATAATTTAATAGACTGAGTGGTTTATAATACCATACAGTCTATTATAAATGCAGAGCAGTGGTTAAAGCATGGGTCTATGGATCAGGGGGCTCAAGGTTTGGAGATCTTGGAGGGACAAGTTTTGTCCCTTCAGAGAGGTTGAACTGTTGAAATTTAGCTCTTCATGGAAGAAGAGATCAAAGGCTTCACAGAATATGTAACGTGAAAGAAAGCCCTAAAGTATGTGGTCTTAAATTTCAGTTAGTGTTACCCTTTTAAAGTGGCTGAATCACTTATTTCAGCTTTTAAAAATGCTGCTGCTTCAGCAAATAAACTACCATTTCCAAGGAAGAAACTGGAACAGTGACTGTTTTCAAGCTGTTTTCCATGGAAGGAGAATGGGTTAACTAACCAGAGAAGAATGGCTGAGAGACTGTGTGTGTGTGTTTGCGTGCATGAGGAGTTTGGACTGAGATCTGAGGGAAAGGGAGAGGGAGAGAGAGAGGGATTGTACCAGGGGTGAGAGTTATTGTGGGAGTGAGAGGAAGGGAGGGTACCGGGGCAAGGGGAGTGGGTAGGTACGGTGTTTTTCTTGCTACAATAATGTGTCATACAGATCATATCTGTATTGACCTGTCCCCAATTCATCTCACTTAAAATATACATGAAAACACGTTCAAATATTTCATCCCATTCCAAAAAAAAAAAAAACTGATGAGGAATATCAGAGGTTTAGGGCTTTTATTGTTGACAATAATCAAAGAGAAGTGAAATTTATCTGGTGAAAATTCCTCCCTGTGTGTCGGGTGATGACTGAGGAATGAGCTGCTGTATGATGGAACACTCAGGTGATGATGGAGTGAAAAAAGGTAAGGGGGGGAAAGGAATGTTGCCCACATGTAACTTTCCTGCCACGCCCCTCCGACTGTGCTTATGTAACAAATAACAAGAGATCTAAGACCCCTGCTGGTCCAGGGGTCTCTCTGAAAGGTCTCCCTGCACAACATGGCTCCTGTATGTGAGTGTGAGCATACTGTAGCTGGCTGGGTTGAAGTTCACAAACAAACCCAAAGCTGGGCAGTAGAACAGGCACATGGGTGCTGTTCCCCCAGACTTTTGAGGACTTTAACCTCATCTATTCACAAACAGAAGCAGATTTGTGTAGAATTGAACTTTTCTTATATTGCTTCCATTTGAGGGCTCTGTATTTTTTGGATCCTCTTTGCCACATTTGTCTTTGTTCTTTTTGTTTTTTTTCATCCTCTCTGTCCTACACAAGTTTGACCCATGTTTTCCATAAGTACTTTCTGTCAATTCACTTTTAATTTTACTTTTTTATATGACTTCCATTCGAGAGCTCTGATTGTTTGGGATCCTTGTTGCCACGTTTGACTCACCTCTTTTTAAAGTTTTCATCCTGTCTCTTCTCTGCATTTTTGAAGCATGTTTTCCGTAAGCACTGTTTGGAAATTCTCTCTTCTTTGGATGCATTCTCGTTGCACCTCTTTTTCCTCAGCCACAAACATGACAGAGCAGATGTCCACAGCAGACCCAAGAACAGCTCTCAGACACTGTAGGTGGGTCCTGCCCATATATCAATTGAGGGATTATATTCCCAAGCATCAATGACAACTAGCTGTGTTTGGATCAGAACACTGGACCCCCTGTGTAAGGGGTGTGGGCTTGGATCTCTGGAGGAAGATTGCACTACACTTCATATCCTTATTTCTTTATTTATATAAATTAATTATTTAGTTCTTTATTTAAATCACTGCGGTAAAATCCAACTTCAGACGGGTGACACCAATGTGACCAGTTGCTCTCTATCAGGGCATCACTGTGCGAATACACACTGGAATCAAACTATCACACTAACGCATCACTGTGGAAAGGAAGACAGAGCTGCAAGGACTCGTCAATGAAGACATGACTCAGCCAATGAGTCAATACATGCGTCTCTTGCTTCATCCATCTCATCTTACACTCACTGCTTCACCAGTCAGTGTAATTGCAACCAGGTGAAGTGCTGCTGAACTGGGTCTGAAGTCGACTGTAGGGGAACCTCACGCGTCATTCCACCACACATACCACAACAACACAACAGCAGTTATTCAATATGGTGTATTTTACTGCCAAGGGTATTGAAAAGGTGTACAGAGGTCTTCCAGAGGGAATCAAAAAACAGAAAACCAACTGGAAAAACTGAGAAAGTGATTGCTTGACGCATATCAAAGCGGGAATTGAGTGAAACTCCAGGAAGATATTTCAATACAAAAATGAATGCTACACACAAACATGTTGAATGTCTCCATTATGTAATAGTCGTCATGGTTGCGGTTGACTTTTCATGGTGGTGGGTTAATGTGATTCCAACAGCTGGGCACCTTGGCAGTACAGCGGGTTCAGGCCTCGGGCATGTGGGCCCCTCATAAAGACCGCGCGTTTTGATTCCAGTGTTTTATTTATGAGGTCAGCATCAAAACTGAGCACGGAATGACCAGAAACTGAGGAAAATGAGAAACTGCACCTGTATCAGCTTGAGTAGGATTAGGCCTATTCTCAAAGCAAACACACAACCGGTAAGAGAGTGGGAAGCATCTGCTGCAGAACACAGGGTCACAGAAGGTCAACCCTAAGCATCGGCACCCACAATCAACTTCTTCTGACACAGTATTATCTATTGTGATATGCAATTCAATAACTAATTAATAATTAATTCCAGTATTCAAGCCTTTAGGTTGACAAGCAAAACAAAAAGAATGTCCTCAAGCAAGTATTTTTCTTTCAAATACAAACAATGTGTTCCTCTCAGTTTGCAGAGGCAATATGCTTCTCTATCACAGCTCAAGGCGTTATCCACTGGGTGGCTGGAATGTAGTTATTACAACATTTTGATATGAAGGAATACTCCAAGGACAGTGTGTAGATTCAGTGGGGATGCCTGATTGGCTCGTAAGCTTGTTAATTAGTCTCTTAGGTTATTTTGGTTAACTCATTCCCGCATTCTCTGTGGTGCTTGTCCTGTCTATTGCTGTGCTTGTGTAAACACAGCGCATTTTTTGGTTCTTACACAAGGACAGACGTGCACGGTCCATGCAAGGTCATAGCAATGTGTTAGCCCCAGGTCCCGTCCCATGCTAGGACAAAGTCCTCTTAAACAATGCTCCCTCCCTCCTTGGAGAGGTGGGAGGGAGAGGGAGTGTCTGTAGGCCCGCTGGACTGAAGCCATGCCTTAACACACACCAGATCCCCAGGTCAGAGCCGCCTCTCGCTGGTTAAAGGTCACCGCTGGGGAGGAAAAGAACAGCTGGACTCAAGCTGTTCTTCCCACAAAATGCAGGCAGTCACACGCATGCGCACATACCACACAGAGGGCACACACACACACACACACACACACACACACACACACACACACACACACACACACACACACACACACACACACACACACACACACACACACACAATCAATAGTTAGAAACTGTTCACAGAACCTGTTGCATTTGTTTTCTATCATTCATATTTATGATTCAGATCATATTAATGATTTATATATTAATGATTTATGGTTATAGATATAAATGACCTATTATATATATGTAAATATAAATTATTTGTAATAAAAATATGCTGCTCTCAATCACAGTATTGCATTTTTGCTTCATAGTGAAAGCTGGTGTTATTTTGCCTCACAACATGATTTTGTAGTAAGTATGCCAGAAAGGCCGTAACTAGCTCTGAGGTGGCTCACTTGGCAAGGCATTCATCTTGAGAGCAGGCTGAGCCCTACAGATCAGGGATGATCCCATCCGTGTAATCAGCCCAAAATGACCAGGAGCCCACAGTGGCGGAACAGATTAGGTTCGTTCCGCCAGGGGAAGGGGTGGGTATGCTGGCTGGGCTTTTATTCAGGGGCTTATTCTGAGTGAGTAAACTTATCCAGGAAGGTGTAAGAAGGAGGAGCTATGCTGCTGGTGGAGGGTCAGTATGACAGGGGAAAGCCTGTGAGTGCTGTCTGGAGGTCAGGCCCGGCGCTATGGGGGTGCTAAGGGGTGCATCGCACACACAGACGGACCTCAGCGCACCCCCAGTTGTCTCCTTATATCCCAATGTCTACATAGCTTTTATGACTTTCTGTGCTCCCCGTGGATTGCAACTGCACCCCTCTGTACTTCTCCTGGCACCAAGCCTGCTGGAGTTCCACTCTGGCACAGAGTCCTGCGAACACACACTCTCATCGGGTTTCTGGGAAACTGCAAGATTTTCGGTTTTCTGCTGGCTTCCTAATCTTGGGCTGTATTATCTTCTCTGTGTACCAAGCCAAACACGTTGAAAAAAAAGGCTTGCGTTACAACTTCCAGTTCCTCATGCATTAATGACCTGAAGTGTTTAGACTTATTGCAAATTCAGTGCCAAATTTCAGTGTTTTACTCTTGAGAAGGGTAGTTTGAATTAAATTTAACCTGAATTAACTTAAAAACAATTGTATAAATTGATCTTTTGCACACAAAAAAGTTGCCGAGAGAGCCCACTTTTTTGGAGAGTTTGAAATTTAAGCGCATAAATAAAGATTAAATTATTTCAGGGGCATGGTAAAAACATGCCATCCTAAGACACAATTTTGTTTCTCTTTTTGCGCTAAAGGCAGTGCTTCTGTGGATGAAATGGACAAGAAGGCAGAGCCCAAGAGAAGGCAGCCATCCTCTTGCCTCACACACTGTTGATGTGTAAATTTCACAGTTTGCCCTCAGAGTCTGCTGTGTGAAGGTGGCCCGTTGCAAACGCACAGGGACCCACTGTCGGCACCGTGGGAGGAATGGGAATGTGTTCTACATGGAAAGGCCATGGCATGAATGACCTCCTTCCTCCTGTCATTCCTTTTCCTGCACATTTCCTTCTGCATGGGACTGGCTGGCACCATTCCTGTTCAGAGAGGGGGGGGTTACCTATGGACTAGATGGCACCATTCCAGCTCAGATAGAGGCGGGGTTCTACCTATTACATTTTTACATCATTGGCAGAGACTCTCATCCAGAGCCACTTACATTGGTTACAGTTTTTTTACAACAACATCCATTTATACAGCTGCATATTTACTGAGGCAATTGTGGGTCAAGTACCTTGCCCTAGGGAACAGCAGCAGTGCCCTAGTGGGGAATCAAACCGGCAACCTTTCGGTTAGAAGTCCTGCTCCTTAACCATGATGCTACACTGCCGGTCTACCTATGGACTGGCTGGCACCATTCCAGCTCAACAAGAGGGGAGATCCTACCTACAGACTGGGGAACCCTATTCTTGCCCAGGGATAGGGTGGCTGTTCCTACATACAGCCGGGCTGTCACCATTCCCCCTCAGGTCAAGAGTGGGGATCTACATGGGACTGGCTGGAACCATTCCATCTCGAGGAGAGGGGGGTTTCACTTATGGACTGGCTGGTACCATTCTTGCTAAGGCCTGGGGGGGGTCTATATGGACTGGTGAGGGCAGGTGTGATACCAGAGCACAAAGTGCCAAGCATCAAAGTACTCAGCGATTCGCTTCAGTCTCCTTGTGTAACATATCTGCGTTGGTTACATTTTCACACCTGTGTGAACCATTACACATCACCCTTTCCAGCACACTCTCCCTGGTCAGCCAGCAGTGCTGAAACTGTCCCGGCAGGAATACTGGACTTATGGTCATGTTTCCCTCAGGTCCCAAAAAGTTCCAAAGATCAACAAGAACTTTGTAGAAGAAAAAAAAAAAAAAAAAAACATTCTCAATGTTGAGTAGTAATGGTTCAATGTAGTTTGGAAATTGCAAATTCCAAAAACAGACTTTTGGGAAAACACAAAACTCTACATTCTGTGGACACTTCAGTAAGTTTCATCATTTCACCCAGATGTTTTCAAGCGGTTGATACCAGTTTCCTATGTTTGCACTTGTGTAGCAAATGCAGTTGTCTTAATATAACATTCAATAACCAGACCTTTATTGTCAATAAAAGGCAGGTGAGCCTTTTTTTGCCAGAGAGGAACAGAGCTGTTTTAGGAGAGAAACTCTGGTTCTGGAAGGGGGAGTGCGCATTTTTTTCAGATGAGGTATGAGCAATCCTTCTGCTCTGGCCCATGATTGATTGAGGCACACCCGTTGTTCGCCTGACCCTTCTCTCCCTCCATGCATGCCATTTCCCCCAAAGGGACAGGACCAGAGAAGGTCTGTTTAAATTTATGACGTGCACTCTCCTTCCAAATGTCACAGGACACAGGTAATCATGAATAAAACAAGCCTTTACTCCAAGAAATTAAGAGCATGTTGGTCTAGCTTTGGCCTTAATGACTGCTTTGTAGAAGACTGTCTCTTAATTTTGGGAAGAATTCTCCATTCCTCCTTTAAAGCAATAGTAAGCTCCGCTACTGACAAGGGCTGTCCTGGCCTCTCCCCAGTTCTGCATTCCAGCTCATCCCAAGGATGTATTATCAAGTTGAGGTCAGGGGTCTGTGCTGGCCAATGAAAAGTGCTGATGTAATTTCTTTTCAAATCATGTATAGTCACTGAATCTGTAGCCACACCCATTGTCCTGCAGTCAGATGGAGCGTTGCGTGCCTCTTGGCAGAAGAGTGTGTATGAGAAAAGAGATAAGATGTCCTTTCAGAAATCAAATGCTGAACATACAATTAAATACTCCATTTAAATTTCTTCTCTCTGTCGTTTACCACATAGCAAGCTGTGATTTAATGTGAAAGTCTTCAGGATATTTATATGTAGTGGTATTTATTTTCTTATAACAGTCCTGCACTGCTATGCTAATTTGCTATTTCTGTAAATTTCTGAGAGTTCTAGTTTAGCAATTTATTTATTTTATATTTTTAATTTTGAATCAGGTTTTCAGTCTGGACTGTTCCTTGACTGTTAGCTGCTATCCAGCAAATGTTACAAATTTGCAAATGCACTAAACAAAACCATCAACTAAGATCTGGTCCTGGGTGTGTTCTTTAGCATTGCAGTGTCAGAAAAGCTTTTAAGATGTACATTGTTACCAGAAGTTGGCTAGCTCGCTGGCTAGATATAGCAGTAGCACAACACTATTCCTCATCATTTAAAGCCTGTGTAACATGCTAGGTAGCTAGTTGTGTTTTTTTGACGATGTATACTGCCAAAAAGTTGGCTTGTCATTTGTGCCTGGCGAACTGCACCTTCAGTTAGCAGTATTAGCTAGTTAGCTAACAACTAGATTCCCTTAGTGTCAACAAAATTCAAGTCCAGTCAGCAATTCTTTTAAACTTTTATTTTCTGCCATTCAGAGACCAACCCAAGGGTTGAGAGGTGAATAGTTCACTTATGTCACTATCAGAGTTAAACTGCAGAAGTGCACTACATCTTTCCAGTAATGCTCTCCAGAATCAACTGGCTAAAAAATGCATAGTCAGGACTTTTCTTTGCTCAGTCACCCCACCCTCCTTCTCCACAGGCCAATTATCCTGTGCCCTGTGCATCTCCTTCCAAAACCACACCAATAAACATGCAGAACTCAACAAGTGGGCAGGACAATGGACCGACACGCCGGCTTAACCAGGGCTCCTGCAGCTATGCACATTACAACAGTTAGCCTGTTTGTTAAACTTTACCAACGCAAAGGTTAGTACCAAACTCAAAGGATAGTTTCACATCCTAACATACTGTATAATAATGTCTAACACAATGACTGGAATCTCTGTACAGGCCATCTTCCATTTTTCCCTACTTCCTTAGTCCATCAAACAGGCAATAGGGAGAGGAAAGATCGGGTGGACGCACTGCTAAAAAGGGTTTATTTCCTCTACTCCTTTTTACACTGCGTGCACTCTAGTTTTGGCCTCTTTCAGAGACCTGCCTGGTGCAACTCTCTGAAAACACACCATAAAGGACGGAAAGCTTAGCCCCCTTTTCCTCCCCTGGCCCTTATCTCCCAGGAATGCAGAGGGCAGTATCAACTTACTGGCAAGAAAAAAAGAATATGAGGAGAAAGAGAAGGGGAGAGAGAGAAAGAGAGAGGGAGGGAGAACGAGAGAGCGAGAGAGAGAGAGAGAGAGAAAGGGAGGGAGGGACAGAGAACGAGATTTGAGGGAGATTGTGCTGTTCTGTTGTCCTGGGGTATTCTATTTCACCGTGTAAATGCCAGGTCTTTTCTCGCAGAAATCTCTGCACATTTTGTCCTTGCAGGATGTTACTATTCACTTGACATGAAATCGGTAGTGAACTGATTTACTTGTCACAGTTATTCCGTTCAAAAATGTGCTTTGAATACAGTTAACATTTCCATAAGGCAGTCATTTCCTTGGTTGTGGGATTCGGGCTCGTGGTTTTACCAGGATGAGTAACAGCATCCTGTATTTCCCATCCCCCCACAACGAGAGCGTGACTCGGCCAAAATGATTTTTTTTTTTCCTGGGA
The DNA here is from genome assembly GCA_019176425.1 of Megalops atlanticus. Taxonomy (NCBI): domain Eukaryota; kingdom Metazoa; phylum Chordata; class Actinopteri; order Elopiformes; family Megalopidae; genus Megalops; species Megalops atlanticus. The sequence continues at coordinate 38,800,126 of CM032879.1, read as the reverse complement.
ACTGCAAAGTCCACTCCGCAAAATGATTTCCACTTTCTCCTCTAACGGGGAGGGCAGCATATCACACATCCAGACATTTGACTGAAAAAAAAAAGATAGAAAAAATGTAACTCTCAAAAGAAACCCTTATTTGGACACAAAGTTGGGTGCGGACAGAAGCAGTTCAAATATCCAGGGTTCTCTGCAACAAGGTTAAATGCGCAAGTAAGAAAGTCTGACATCAGCTCTAGATTAGGCTTTCCAAAACATGATACACTATCAGATTCAAATACAGTGGCTTTAAAGGGCATGTTTGGTTTATATTGCATCGCTTTACTTGAGAACAGAATGAATTTCTCAAACTCCCTTTTAATCAGCGTGCTGAAAACCGGTGTCAGCGATTCTTGTCATTTTCAGTCAGTTTGTAATGGTTATTGAACGATCAAAGTTCCCCTCCCATCTGGCCTTTTTGTAAATATGTCCTTAGTTCACTTACTGGGGAAAATGGTATATAAACACACTAAAGAAAATCACACTTTTAGGACATAATTCTTTAAAAACAAAAGAAAAAAAAAACAAAAAACGAGTTATAACACATCCTTATCTGCTGTAACTTTGTGTTCTCTTCCTTTATCTGTCATCCTTTTTATTCCTTTATTCATTTACTATTATGTATCTTTTCTATAGTTTTTTTTTTCCCTTTGTCTTTGCTTGCTATTTATGACAAACTCTCTATGAAAGGTGAACTCATATAAGTTACAGGTCCAGCCAATTCAGAGCAGGATAAAAAAAAACCTTTAGGTTTGTCTTTTGTTACTTGCGCAAATGCACTTCAAGAACAGACACAATGATCTGCATTGTGTATACAAAAACTGTGCCAGTTTTATGCATATGTATAAAAAAGTGTAAATTATCAACGCTGAATCGGTTACATATGCCGAATCTATTGGAAGGACACACACAAAGGAGTGCCAGGGAGGTTGAAAGGGGTAGAACATGAGAGAGGGGGGAGGAGGGCAGGAAAGAGGAGGGGCATGGTGGGTGTGTGTGGGGGGGTGGGCGCCGGAGCCCAGCGAGGGAGTAGAAAACCTCCCGCTCTCTCTCTCTCTCCAGCTCCGTGTCTCTGCCTCACTGCAGTCCGGTCCTGACCTCCGTTCTGTGCGCTGCGCTGTTAGCTCCCCTCTCCAGCAACATGAGCATTAGGTACAGCAGCTCTTACTCACTGCGTAGCGGCGTCGCCGGCATGCCGTCCGCCAGCATCTCCGTCAACCGCGCCATGCCCCTCTCCGCCTCCCGGGCCGCCAGCATCCATGGCGGAGCCGGGGGCCAGGGGACCCGGATCTCATCCGCCTCCTACTCCAGCCTGCGCAGCAGCGCAGCCCCCGGGGCCTCCTTCTCCTCCTTCCAGCTGGGCGCCGGCGGTCTCGGTCTCGGCCTCGGTGCCGGAGCAGGGGCAGGGGCCAGCGCCGGGGTCGGCGGCGCCGCAGCCGGAGGCGCGGGTTTGATCCTGGGCAACGAGAAGGGGGCCATGCAGAACCTGAACGACAGGCTGGCCAACTACCTGGAGACGGTGCGCAACCTGGAGCAGGCCAACAGGAAGCTGGAGGCGCAGATCCGGGAGGCCCTGGAGAAGGGGGGCCCTGACGCTCGCGACTACAGCCGCTACAACGCCGTCCTGGAGGACCTGCGCAAACAGGTGAAAGAGGGGGAGGGAGAGGGAGAGAGAGAGTGAGAGAGAGGGGGAGAGAGAGAGAGGGAGAGACAGACAGAGAGAGACAGAGAGAGACGGGGGGCAAACCCAAGCTGAGAGGATGCAGATGGGTGACCAGGATTCTAAGGGGAACTTTGGCATGTAGTACAGCCCATTAAAATAAAGTAACAACAGAATAAGTTTTGGATGCCCCACATGCAGGAAGAGGAAAGGAGCCAGGGGGTCTACAACTAACGGTTGTGAGATGGACTAACTGAACAAGCAACAAGTAGACAAAGTATGAAGAACAGATTTTGCTAGTACTGGGCCGAGGGAAGTGGGGGGTAAAATGAGACTGAGGGAACAAAATGACATGGGACCCATTTCAAAGGCATGGTTACAGCTCAGTAGATCATGGTGTTTTCAGACATTTAAAATATCAGATATCCTTTCCCGTCTTTCAGTTCCGTGTAACACATTTACAGTCAGGTTAACTGTATCTGTGTCTCTGGGGGAAGGGCTGGGTGGATTCTCTCTGGCAGACAATGGGGAAAAAAGAGCTTTTCAGCCAAAGTAGTGTTTCACAAAGTCTTCACAAAGACTCTATGTTTAAGTACCTGATCGTACTGCAAAACAACTTTTGCATGTATTTTAAGGTTTGAAATTGAAAGAGTAAGCTGACTTGGAACATCTGATAATTATGTGTGTTTACTTCTTCGCTGTGAGTTTATCAGTACCTCATCTATGGAAGAATGTAAAGAGAGTTGCTATGGAGACAGTAATGCAATACAGTTGTGCAGACCATAAGGAGATGATGTTCTCCTTGTGTGCGCTGAATCTGTTGGGTGGGACTTTTGGGAGTGGCCTTTCCAGCGCCCTCATATACAATGAGATAAATGTTTGTAAAAACACAGAATTCAATGTTTATTATCTGTTTAAACGTTTAAACATAGCCTTATAGCACAATGTTTTGTCAACAATGTTCTTTTCCTATTTAAGGAACACTGTAATTTCGACCAAGTGCATTTACAAAATTACATTATGGTCTTATATTTGAAAATATTTCTAAAATAGTGGGAAAACATTTTATTTAATCATCACTGTACACCATTTAGTAATCTTTTTATGAAAAGTTTAAAAAACACACTTTGCAAAGGGAATTAATAGGTTTATGAAGATACAGTCCACTCAAATCAAGCCAAAAAGACCTTTAAGTCTGTACAGAAATGATTAAACATTTTCTCAACCAAACCCAGTGTTGAAAATGAAGAAACAGGGGCCAGCAGTCACCATGAACCATGTGTAAGGATATCAAAGACATTCCATCCTGCCAGATCACTGTTTCATCTGGTCTGTTGAGCTCAACTAGGAAAAGACTGATATGATTACAAGGAGGAAAGCCAGTGCCTATACAACAATAAGTTAAACATTCACACCTGTTTAAAATTCAAACACATGGAAACCTGTGGGTATTAAGGCCAGGCTATTGTGTGCAATTTCCACTGGCTGCAGTTATATACTGCAGACACATACTGTACCAACAGTTTCCTCTATTTTAATCCAGGACATGATTCATGACTAAGTGCACAGTCTGGAAAAACATTTCCCATGCTCGGAGCGGCAGGAAACCCAGCCCTGCCCATGACTAAGGCCTGTTTAATAAGGCCTCATTCTGGGCAGAGAATCCCAGTTTTCCAGCTGGAACGTTTTTAAGCAAGCACTGCAGGAGAATACTTATTGCATTCATTAAACTTACCGCTTTATTTGCAGTTGTACATTTGTGCCATCGGAGCCTTAATTACACATAACTGAATCAGTTATTACACTCATTTTTTCCACGGATAAGAAGCCACACAGCCCACAGTCAACAGTTATTCTTTGAAAGTTCTGATACGGCGCAGCGAGGACTGATTGGAGGATAAGCTCCTCTTTCACTCTGAGGAGCCTAGTAAGTAACCACCCAGCCCAGTGCCTACAGGGCCCTGATGAGCAGCGTGATGAGGATCCCTGGGTGAAATAACCCTCATCCCAGCGGAATGAGGCCGGTTATGTCCTACCGTTGCACGGTCCCAGTCCCAGATGGCTCAAGACACAGGCCTTCTCTGGATCTCTGATGCATGCATTACGTTACACTGTATTGTCATTTCACAGGACCATTTCATGGTCTTAACCAGGCCAATTTACACAGGTTACACTTTTTACACATTATCCATTTATACAGCTAGATATTTACTGAGGCAACTGTGGGTTAAGTACCTTGCCCAAAGGTACAACAGCAGTGCCCCAGCAGGGGAGTGAACCAGCAACCTTTTGGTTAGGAGCCCTGCTCCTTACCACTATGCTACACTGCCGCCCCTCCAACAAGAACCTCTTACCAGAGCAAGAAACAGTGCTGCAAAAAGTCTGTTACTAATCCTGTAGCAAGGCACA